>VWZK01001606.1:0-29562 GCA_013396935.1 Baryphthengus martii | reverse complement strand
CTGGAGCATAGGAGGTTCTGTTTAAACACAAGGAAACTCTTTTTCCCAGTGAGGGTGACAGAGCCTGGAACAGGCTGTCCAGGGAGGTTGTGGAGTCTCCTTCTCTGGAATATTCAAAACCTGCCTGGACGCATTCCTGCGTGATATGCTCTAGGTGATCCTGCTCTGGCAGGGGGGTTGGACTCGATGATCTTCTGAGGTCCCTTCCAGCCTCTAATATTCTGTGATTCTGTGATTCTGTGATTTATATTGGTATATCCTATAATATCGCATGAAGTAGCGTAGAATTGCATGACATGCAAAGCGATGTACAGTCTCTCATCATCACATTCTTTTGGTTTTAAAAGAAAAAAAGAGACTTTTTTAAAAAAGTAAATCATTAATAGCCTCAGTTTATTTTTGAATATTCTAGATCATTATAAATAGACCCTTTTGTTTCCTAAGAAATGTTATTTCTCTTAAGTACTCACTCAGAGGAGGAAACTAATTGCCTTCTATTTTTATAATCTAGAACACTAATGAATAATAATAAAAAAAAGAGGTTTTTTGTTGTAGTGATGCCTTGAATAACATTATTCTGAATTAGATTGTCTAGTCTAACTTCAGATCTATCACCAGTGTGATAGCTATCAATAACTAATTTATAACAATATCTATAAAAAAACCATTAAGTTTTAGCTGAACAATCTAGTCTTGATTTAAGAACATCAAAAACCAGAAAGTGTCTTTTTTATTCTACTGAGAGAGTTAGTTTCCTTTGTTGTTTGAAGTATGTCCCGTGTTTCCCCATTGAAATAGTTTCATTTTATCTTTGAACCGTTGTTTCTTGTACTCTTCTCTACTAGACCGAAAATTCCTTTAATATTCGGAATTTATACATTAATCTAGCCACCTTTTAGTGTTCTTTGTGCTAAACATAAACAATGGAAGTCATTGCAAGATGTTGTTGCTGCTTAAAATCATTTTTGTGACCACTTTGGACAGACTTTCAAATATCCCTTGAAATACTGTCAGTATCAAAACTCGGTACAGTTGTAGTGCATAAGAAATTAAAAATACTTTTTTGTTTTTTTCCATTTGATGCATTGTCAGCTTATATATTGATTTACATACCTTTCCATCACACTATCACAAAAGAACTTCCTGATCTTTGTGAATCCTACTCAGAATACCTCCTTTAAATACCATAGTTCCTCATACTGTGAGCATGACTTTTTTTAGGCTGTGATAAACTTTTACTTACTATTATCCCCCTTTCCAATTCTTCAGATTCTTCACCTTGTAGGGATAATTACATGAATCCATTAGGTTGCTTATCCTTGACAGTAAAGTTACATCCCAGTATTTTACCTTGAACTTCATAGTCCTTACTGTCTTCAAACCAAATCAACAACACAAGTAGTTCAAGAAAGCAACATTTTCCACTTCCTCTCTCCAAACAGACTGTTCTTTTCTTGTCCAATTAACATGGCAATTGCAAAATATTTACAACCTCATCTAACAAACTGTTTTGATCTTTCAGCTTGCATGACACCGAAAATGCCGCAGCCCTCATTAGCCTAGGTGTACTTGGTGATGGGAGGCCTCGCCACAATCTGGCATTGTGCTTGGCTACTCAAGAACAGATCTAGTACTCAAATCAGAAAATTATGTGTTTAGATTTAGACAATAGCATCTAAATGTTGGATGTACTCTTTAGACATGAATAATTGGATGCTAAATCTGTAATTAAATTTAATCTCATTTATATGGTAGAACCCAAATTTCAGGGAATAGACGTCAATTCTTAGTGTAATTTTTTGCATGCCATACTAAAACATGCCTGATCTTTTTTTGGCTGTTGATTACTTAAAAGTTTTCAAGACAGTAAGAGATAAGATTTCCTAGTACCTCTGAAAGTTGGAATCTAGTTGATAATTTCAGTTTGGCAATTAGCCACTGCTGTGAAATCACATACTTACAAGTAGCACTGCAGTATTTAAAAATGTGTTACATCTCTCCCAAAATAATTGCATTTGCTCCGTAAAAAAATGCTCTGATTTTCTGTATCTTTCGTAATATTTTATGCTTCATTAAAAATGGTGTCATAGATGCTCAAGTGGTAACACCGTTCCGTGAATATGGAATTTGAGCAAACCATCAGGTACGATGAGAATCACTATGAAATTTTGAGATTTGGCATTACTACTCTACTATACATAGCGGCTCATTAAATAAAAGCTCTCCCTGCCTTGCCATTGTAAAACCTCTTTAATGTGAACAAAACGTATCACTTTATTTGCAGACATATGCAGACCTTTGTGTGAAAGTGAAAACCATGAGTTAGGGAGTAGCCTTCATTCAGATCATTTCATAATACTTTAAGAAGGAAAATCAACTTAGCTGATGACCTTTAGAAGTTATAACGTCATGTTTGCTTTTTAAATCACATAATGTTGAATACTGTAAATGTTGCCAAGTACCATCTATTAAAGTAGAAGGAACACAGATATGTCTACATTGTCCTGCGCTGCAGCAGAGAGATAACAGTTAGCTTAAATGAGTTCATTCTAGTACTGGGAGCAGCTTAACTGTAGCAAAACATAGCAGTGTGCTTTCCTCCAGTTATTACTGCACAGATGGTAGCATATATAGTCTTCGGGGAATTGCAGTGCCAAAAGATAACAGATACTTTCACATGACATTCACTAGAAAACTTTCAATGGTATTTGGCTGTGGTTAGACATCCTCTTTTATACGGTGCTGGAAAAATTAAGAACATGACTTCTCTCGTAGCAGCTCAGCACCGACACTGTGCTAGAAGTGACCACTGCTACTGAACTGCTATCAGAATAATTTTTGTTAGGGTTCTATTACCCATTCTGGGCCAGATCAACTTTCTTACCCCCAAATACTAATTTCACTGCTTGAGCTGATCGGTCAGGCTAATTTTCCATGAAGAGGTCAATAGGAAACAAAGCGAAAACATTTTTCCTGTTATGGTTAACTTCATTAATATAGACCTGAGTGTAAATGAGGTTGAACCCATATACTTGGGTCCAGTTCCTCTGCCAACAGAGGCTTCAGTGTTATACTCTTATGCCACATCCATAATCAGTGGGTTTTACAGTTTAATTAAATCAAAATAGTTAAGCAAACAAAACATCATTATTTAAATTGGACCCTTAAAAAGATTATTTTTACCTTCACTGCATTTTGTGCTGTCAGTGAGTACGAAGTAAATTCAGCTTAAGGATTTTTACACACAGTGGAAAAACATTTGGACTATAAGTTTGCATGTTTCCCAAAAATGCAATCATTTGAAAAGTTTATATATTACCAAAAACTAGGTTTTAAATAGATGTGAGGAAAAAGTCTGTATGAGTTGTAATAGAAACCTTAATTAGAAGATTCTCTAGAATGGATTAGGGAAAATGCTTCCTTTTTAATTATAAACTGGCTCTGCAATCAGTATTTTGAAAACTGTTGCACTCTCTTGAGTAACTGGGCAGCAGTGGAAATTGGAAGGATAAGAAAGATAGATCAGTCTGTTCTTTTCTATCATCTGATACTTGCTGTATCCTGATCTCCTGGTCTGCACAAGGTATTCATTCACTGTATGCCCTTCACCACTGTGTTCATCACATTTCCTACACAGTGTATTGATCACGTTGTGGACCTTGACAGTTGAACTGGTATGTCACTTAATTCCACTGGCAGTGTACACTATGTGATTAAGGAAAGATGGGCAGAGTATGTTCTACTATCAACAAATTATAATGGAATTTTAAGGTGTTACAAATTTCTAGCTGTAAAATTAATATTAATGGCAACCATAGGGTGTTTTTGCATGCCTACACATTAGCCTTACTTCTTTTATTTTTTTTTGTCCTAAGGAGTCATGTTAATTTCCTGGGCACTGAACTGCAATGACAGGGCAGTTCCATTCCTCCAGAGTTTGAACACAGGGTCATGATTAAATTGTCGAATGGATTGATGTAAACATTCACATTTAAAATTGGTGAGAATTTTGGACACTCATTTGTGGTAGGTCACCTAGACAGTAAGATACCTCATACCGTTAATAACTGACTGCCTCTTTGAACATCTATTTCACAAGACCAAGTATTTTGGCCAAGGAACTCTGTCAGGGTACACACAGGGGTATACATCATGCTAGAGCAGAACAAGGGGGTTATGGAGATGCCAGAGACTACTCAGTGAATCTGAACAAGTTTATTAAAAAAAAACCAGCAATAGGTTAAGGGTGATCAAACTGTCTGATAGCACATAGCTAACATAGGTATGTAGCATGTGTGTTCTGTTAAAACCCTGCCTTTAAAGTGCAGAGCTCACTAAACCATTTTTACAACCTAGGCTAGTCTATTTATACTTTTCATTTTTTTTCCCCCAAATATAATAGATTAAGTCAAATGATATTATCATGGCAGGTCATACTCCATTCTCACATACACCGATGTAATGTGAAATCAAGTAGCATGCAGTGGTGTAACAAAAGCATTGTCCCACTAATTTCATTTTTACATCCATATTCTGTATTTGAGCAGGGAGGATGATATATAGTCAGGAAAGTAAAATTGATTTAGGTTATCTCCTTTTATGCTAAGGTTGCTTACTGCCTATGTTGCAGGAATTTTATGATTTGAGGTCTGAACAGTTTTAAAACACAATAACTTTATACTCTTTCTGGGTACGCTAAGCAGCTATACTAATTATTGATTTTCTCAGATGTCCTTTAGTTAATATTATAATTTTATGATTGTCTGGTCAAAGGTCCACAGAACGCCGGTGAAAATGCAAAGAGAATGCAATAGTTTGATAAAGTTCAATAAATGTAGGTCAGTGTGAATTTGTAAAATGTTGCAATTCTATGCAGAATTATTAAAATCTGTATATTGCTGAAATCATCACTTGAAGACCTTTCCAAAAGTGCCAGGAACAATATTATATGTGTATTTTTAACCTTTATACAGACAGCAGGAGCACTGTCAACCAAATTTACATCTCATAGCTGGAACCAACACCACTGCCTGCTGCATAATGAAGTATCAGAATAACAATAAGTTACCTTGTCATATAAAAAGAAGGCTGGCAGTAAGTGAAAGTGTTTAACCCAAAGCACATTTAATTTCAATGAATTTTCAATTGACTTCAATGGAATTGGGATTTATTCTCTTTGGAAAAGCGTAAATGTAGAAACAAGCATGAAACTTCTCAATAAACACATTCACGCATAAGCTCTCTGTGAGTCTAAGTCTATTTGGAAGTCTATGTCTTTAGTATTTCTTACTCTTTTGTACCTTTTTCTTCATGGTAACAGTGAAACCCCCTTGCACAGTTCAAAACATGTTAGTATTAACAAATTAACTAACACTAATGTGTGAAATAGTATATTAATATCCAGTTACTTAACTACTTTTGGATTCTCTGCTTCTGTTGTTCTTATTCAAATTCTTGAAAGTATGGTAAAAGAGATGAAAGTTTCGGGTTCAAATAGCTTTAGAATAAATCTATATTTATGGTAAAACATCTATGCTTTCCAATTAATCAATGCTTAGACTACTACATACGCTTTATTTTGTACTACCTCTCTGGAGAGAATCATCCCAGGAGCTGTTATCCCCGAGACAGAGTTGTCTGCATGTTCTGTACGCCTGTACAGAGCAGTTATAATGCATGACAGAGATGTTGTAGTACAACTGACAAAATATGTAGGCAGCAAAAGCATGACGAAAACTATTTGTAACTACTTAAAAATCCTCACACTTTTAAATGGTTTATGATACAGCATTAACGAGGATGTGAAGGATCATGATGATTTGGATGTCTAAAAAGATCGTGAATTGCATAGAACTTCAAAAAGTATTTTAAACATTTAATTTCAGCAAATAATGGTTATTAACCATTCATTCAAAGTCATGTGGTAAATTCAGATTAATGACAATGGGAAACATTTTACTACCCATTATCATTCCATCTCTAATATAAATTTGTGGTTTTATTATTATTTGGGGGTTTTCATCACCAGTTATGTTCTAAATATCAAAGCTTCTGTATTCACTGTTGGGAAGAAGTACATGAGTATATAGGAACATGAATAAACTGTAGTAATATGTCGATAGACATTTCATCAGTTATAGATAGCAGTAGTAAAGCTGAATAGAAGACTGTAATCAAAACAGAACACGAAATAGTATTAAATATGTAAAACATGGATCATACGCTCTGATATTGAAGATAAAGTGGCATAAAAAGAAAGAACAGAGTGGATACTGTATGCACTGTCTATTTATTCATTTGTTTATGATTGATTGATACAGAACAAAGAGTTTCCAAGTAAAAATGCTTATGTACCTACATGCAGTGACTCTGAAATCCGTACCTTAAGGACAAAGAAAGGTCGCCAATCTCTCCAACTCCTAGTTCTTTGTCAAAAATGGACACAGTTAATGAGGTTTGTTTGGTACAGCACAAATTCTCAGACACAGATAGAGATCCTTTCAATGGAAACAAATTTGTTTGGCTTTACCAGGTTACTTAGCGATTAATAATAGCCTTGAGATGCAGGTCAGAAAGGTCATCATCCCCGCTTGCCAACACAATCTAAAATGTGCAGCTAGTCTGGCTCTGCAGGCTTTGAGGCCCCAAAACGCTATGCATAAAGTAAAACAGGCTATTTTCCAACTTCTTTTTTCATATTAATAAGCAATTTTCAAGAGAAGGGTGTCAAAATGGGGGCCATGCCACTCTAAGTAATTCATTTATTTTGCAATTTAATCTTATGTTGGGAAAAAATTACACTGCTGCAAAAGCATAGCATGGTGATTTTTAAACGTCAGTGTGCTTCATAAGTAACCTTGTATGAAATATTGTATTAGTGGCCTTTAACAGTAAACTGCAACAAAAAAATATTTCCAGAGATTTAAACAGACCTATACATCTTTTCTGATCTTTAACTTATTTCCTTTTTGTTCTATTTTTTCCTTTCATTTTTGAAATAAAACATGTTTAATTACTTAATATTTTACTTATTTCGGTTGATAAAAACTTGAAAGATGGCACGAAACAAAAATTCTACATTGCAACTTGTGTTTAAGAATGTGCTTTCATTGTGTCCGTATTTATAAAGCAATTATTGCTCTTTCACATATTTTGATAAACTAATTTAACATGATGTTAATTAAAATATTACGAATAAGTCTGAGTCACAATCTTAAAACCACTTTCAGGAGCAATATGACTTTCCCACAGGATTATTCATATCAGCAAACTTATTCATGTGCATATTTTGACAGGATTTGACCCCTGTCCTAGGGTGTGTTATTTAGTACTCATTGAAACAACTGAGACTATTAATGTGGACCTCTCTAAATAATCTGGTTTGCAGGAATATTTGAATTATCCAGATATGTGAATAGTATATTTTTCTTTGCTTTTCATCTTATCGTATACGCATATACTTAAAAAAAAAAAAAAAAAAAGGCTAGAATTTACTTACTTAATTAACTTTTAAACAATCTAAATGCTTGACTGCATACGCTTGGTGTCTTTGGCACACAGGTTAATTTGAACTAGCCATTTCTTAATAACAAAAATAACAAATGTTAATCAAACTAACCTTTTTTAACTGGGTCAAAAAAATTCCATACACGTGCACTGTGCGCAATAGCACAGAATTTCATTCCTTATAGAACATTAAATCATTGTTTGCATAATTTATGGCAAGCCTGGCTCTATGAAAAAAAGCCATTGAGGAGAAAATGTATGTCCATTTTCTATTAAAGCTTTCCTCTAAATATTCAGTTAAAATCATCAGTTTTCTTCATTCTTCGAGAGCTGATATTAGGTATAGTTCCTTATGTCTTCTACGATGAAATAATTCTCTATGACCTGTTAAATACACAGACCCACCCGTTTAGATGACAGGATTTGTTTGCAAATCTGTGTCATTCAGAGGCTGATGAGGCAGTTATGTTCTTGTTTCTTGTGGTGGCCTGTACCATTGCCATCAGACCAGAGCAGCAAGTGACCTGTGCGAGAAGCCTGATGCTATGGAAACTCCTCTTAAGGACATTGCACACATATAAGGTTTACATCTATCTCTTCTCTATGCCCTCATTCTCAGCCATGCAAAAGACTCAAGGATCTAGGAGTGAATGTCAACTCACCCTGTGTCTACAATCCTCTCTCATTCCATAAGGTTTCCCCTGTTTGCATATCAGAAGGTGTTGCTAGACACTAGATGAAACATGATTGAACAACTTTCATATGAAGAAAAATCAGTAAATGATAATAACTTTTTCTTAGAGAAATTCAAACTATAATGTCTCTTAAAGACAAAAAGAGGACACCCATGAATGCTATTTTATTGAGCTATAAAAATAAGAAGATTGACATACTCTTCAAAAGAGTAAGCAACACGAACTAAGACACTGTTCATAGTTTTTATCATTTTAATCCTATTTCTTCACAGTTATACCCATGTAGAATCCTGCTGCTGTGGAACTGAACGAGCTGTAATTTTGCATTCCAGTGGTGTCAGTGTACTGCTAATATGTGATAGCAGAACACTGTAAAGCTATGACAGGGCTGAAGTACAATAAAACATTAGCAGGTCTTTTGTTGTTGTAATATAATTAGCAGACTTATTTTATTACAGGCGTGAACTCCAAAAATACGCAGAAATGAGGGAAAAAGAAGAGAAAAGGAAAGAGCTAGAAAAGGAAGAAAAGGCAAGGAAATACCAAGCGCGGAAGATGCATTACCTCCTTAGCACTGAGCAGGTTGGTATACCTGTCCCTGACAGCTCATGCAAACCACTTGGGCCCCCAGCCTGACAGAGATAAACTAGGAGGCTGAATGGGACATGACTTGTTGAAAAGATATCACAAAGACACTACTTCGAGTTCAATTTAGTGCTTTTCTATAGGCAAGAGCAGGTACCATGACTATTCCGTGACAACAGCTTCATAGAGGCAGCATCAGCACTGCTGGCAGAAAGAGTCCAAGTCAGCAGTTTGATCTGCCACTGTGATAACACAACACGAAGGGCATAACCTCGCTTTAAAAACTCATTTTGACTGGCTTATTGTTGTGTTGTTGCACTTGTCAAGAACTAACAAGTTATTAAGCCGAGAAGAGATTTCTTTTTTTTTTTTTTTTTCCTTTTTTTAATTGAGCTAATGCTTGGATTGATGCTATGTTCTGCTTGTTTTTAGGATAGATTTTAAATGCAGGTTTTCAGCTAAAGCTTTTCCTAGAACTGCCTGAATCAGCTCATTTAGCATGATTGTTTTCTCATAGAAATGTCTCATAAATTTTAGGTATTTACTGATTAATTTATTTTGTATTGATAAAAGTGGTATATATTTTCAAGCTTTCTTACATAAACTGCTTTACAGACATGGATATGACAGTAGATACAGCTAATACAAAACTGATATGATTGGTAAAGCCTGTGGGTTTGCCTTTTTTAAGTCCCTTTTTGTGAACTTGTGTTATAAAAATTAAAATATTTTGTGTCCATAAATATTTGGTGACTGATGGTTCTTCATACAAATAAGGAATTAACATGCAATTGGGATATGCTAGTATGAACTAAGTGCTTGCTTTTCCTGGGTTGTTAATTATAATCTGTATGTAAGAACTCTTAATCCTAAAGGACACAGGAAAAATACCATGACAGTGACAGAATTTTTAATCTTTTCCTGTGTTTGGTAAATCATTTGTGATCTATACAAAAATAGAAATATCATTAAAATAACTGAATATGAGTTAAGAAAAGTGAATTTGTAAATCAAATTTAAGTAACATTATTTGGAAGAAAAAATAGTGTAGTAAAATATTAGTAAATAATAGCCTAAGTTTTCTGAGTTGTTTTTAGACAAGGAAGCTGGTTAAAAATTGAAATTACCTCACAGTAATTGATTTGTCCAGATGTAGATCTATAATATTAAGAATAATCTGTACAGTGTTTTTATATTGTTTTAAACTGTAAAAAATTGGGAATTCTTGTTTCGAACAGAAGAATTCATGCAAACCAAAATATAAACGTTAACATGTTTACTTGAAGCACTAAAAATGTCTGGTTACAGACATTGAGTGATCTGTGGTCTAAAAAGATTTTAGTACATTTAGTTCATTTCTGATAATATTGGCTTAGCAAGCTGTAATATATTTTTAAGGCATGGCAAGTGGTGCCTTATTTCAGCCATCCAGCTGGAGGACTGCTGGTAGAGGGCAGCAGTAGGTATTATGTTCTGATGAATTTGGGTTTCCAATTTCACAGAATTAGAATTTGACTAGCAGTGTTTTGCAGAGGAAAAGTACTGCTTGGTTTTATTTGCTGAGATGGTTTGTGCATACTAGGACTTGGAGCCCACAGAATTTTTCCTTTATCACAGAACTGTGCTCCAAAACCAACTACTTCTGCAGGTACTCTTTTGAAACATGAAGGAGCGTGAATCAGGTGCAACACCTACAGACAACCTGAAAATCAACAAAGATATGTATGAAGGAAACTACTTATTGTAATCAAAGCCTATATTCCACAATTGCCCATAGTTACAGGATTTGATATCATGCTAAGATGCAGGGCAAATTATTTCAGTGCTGAATTTACTGGCTTGGTGCTCTGACATTTTACTCTCTATATACCTGATCTTCTAATCTGACTACAGCTGCATCTTGCTGTCTTCAAAGCATACTTAATTGGATTACTGAAGAAGGTCCATTCACGTCTCAGTTCAAACAGGCAGCAAAAGTCAACACTCTTAAGTGAGTTAAGAAAAAAGTATAATTTATAAGTGAGGGGCATAGCAAATGAAAACAGAAGGTTGATAAGCTGGACTTATTGTACAGTATATTGTAATAATCAAATCCCAGTAAACTGTGGAGATGATCTGTTAAAGTTTGCTATAATCTTCTCCCCTTCCTGCCACGCGTAACGAGGTGCAATTATGGACCTGAGCCACCTCCCACATCAAGGCTGTGGGTGTTCAAGCAGGTTATATGGACAGCATCGCAAAATCTGTATTTGCAATAATTGTTTCAAATACAGCCTATAGTTTTGAGCCTATTGTTTTATTATAGGCAAAAAGGGTGAGGAAAGGGTGTTTACTTCTTGACAGAAAGAAATTAAAGAGTCGTTGTTCCTCAATTTTAGTAAAGAAAGTCATGTCAAGTTCCTTTCTTTCTACATGCTGAAGTCCAGAAACCCACCCTAGAAATGTGTTGCAGGTTAAACAGGTAGCTGATCTAACATCATAGCATTGCACAGTGTAGCAGATGGTTCGTTGATCCTTTCTGGCCTTAAAGTCTACGAATCCTTTATCGACTGCAGAACTTGCTCTTCTTATTCCACAGATTTTATGTATATACATTAGGTTGCATCCATTCCTAATTGTTAGTATTGTTTTATTCTTCAAGTAGTAAAACTGAAGAATGCTAGTGTCCTGAATGTACAGGTCTAGCGAGTGTGTACATAATAGCACAGCTAGTGATGAAGTCAACTTGTGTTTTTTTCATGAACTAACTTGCTATTCAAGCATTTATTTGTTCCATAAACTGTTACCTTTACAAAGAAAAAAAAAAGAAAGTGGGAAGAATTGGATACCAAACTCTGAATTAGTATGCATTATTTGTTTTTACTGCTACCAGGTATATACACATAGTCTAATGTAGACAGATGTGAGCTTGCTTTGATTGCTTTCCAAGCCAATCTGGAGCTATAACATGGGGCTGAACCCAAACTAATTAGCCCTGTTGAGAGGCACGGTATATTAGCTCAAGAATTAATGCAGTTACACAGCTCCTGGTCAGCTCAAAACATGGGCAGAATAAGTGTGTGCATGCTTTAAACTCAGGAACAAGGAATTTGATCTGCCTACAAAATATTAGATAGATATACCTGCATTTATGTTGTTTTGTTTGCAGTTCTCCACCTTTCTTGGGAGGTGATGTGTGCATTGAGCATCATTGCTATGAAACTGCCTTTCAGGGAAATCATTACATGATCAAAAATATACGGTATTAAACTTTACAGTTTTCCCATTGTTTTACAAACAGTAGGTGAGTGTATTTTGCCATCGAACCTTACCCAAATATGACTCTTTTCCATTTCTACTTGTAGAAATACATTGCCTTTATGCAAACATTTTAATCCACATAAGAACTAAGCAGTTCACTTGAATAAAAGAATGTTAGTATTTTAGCAAAGAAGTTTAAAGAAAAGAAAGTTAAACAATTTAGCATATTTGCTTATTAGTAGTTACTAACAGTAATAATGTTAATTTGCTGTTATTATATATATTAATAATTCATATTAATAGTAGAAGTGTTTATTTTATTTCTGTGAAAGTACAATGTTATGCATCCTACCAGCTTCAAAATACAAGATACTAAAAATCAATACATTTTTTTTTTCTGTAAGTCCAGTAATATCTGGCCAACACAAATATAAGCCTATTTGTAGACATAAGAGTGGGCTTGAAAAAAGAAAGTAAATTTTTATTTAATTTAAATCAAACCATTATTAAGCCAAATAATGTCTGGAGAAAGAAAGTTTGAGCTCTAAAACTTCATGTTTGTGAAATACTGAGCTTTTAATCAACTTGCTACATATGCCAGTTGTATCAATAACTGGTCAAGTAACTTCTTAGACACAAACTTCTTTTGCGTGAAGGAAATTTATCCTTTGAAGGAGAATTTCATAATTCCCATAATCATGAAAAACGATAATCACATGAGTGGGAGCAAGTCTGTCAGCTGCTGCTAGCACTATTGGTGCTACCCAGGTGGAGGACCTGAAAAGCCCACAGTGGAGTGTGGAGCAGAAGGCAATGGTAATTGAAAGGAGCTAGAACGGGAGAAGTGGTAGAAGAATCAGCAATTCCTATGGAAACAGTCTTCAGAGTGCTAGAGCTGAAAAAGCCTTTTGCTATTAGCTTCTCCTGTCACTGAGAAAAGTGATTGGAGAAGCAGCAGAGCAACAGATCTTTTCCTTTTACTCTACAGCTTTTTCCCATATAACAAACAGTACTAGATGAGGTAAAATACAATTGTAATTCTATTTTCTCCAGATTTCTTCTGTTTATAAACAGATAAACCACATTTACCTTTTGTCAGAGAAAATGAACGTATAGCTAGTCCAGAAAGACACAGCTTTTTGTGATAGCCCTAGTTCTTTGTGACATTATGTCTAGAAAAGCTTGAGACCTTTGTCACACAATTACAAAATGTATTTTGAGATTATTGAGAACGTGATGTTATACATGCATTGCTTGAGCTTGTCTTGGCTCTGGCTGGTGGACTGAGTCCCAGCCTAGCTTCCAAACCTTGACTTCCTGTTCTGCGATAAATCATGCTGAGATTAGATGCGCTAATACTGGTCTTGTGTTCTGTGAGATCTTCTCTTCCATCTAAATGTTTTAACTATTGAGACCTTAAAGAAAATTAATTGTGCAGTTGCACGTGTATGCCTGCTCTTGAATTTTGTACAGAATCTTCTTCCTGTTGCATCTTGAACAATTAGAAGATCTGACTGAGTAAGACAGAAGGCTCCTCTGGCCCTGCATTGTATCTTTGACAGTGGCCAACAGCATTACCCAATAGGGAAGAGGAATAAAATGGGTCAATATAATGACATGCCAAGAATATTCTCCCAGTTTCCAGCAACTGGTAGTTGAAGGACTTGTAGTTCTTTGGTTGTAGAGCTATCGATTTTTGGATTACTAACATGTTCACTTTTTGCCACTGTATTCCTCCAATTCTTACCTCTCTTAATACCCAGAGAAGAAATAACCTGAACAAAGAGAATGTAATAAAAGATCTAGGCACTCACCACTAGCTCTCAAACTGTGCTTCCTTGGAAGACCAAGTTCAGACCTTTTCCTTGCAGTACCATTTTTGCAGCATGCTCATTGCACAGCATATACTCTTTGGTATTCTGTCACAGGGCAATGTACAACTCCAAAGTACCTTATTCTTTCTCCACAATTTGGTGAGATTCTGCAGATTGCCTCTTCCAAGCAACAGTAAAGCCTGTCACTTTTCAGCCCTTTTTAGCAGGGTGACAATTTTTCCTGGTGTCCTTTGGTAGTTTGTGAACAAATACTGCTCATAGCTCCTAGGTAATTTAGAGCTGCAAGAGAGGAACAAAACCCATGTGTAATAATAGGCCCTTTTTGTTGTAAAAGTTACAAAATCTATGACATTTCTTTTTGTCAGTAACAAGGCAGGAGTTATCTTTTTGGATTGCAATAGTTCTTTCAGTTTTCAGTGCCTGCTCGAGTGTGTCACCAGTGCTCTGTTGAGTCAAGGCTAATGTGGTTTAGATACGTGGCTGGTATTTGCCCATATCTATTCTCATTGAACTGATGCATTGGAAAGGATTACTTGTAGGGACATAACAGCTGGTGCTATAAAATAAGGAAGTGTTTTTAATGGAGCTAGTTTTGACTGAGATCACTCTTTGAAGGATACATAAGCATGTGAGAAAATAACTCTTTAATAGTTTAGTACTATAGAAAACAATTTAAAAAACCCACCCCAAACTGTAAGAATAATGTTCTGTGAGGAGGAAAGCAATGTCAGCATTGGGTGAGTAACAGTGAAAAGTTAAAAAAAATTCAGCAATGAGAACTGAATTTTTCCGCTCTTACTCTTTCNCAAGACAAAAATCACTCCAAGACACTGTGTAACACCCATATTCCATGAGCAATTCCACTTTAGGGTAATGGAAGTCATTTAACAAACTTCTGTGATCTCTGGATTAGGGCTTTTGTGTACAAAAGGAGCAAAAACATACCCCAAGGTTACTGTTCAGCTTTTGTTTTTCAGACCAGCTTTGTTTTGGTTTTCTGTAGTCATTGTAGAACTCAAAATTAGATCACTTTTTCAATTCTATAAGTGTTTATTTCATGTTTGTCAGTTCATAAATTAAAACATTTTAAATTCAGATTCTATTCAATACCAAGATATATTTTTATTACTTTTTTCCTGTCAACAGAGATGGCAATTTATAAACATTACACTTACCCTGTGTCCCTTTTTTACACTACTGGATATCAGGAGTTAATTCTATTGGATTTATAATTGCACTTACATTATGTGTCAGTGTTCTAAGTGAAGAAGAAAAAAAAGGCACAATATCCTTCCTGAAGCAGACTAATGAATATTCAGAGGACGCAACTGATTAATATGCATCTAACCTAATGTGCTGTCCTGTAAGAACTTGAAAAACAATTGGTCTAAAATGACACTGTTTGACACCCGCTCTGTCTCTGGACACCTGGCAGTTTTATTCTTATAAAGGTGAGGACTCAGTGGATAAAGCCCTGGCCTTTGATCTTCAGATCCACAGTTTAAGAGACAAGGCCGCAAGTTTGGTCATTTGAGCTTAGTCTCAAGTGAACAGTCCATATCACAAAATGATTATACATAATTTGTTACTATTGGCAGTGTCTGTTCAGGAAAGGCCAAGGACTGAGCTAGCATGAAGAATGAATTAGCTCTTACCTTTTACATTTTATTTCCTCCTCTTTACTGTTGTAGTTTTATTATCCTGTCTCTGAAACATTCAGGGGATGCAATTATCATTCATTATAAGTACTCATAGTTCCTGAAGATGAACTAAAACAGTGAATTTTTTTTTTAATGTAGCTGTCTCAATCACTGATCATCCCCACCTATCCACGGGTGTTTAATATCCACTCATCATTTCTCTGCCAAGAAGTCAGATATTTCTGAGTACCTTTCCAAAGTTTGTACCATAAAGAAATCCTATTTATATTAAAAAGGAGCGAGTCAGCTTTCCTAGCTCTCAGGCAGGCTTGCAGCTACATTTAAATACCATTAGTATATGAAGCATTTCATGCTGCGGTGTTCTGTTTTTATAAAATACTATTTCCAAAGGATTCTCAATTTACATTAAGTCCTTCTTACAGGACTAGTGACAGGTATGTTTGATCAGCAAGCCTTCTTCATGTATGCACTTCCACATTGGAAGCCAGATATATCAGTCTATTCAGAGGTATTCGCTATAGGAAAATCATTCAAGTCTTGTGCCTCATGGGGCACTATACACAGAATCTCAGTTCACTTCAAAGGAATCTCAGTTAATGTTGCTTAATGTTTCTGTCAAAAAGAAGGACCAAGTAAGGTAAACTGAAAGAAACTAGTAACTGAGCAGTTTGTGATTCTGGAAGACATTGTGCCTGAACAAAGAAAAATGTTTATGTCTAGAAGGTTAGTTCCACTAGGTCTGAATTCCAAAAATGACCTTTAAATGATTTGCACAGGCAATCAAAAATCTTTAGTTCTTTTACAATTTGAGTGCTGCTCTTGCCCTTTGGGATTACTCATCCCGGGAACACTCAGGACTGTAATTCTGCTACTGAACACAGTGTCATGCTGATGTAGAAAGAAGGCAAGTGCTGAAAGTCAACAAATACTTCCTGAATCTATCTGGTGGACACTCTGCCAAAAGAATTTACTGACAAAAGTTTACAACTTCCGTAGATTTTCCAATTTTGCTTATATACTTTTCCATCAGCCTTTCTTTTTCTCTGAGAAGGGGCTGTTGTCTCCCTGGAAAGGGCAAGTACAGTCAAAGCCAAAACTAAGATGGCAATCATAGTGATCAGCATGCCCAGAAAAGGATAGCTCCCTAGGTTAAGGAGCAAGGGGAAGAGGATGGGGAAAGAGCAGCTGCTGACATCATAACCTACCTCCTATAAGAAACAGATGGCTATGCACCACTAGAGGTATATTTCTTCCTAGTGCCAGTGAACAGTACTTCCTTCCCATTCACTCTTCTCCTAAGTCTCATTCTAGCACAAGAGGTAAGTGAAAGTGCTCCCAACAGAATTCAGTAATTTCTCCCCTTTCCACACTTCCCAGGAAACAAGATACTCGCATTCCATAGAGCAAATTTAATAATGTTAAGCATGTTCTGTGACAATTTTACAAACTCTAGTTTTTCTAAAGGCTGTTTTTATAAAAGCATTTTATCAGAAATGAGAAAGTGTTTACATTGCAAAATCACCTGTCATTAGAAAAAGCTTAGCACAAATGACTGCTATTTTGTGACTGATCCTATGCAAGCTCAGTTTTCAAAGGTTTAGACATGGCAATATTTCTCTGAGCTTCTAAATAGCTTGTTAGTAGCCATGTCACTCATGCTAAGCATATGTTATTATAGCATAGTGGCATCTCTGGACCTACCATGTGTTGCAGCATTTAGCATCTCTGCATCTAGCACTAGTCATTTAAAATCCACTAGCTGGAAGGTTCCTGGGCTTAAACTGTCTTTTTCAGCATCTGAATTGCATAATCTCTACTTGTGTGGATTTTTTCTAGACAACAAACTTCTCGCTCAACTCCTGTTGGTAGGATTAATGGCAGAGTTTAAAGGACGAGCTGTGTGATCTATTAAAAGTGTACATGCTAAGATCTTAGAAAAACACGATCACATTTTGTGTATTATTGTCAGCTGGGGTGGCAAAAGGGTTGGATTGCTGTAGAGTCTGAAAACTGGTAAGAGTTATATATTGAATGTTGGCTTTGTATATGATGCAGTACACACATTTAGGAAAGAATCTGTTTTGCAAGGAAATTACAATGCGGTACAAATACAACTAAATATCTGACACAGTTATATTTCACACACACTCGCACAAAGTGGAGCTCCATTGACAATCCTGAAATTGTTACTGGGATAAATTTGATTGATGTGTAGAAGTCCATCTGGTGTTTGTACAAGTTTGTTGTGAGGTAAGGTCTTGCTCAGGTAATGTTTGAAACTATTCTATTAGAAGTACATGCTAAATAAGAGATAAGTGCATAAGAAGAGGAAGGTTAGGAACGGCATGGGAGAAGCCATGAAGATAAAATACTGTACATTTTTCAACAACAAACCTTCCTGTTGGTTAAGAAGTGGCACTGATGGTATCCTTGCTTTAATGAGACTTCAAGATGAATGATGTACACACCAATTCTTTTGTTTTTCAGATCTTTGGCAAGTGAATTATATAATGGGAAAGTTCTTTCATTAACTTGCACAGTTTATTTAAGATTCAATATTTTGTTGAGTATGTAATAAATACTGTTAATTTGGGATTTGTCTTTCTGACAAAGGATTTGATGAAATCTTCCCCCATCTATTGTTTTCTTTCAGTTTTTCTATTTCAACAATCTTTTAATAAAATCTTCATCTTTTCATTTTTTTTCATATTCTATCACTCTTTTCTACCGGTTTCTGACAACCTTTACGAATCTGACTAGCATGACTCTGTTCCCTCTTCTTTAGTCTTTCTACAAGAAAGAATACAATACTATGGCCATTCATTAAACCTTCACCTCATTGTTTAGTGGTCTAATTGAAGACTGCTTTGTTAAACATACTGCCACTTTGTGAGGTCTTGATCATTGTCTAATTCTGTAGGTTTACTACAGAAAATTGTTTAATAAATCTGTCAGAATATATGTCTGTGAGGGAAAATTCACTTGTAAGTGCAATGCAACAGACATACAGAAATGAAAAGCAATGAAATGTTACATTATTTAGTTTTTGGAGAACTGAATAAATTCTCTAACAATTATTTTGTTAACAAAGGACATTTCCATATAATTTCCATCTGTATCTGTTGACAGGAACTTCTCCTGTCTTGTGATATATTGTTGTACGCAACTTCCGTTGTTTAAAGATACTAAATGGTATAATTACAAGGATTTTTCTCAATCCAGTGAGACAAGAAGTAAATTTCAAGTTGACTTTTTTTTTTTCCCCACAAAGCTAATGTTTCCTATTATGACAATAACAGTCGAGGTAATTTTAATTTTAAAGATGTAAATATCACACATTTAAACAAGTGTTTTAAGGCTCTGAAAACTCACGGACATAAATAATTTTAGCCTCAAAATAACCCTGTGAAGTAAGGAAATATTCTCTGTGTGTTCACATGCAGTTGCTGAAACATGAAGAATCAAACGACCTTTAGGTTGACTTTGAACTCTCTTTGGACTAAGCTCTTTACATCTCATTTATACAGGGTGGTTGTAGAAACAGTTTGGTTTTCAGAGATTCCTAGAATTTATACATGTTTCCATACTCACTCCAGGGCTTCTTAAAAAAAAATAAAAAATTATAGTAGTAATGGAGTTTCCCATTCCAATTTTAAAAGTAAAGTCATTAAGTAAGTTAAAATGTATTTTTCTGCTTGTTTTGAAATCAGTTAGAGGGCATATGAGAAGTCAGTAAGGGAACTTTGAATGCTCTGTCTCTGTTTTATGTCTTCATCATAATGGTAGTGTTTCCGATACCATCACTCACTCAAGTTCTTATTCCTAATCTAGTCAAGTAATCAGAAGCCTGCATAAGAATTAGATTTGACAGAGTAAAACCTTGGTCAGAGAGAGAATCAATGAAAGGTGGATACATTTTTGGGATGCCTCTGCCTGTGCTGGGCTGCTGTGCTTTGGATACTGTGCCACAATGATCCATGCATTAAATTATGAGTTTGTTTCTCTTTAGTCTTGTTGTCTAAATACCCAAGCAGCTGGTATCTGTTTGGAGACTCAATTACAGTTTTGATTCCTGCAATTGAACTTCGTGCCTGTGCAGGTTTAGAGGTTGATTTTATGGCCTGCCCAGGAGACCAGACATTAACACCTCACTGTATAGGCCATAAAATTGCAGCCTAATATACTTATAAAAGTGCATTTAAAACCTGGTTGCATTATTGTTTTGATATCAAGCAAACATTTGATGAAAAGAACTAAACCAAATTTTACAATCTGAAGGCAGAATAACAATAATTAATGTGTCTATTACTCTGTTTAAACAGAATATATATTAACCAGAAGACAGGTAATTAATCCCACTTGAAAGAATATAAGCTACTCATCACTCATTTATGAATTCTTCAGTCTCTGCATAAAACAGTATCTCAAACAAAGCTAAAATACCTTAGGCACAATAATAGGCTAGGTCCTCCAATTCTTATTTAGATAAAATTCTTGAAAGTGTATTTTTATAAGGATTACAGGATCAGACCTAAGGAGTAGCCTTAGCTCAATGAGAACTGAACCTACATTTATAAAGCTGGGTGACATTTTTCCTATTGTCAGCCATGGTAAGGAGATTTTATCTCAAATTGGAATGTTGTACCACACTATGGTATTTCTCCAATATCTGGATAAAATTTACACTATGCTTCTTAATAACTAATATTCAAATGTGTTCATATTAGTTAAAAAATCACAGTTTATTCCCAGTAGAATACATTCTAATGGGGCTTAAATGTTTTGATGTCTCAAATTTGAGTTCATGAGCACAGTTTTAGTATACTTGCTGCTAGAACAGTATTTAGAGAAATATTCTGACAGCCTACAATAAACTAGTTATTACGAAGTTTTAAATCCCTTTTCTTTTAGAGACAGGGTTGCAGCATCATATAAACACATTTTTTTTTCTTGCGAATCATTAGTGTTTTAAGGTATTTCTTTTACCTCCTAGAGAAACTCTATCTGGGGATTAACAAGATTGTTCACTGGAATTCATGTGGAAGCATAACTGCAGTAGCTGAGAAATGATCATGTTTCCTTTTAGTTCTCAGCAAGAGTAATTGAATGTTGAATATCTTACTAAACGCTGGACTGTGACAGTGTGTTAACACTCCGACTATCTCCTAACAGCAGGGCAATTATTTGCTGAGTGGGATTTTTATAAATCCCCTGGCAGTAGTATGTCCTGATAATTATGATGAAGTGCACTGGTCAGTGTTGATTCAGCAATCCCATCTCTAGCAAATATTTCATTCACAGCTCTCCTTCATGCTTTTACTTTTATGGCTTTTAAAGATATCTTACCTCTCCTCTCAGCTTGCTTATTGTTTTTTTATGAATTATAATGGAGGAAAAAAGGATTTTCAAGTTAAGTCGCTGTTTTGTTGAAGTCTTCCTTCTTGTTCAACTTCTCATTAAAAGACCAGAATAAGAAAGTAGGACTTTATTTAGGTTTTTACTGTGACAATCACTTGCAAAGGCTTCCACCTTCAAAGCTATTTTTATAAAGATTAAATAACTGTTAAATAAAACAGTTTTATATATATACATATATATAAAGAACTTATATTCATGATATATGCTGATTATTTCAGACTTTCAGTGTTAATATGGAAAAGTAATTACAATAACTCATACATTTATTATTGTTTAGTTAAATTACAGTAAAATATTTTAAAGATATTAGGATACATTTTCTATTGACTTCATGCTTACATTTTCTCTTCAACTCAACTTTATCTATTTTTAATTTTGCACGTGTGTAATTATTTGCAATACAGTAGCTACACCGTATCTATTAGGGCATATTTTGTTTGGAATTTTATACGTAGACTTTAAAAGCTCAATCAAGGAATAGGAAACAAGAATAAGAAATAAATGGTTCATAAAAAAAATTTCAGCATCTGAAACTTTCACATTTTATTACACCACTTGAGATCACCAATCCTTTCTGAGGAACTATCCAACATGATCAACACAGCCTTGTCTTTCCCTTTTTACTTGCACCTTTTTCTTTCCTTTCTTCCTTCCTTCCTTCTTTCTATTTCTTTTGGTGCTCTTCTTCCTTCATCTTGCCTTCTCCTTCAAGGCAAGATCCTTGAAAGTTTCTTTGTTGTATTCTGGGAAAAAACATTTAAGTCTTTCTCTCTGTATGGAAACGATAAACTTGAAAAGACAAAAATGGGTATTCTACAGCATAGAACATAGGATTAGAGGTGGAAGTAATATAGAATATTGAAAAAAACCAACAAATTTTTTCTTTGCTGATGTTCATTAAATTAATACTTGTTTGCTTATGATTTTTTTCTTTCTTTATATACCACCATTAATTATAAAGATAAGAAAATGATTGGGCGGAAACTAAATGATAGAGTGTTAGAAATGCAAAATGATTCCAAATATTAATGTAATGCTAAGGATGACTGGGTAACAAATGATACATTTGCCAGTATGCTTGACCTGACACAATTAATATTCCAGGTCATGCTTGGGTTTCCATGATGGAAGGTCTGAGGCAGAGAATTCTAGGGGAAAAATATATCTATTGTATAACTCATTTCTCTTTTTTTTTTTTTTTTTTTTTTTTTTTTTTTTTTTTTCTATTTTCCCTGACGAATCAGAAGCATAGTCTTAAAAAAAAATAAATCTGTACTTTCACACCTCATTTGCCATATTCACTACTGGGCCACCATTCACCAGAAGGGCTTGATGCAAGGAGGTCAGTAAGAAGCTATTAGTCGAGTCCCCTCCTGAGATTTCTTTGGTCTTATTGAGGTGGAAGTTAGCATGACAGTACTGCAAATAACTCTGTTGAAGGTTTTTTTAACAGTTAGCACAGATTTCCCTATAGTGTTTGTCACTTTAGAGAATTGTTCCTGGAAACGAAGTCCCAGAAACCTAGCTTTGACAGAGGCCCTTTTTAGATGTGAAGAACATGGATACAGAAAAAAGTGTCATTCTCCCTGCAGACAAGAGGTACTTTTTGTAACCTATCACAATATTTTGGAGTGTAACATATTTCATTATGGACTAAAGGTGGTGGAAAATATTGGAACCAAAATTTGAGACAATACCTCAAGACAGATACTCTTCTACCATTGAAAAAGCAGTATTGTCTACAATAGTTTTGTAGTTGAGAGACTATTAATATGAAGTAGGGAAAAGATCGAGTGATATTTTAACGCATTGTACTGGTATCAAGAAGATATGCAGATTTATTAAGTACCAAAGGCTTTGATACTCCAGATTCTTAGTTTTCTATAGAGTGCCAGCTCCCTGCAGAGGACAGAGTGAACAGGGCATACATCAGTACACAGGACATGTGCAAGAAATTACAAAATTAAGACTGATTTGCAGAGATATTTAAAAATGAACAGAAGCAATTTTGCCAGACATTGATCTGAACTGGAAAGTAGAATCGAAGTTGTTCCCTTTTCTCCACTACCAAACTTTGCCAATTTTAAATCTAAACCTAAAACCTTACCATAAACCTTGGGGAATTTAGAGTAAATTAGTATTAATTTTATCTATCTACATAGTAACACTGCTGATTGTTCTGCTGTCTGTTTGAATACTTGAACATATATAATTAAAATGTAAAGTAATTAACAAGGATTGCTTGAAAAATTATTATTTAAAAATACACATCATAATGAATTTTGACCTAGATCTCTGAACAGAGTTTGAACTGTAGCAAAAGCAACTTTTAAAGTGTCCAGCTGGTTTTACTAAAACTGCAAATCTGTTTTTTTTGAGGCTGAACATATTATCTGTATGTTTAACCTGATAGTATGTAAAAAAAGAACAATAGATTGCTCTTTGTTTAGACAATTTTTCAGCAATAATAATAGAAAAGATACTGAATCAACAGATTCCTGCACCTATTATGGTTAATTTTGATGTCATTGAAAGTACTATTTGTGCACCTTGAGATTTTCAGCAGCATTTCACAGTGTTTGAACCTTTTTTGAACTATATTTTTTCCACTGACAAACAGTTAGACAAAGAACTATTAAGTAGACGATACATAGTATCTCAAAGTAGATTGCAAAATGCCGTTTCAGAAAGCCATTATACTCATGGAGCCACTTATACTTGCTCCAAGTATGACTAATAGAAACAATGCTACTTCTTAGAGCCTAGACAGCACATCGCTTTAAAATTATTCCTGCTTGTAATTCTTTGGAGGAAAAATGTTTCAATTATATAAGATGCATTTTTCCACTTTGGGAAAACAAAAAGAGAAAACCCCAAACCTCTTCTATGAGATTGAAATAATCTAAATTTTTGTTAAAATTTCATTCCAAGTTTTCTCTTCAGCTTTTTTTTTTTTTTTAAAGAAAAAACTTTAAAATGGGTGTAAATTTGGGGCGAATGCAGCTGTGATCAGGATTTACTACTGGTCAATAAAACCATGTTCACCAACTTCAGAGAGCTGTTATCATGCCATAATGATTTATTCCAGATTCTCAGTGACAAACGTGGAGATATTTTTCTACTGGAAAACGTTTGCATTTTCAGTGACATTCTAGTTTTCTATCAAATATGTATTTCATGGACATACTCTGAGACAGCAATATCTCTCCCATTAGCTGAGGTTCTCTGCAGACTCATTCATAGATTCATAAACTTGTTTGGCTGGGAAAGACCTTTAAGATCATCGAGTCCAACCATTAACTCCCACCTCGCTACAACCTCCTTTCAGGTAGTTGTAGAGAGTGATAAAGTCTCCTTTCAGCCTCCTTTTCTCCAGGCTAAACCTGCGGTTGTTCCCTCAGCAGCTCCTCATGAGACTTGTTCTCTAGACCCTGCACCAGCCAGAGCACTGTCCACTTTAGGTGGAATGCAACAGCTGAATATAAATGGTATACAAATTGGTGGAAAGATGAACTAGCAATACAATAAGCAGTTCAGTGAAATTTGAAAAATAAAGGCAGTCACAGGCAATCACTTCTCTATTTTTTGAACAGGATGTAGGCAGATCCAATGACCACGATATAGAGATGGTTTGTATACTTCCAGCACGGAATTTCATTTGCATCAAAGACCTTGACTGTGACATTCTGTATTTTGAGAAAACTTATGTAACAAGTATATAGTGTAAATGTATTAAATAATTGTGAAACAGTGCAATAAAGCCCAAGACACCATATGGAACTTGTGTTTATGTAGCAATTATACGTCACTGAGTGTTCACAACCAAAAATGTACTGGGCTGATAAGAAAATTACAAAAGCACAATGTCTGAAATACTACAAAAATAATAACAGCGTTAGGAAAATGTGTAACTTTATGAGATATTTATGTGAGTAAGAGCCAGACTTTTAAGATGCAGCTGGATTTCACAGATCCTACAGATGGACCTGCAATTACGCGCTCACTCCAGTGATTCTGCTTGTCTGCTATTTGAAGCATGGATCCCTGCCATGGCAGTTTCGCATTCTGAAAAGCCAAAAGAACAACCCGTGCTTGTTTGTCATGCATATGTTTCTATCACTTATTCATGTCCTCTTTCCCATTATGCATTTAGACTGATGGTGTAAGTGGAATACTTTACCGCATTTGCACTAAGAGAGGAACGTACAACAGAGGGCCAAAATAAACGTCATTAGGGCCAGATCACTCACAGAGCTGAAGAATATAACCCATAAAATTTTGGATAGCCCAACAATATTTTGCATAAGCTACCTTCTCTGAATATTTGTGTCCATTAAACAATGTTCTGCCTGAGTCTTATTTAACTGTTTTGATACAAGAAATCGGAACTTCCCAGTAGAATATGTTAATGAAAAATGCATTAGAGCTAATTGGGGAGTGTTCAATCCTCTCAGCCTCGAGAGATTAATACTTTATGAGGAGGCTGATGCTCTACTTAGTTTTCTCTTGGGTCCTCAGTAGTGTTCCAAAGGAGAAATGCAAGATTTTAAACATTTACTCTTTTCTGTACCTTTCCTTGCATCATGAAACTGATCTCTTTTCCTACTATTTTTATTCAATAATTATTAGGGATTAAAATTATGGTAAACAAAGGACAATATATTTTATATGAGCAAATCTACTTTGGAAGTCTTAAGAATAATGTGAGTATACCTTTGTAGAAAATATAATTATCCCTAAAACAGCTCAATATC
Organism: Baryphthengus martii; assembly: GCA_013396935.1. Lineage (NCBI taxonomy): Eukaryota > Metazoa > Chordata > Aves > Coraciiformes > Momotidae > Baryphthengus > Baryphthengus martii. The sequence continues at coordinate 3,868 of VWZK01001606.1, read as the reverse complement.
TTTAAATTAATTTTTACCAGGTGTTTTTTATGCATATATCATCTGTTTTATAGGAGATTTAGTGGCTTTGTACAATACGGTATTGGAATTTTCATATTTAACCATTTGTAATTAATTCCATAAACTCACATATATGTATTTGAGAATTGTTTATACATAACTGATAAAATCCCTACATTCATAGGAATTATTTGGGAACAGTGTGTCACATAATTTTTACTTCCTAGATATTCGCAGGTTGTTAATAAAATGTATTCTTTATATTAGATCACACTAGTGATACACTTAATGATGTATCTTAGTAAAATGAAATATCAAATTCAGTGAGGAATAAATCTTTCAGTTTTATTTACAATTCATAAATCTTTATTCTAAATTTTTTCTTTTCGCAAGTTATGTACTATTAAAACTTAATACATTTGAATAGTTGAAGGAATTTAATGTGAACATTTTGTTGGAAAAAAGAAATAACTTTTTTGATACTTTGTAAATTTTATTTCCCTTTAACTAATCACTCAATTTTACTTTTAAAAATGCTGCAGTTACCACAGTCTTAGTCCACTTCGTGTATCAGCTAGCATGGAGTTTATAGGGTCAGGAGTTGAGTTCCCTTGCATAAGCTTTTACTTCACTCTTGAAGTATGTGTTTGGAAATAATAGGTAATAAACTTTTTTTTTCCTATTGGGTATAGGACTTTAAATTGGAATTTAAGTTGAACTTTATATTTCAAAACAATGATAGTAGTTTGCAAATCTGCATATTTTTAATTATATTTAAAGGAAAACTGGTGTGTTTCATTGATTATTGTTATAGAAGGCAGAAGATTGAATGTGACTAAAAGAAAACATGGGTTTGAGATTCAGGAAGCTCTTTTATCCGTACTATGAAAGTTACCCCATTTCAAGGGCTGAAACTCAGATTATACATTGCATTACCCTATTTAAACCCTTTTGTAACCGTAATGCAGAGATGCATTTAAACTATAAATTTATACCGTGTCAGTAGCTATCAGAAACTTTGCGTAGAACTGTTTTTTTGATTGGTTTGATTCATAGTATCCATGCAAGAATGAGCTCTAAGTCAGCAGAAGTCAAAAATAATGTCATCTTCTGCTCAGATTGCAGGCATCTACAATTCACCATTCAGAAAATCTCCAGATCCAATGGAATTGCTGCTACGGAAGTCAAAGCCATTGAGCCACAAACAGCAGCAAACCAAGAGTCCCTTTGGGGATGAGCTCTATGACTGGCCAACATGCAGAAGGCCTCCGACTTTCTTCACAGCACAGCCTCTGCCACCTATTGGCAGACAGAAACCTCAGGTAACATTTTCAGTGTCTCTGAGGTAGCTTTTGTTCCTATCTTTTATCATAGATTATCAGAGAATATCTCGAGTAGGATCAAGTCCAAAACCAGTCTTTGTGGATTTGTTTTTTGTATATAGATTTAATGTTTGCATTCAGGGTATAACATCTCTGAAACGTATTTATCTTAAAGAAAAAGAAACCTAGGTGGTGTGTATAAAACAGGGAAATATGATTTTTTTAGACTGTACTTTTGTCCTTTGGGAAAAAAAAAAGTAATTTCTGATATGTCAAAGGGAAAACTTGATATAGTTGAATATTAATATTATGATTCCTTAGAGGTCTTAATTTCAAATTTTAAATTAATTAAAAAAAAATAGGAGAAATGAAAAGCAATAGGACAAAATTATCTAGTTATGATAACTTTTTCCTCTTCTTGCTATTGTTTTCCATATGAATGCCAAGAGACATCCTCTTAAGTATAGAACCTCTCTCTCTCTATTGTGTCCACTAGCTGGGTGTCAGCTTTAATTACAAACACTTCTACGTTTTATTCTGCATCACAGCCAAGTTGCCCATCTCCCATTCTTAACTGTCATGGTCTCAATTTTAATTTCAGTTGATGTCAACATAAGTTGCTGAGAGCTTATGTTCCTCTTCTATAAAGTAGTGGAGATCTCTGAGATAATGTATCAGAGTCAACGTCCCACAAGACGGCAAAACAGCTTTTGCCACCTTATTATCAAAACCTGTTGGGAATATGGCCAATATACACAGCAGACAAACTGTTGAGACCTTTATGTTCCTCACTTGATGACTATACAATGACATGTAACTTTTGCCAGTGATTCTTAATACAGTTACGTTCAGTGCCAGTTTGACTTTGAATGATCACAGTGTCTTCAGAAGCTCTTACACGCTTCTTTTTTTACTACATCTGATATTTATTTTTTCTCATCCATATTTTTCTTAGAATGACAATACTTCTAAAGAAGTCCTTTCACTGAATCTATCATTTGCAGAAATTAAATAACGATAATGAACAATAAACAATGTATAATATATCTTTATTGGTATCGTACTCTGAATCAATATGATTATTTTCACTCTATTATTACAGCCCTTGGTAGAGGTGATCTCAACACAGTCTTAAGTCTGAACTGCTGCCTGGTTCAAACTATGTGTACACACACTATCTGCCACAATTTCGCCATGGCTTATTGATTGCATCCATATTGTTCTTCAGCAGAGACAGCCCTGGGCATACTGGCTAATTCACACAGAGGAGGCTTTTCGCACCTTTATGTTATGATTGACTTGTCTGTAGCAGGACAAGTCTGTCTAGGTGATGGCACATGAAGGCAAAGCTAATTGGGTTAGAGCACAAGAAGATGCAGGCCTGCCAGAGTACCTTTGGAGAAGTAGAGGTGATCCACACAGAGATTCATGCCGCTCATAACAGAAAGGATCAACTTCAAGGCAGTTCTCCACTTTTGTCCTTCCCTCCCTATGTTCTCCCTACCGTAATTGCTTGAGCTTCCTCGTTGAATGACCTCATTGACTCGCACTAGAATTAAGACAAGGTTGGAGCCAACAGTTTGGGCGATCAGGGATTTTGGAGTTAAGATAAATACGACATTATAGCTTTACCATCTGGGACCAAAAAGGCTATGACAGTCCTTCAGCGGGATGTGACTGAATGCACCGTCTCTCAGTCTAGTGGATATGGTACAGGAATCATGCTTTTAAATAAAGAGGGAACTCAGATGTTTTCTACTGTTAAGTTGATCTTGCAGAACCACTTTACTGTTTATAAAGTATCTTACAAGCTTCTGTTTGGATTTGGAATATTTTATAGACCTTTCTAAGTTCAGATGCACTCACAGCAGTCGTGCACAGATAGCCTTTAAGAACAAACCAGAAGAGTTCTGTTTATTTCCTGCACCTCAAAGAGGGAATTTACTATATAATACTTTAATCCTTTCAGCACCCTGGGATGTACACTGTGGGGTAAATTTTCAAAGCACAGCGCGTGGATTTAGCTGCGCGACTCTTATTGATGTTAATAGGAGTCACACGGCTAAATCCCTGCACAACACTTTGACAATTTAGGGTTGTACGTCTAAGAAAAGGACACTGGTTTGAGCTGATGAAACAGCTGGAAATGAAAACCCATCAGAACACATCATCCTGAAAGTTGTCTGGTGTGACAATAAGGAATTTAATTACTAGATATACTTGTGTCCTAGTTCTCTGTGCTAACGCTTCTTGGCACCAAGCTTCTTTTTCTAACATCTGTGAGGCCCACTGAGTCACTTGTTACTTCACCATTCCTTCAGATATCTAAAATTTGTATTGCCCATAGGGTTGGATATTTTATTTGAGAATTCCACTTATGTATTGAAAGAGCAATTATGTATTTGAAAGAACAAAAATTAGCTATCTGCTTTCTCTTGAGAAAATGGGTATTTAGCATTTTACAGGTAATCTCTGTGTGCGTAAGATAGCGTATTTAGAAGAAAAGCTTTAGTGATACTTATGAGGAGAAGCTGAGGGAGCTGGGG
>VWZK01001605.1:9821-99027 GCA_013396935.1 Baryphthengus martii | reverse complement strand
CAAAAACTCTATTCACCACAAGTAAGTGATCAAATACTATTCAACCTGATAAGAACAGATTTTCACAAACCTAAGTTTCTAACAATGAAAAATCACAGGGCGAAAAAAAAAATCTACAATTTAGTTCAAACTATGAAACTGGATAATTTCAGGAAAAATCACTGAAAGCAAAACATTTAGAAATGTATTACCACAAAGTTCTCAAAATACTGTCCAGGACTGCACTGAGTAACACACTCAGTGGATTGCACAGAAAGTAAATACACACACTTTTTAGGCACGTTCATATGAAGTTCGGCATCGTGCTAAAAACAGGCATTATTTCCTACACTTTTGAAATTTAAGTCAATACCAGTAAAACCATGTGCTGTGAGCTGAACAAATCAAAATATTTAGGCTCTAAGTATTTATTCTTCCTTTGCACCAAGCAGGACACGGTAATCAAACAGATGAACTGTTCCATGAAATAAGATGCTTTCTTTCAAAAAACCAAGAAGTACTGCAAGAATCAGCTTTCCGTTTAGCAGTTCACATCTGATACCCACTATGTGTCAAATGAAAGTTCATCTTTACAGTTACTGTTGCATGTTCTGAAGCCTCTCCAGAAGTTCATGGGGACTTCACTGAATACCTAATACACCCCCTTAACAATGTTTACATCTACTCTGAAGTCAGTGGTTGGAACAGCAAAGCTTAAGGCAAAGAATATTTTCTTTCTTGCTTGAGAAGGCATTAAGGCTCGGAGGTATTGTGCATTCAACTATAATTGACAGCAAAAGTTTAGGTGTGCTTAAGTCTAATTTAATTTTTGCTTACATGGACACAGGAAGAAGTTTCTTCCATCATTTGTATTTATTAATGCAATTGTTACTGGAAGTGCTCATCCAGCCATTGTTATTTAACAAACACAGCTATTACATGCTTTAAATGTAAAATAAATCAATTCTATGTTAAAGAACAATTTGAAATTGTTCATTGTATTACATAAATGATTTAAAATATTAACTGGGAAAAATAAAAAAAAAAAAGAAGAAGATGTATCTTCTGTTACAATCAAACATACAGGATGAAATGTTAAACAAGTACGTCGCAGCTGTGAGCAAGCTAATTTAAAGCAGGTTTTCCTGCTAATGTAATAAATAATTTATTAGTATTCTTCCCTATACACTCTATGTTTTTATATTTAACTGATGAATAGCACACAGTGGTAGAAAGATTCAAGGACTGTCTTTAAATAATATCATTTAAGTACTTTGCATAATGACAGCTCTCATGATCAGAGATTTAATCCAACACAGCACAACTGAGCTTTCTCTTGTAATGTTTTTTTAACCTGCTTTTCAATCAACACAAAGTCAAGAATACTATTTTGATTCTAACTGTTTACACATATAGCTAAGTATTTGATACAACTTCAGTCCTGAAAGCAAATAAGACAGTCAGAATTGTTACTCATTTTTAGAAATAAAACCAGAATCTGAGCCTAGAAATTATTCCACATTTTCTGCCATGCTGTGAATCCTCACTGACTTTCTGATGGTCGGTTTTCATGTTCTCACCAGATCATAGAAGTGGTTGGAAATATAATTCTACCAGATGGAGAAATTCATATTTTTATTAATCATTATCTTTTTAGCACAGCTGATAAGAAACTTATAAGACAGGTGGTACCGTAGCAGGAAAAATCCAGCTGACAGTATAGAAAAGATGTATTTATAAGGATAGATCCGTTTGAACATAAATGCTGAAGTCAAATATATAAAGAAAACAAGATTTGTGTTTTCATACTGAAAGAACCTCAATGCAACGTCTTTATTTTTAATGTATTCCTTTAATTCATAACAGAAAAAGTATATAAAAGCAACACATGTCTAAAAGTGGGTACTCCTACCCCATATTTATAAAATCTCGTAAGTATAATAATAAGCCAACATCTTTATTTTGCTATTAGTTTTACTTTAATGCTGATACTTCAAGGACTAAGTGAAGTCAGAAGTAGAACAGACTAGAGACATAAACCATGTTCTCACCATCCTCTGTTCACATAAAGCATGTTCACATAAAAATAAAATTCTCTTCTCCAAGTTGGTTTTTTTTTTCCTTCCTTCCACTTTTAAGTTGCATTAGTTTTAGGAAATAATTTCTATTTTCACAGTACAGATAAATTAATCTTATTTTGCTAAAACTTCCATAAAGTAAATAATTTTTTCTTTATAGAAACACTTTAGGATTGCAAAATAGGTCTCCTGAGTACCCAAAGGAGAGAAAAGCCAAACTAAACCAAGCCATGCCAAGCCAAACCAAACCAAATCAACTGAAATCAAAGAACAACAGAAAACCAAACCAAGTAGTATCACACATATTACTACATTCCATCTACTTTTGTGGATGATCTTCAAGTCTAAAGTTACTAAACAGTAAGACCAAAGGCAGCAGGATCTGAGATTTCAATAAATTACAGATTTTTACTTTGTACATACACTATGACAAACAGTCCTCTTGGTAATATAGCTAATTGAAACTACATACAGGATAAGTAGATCTCTTATGAAAACATCAAGAATCCCATGTCACAGTAAAGTATGATCCAAAGATTTCCACTGCACTTTTTCCTTTTACAGGATAAGTAGATCTCTTATGTCTCTATATATATAGAGAGAATATGTTATATATCCTCAAAAGTATTGTATGCTCCTTCTTTTGCTGGTCAGAAATTACATTACTGTACCAAAGACAAATTAAAGTGTGTAATTACCACTTTTCCTTGCATTGGTTAATCAAAGGAAGAGGATGTAGGCAAAAAGGATGAAATGAAATAAAATTGAAAGATAACCCAAGTTCTTATTACTGTCATATTCAACTAACAGATACCTGATGAATGGTGATTTTTTTTTTAGTTCCTTAAAAATAGCTGTCACTGTAAAAGTTACTTTAAGATGATAAGTAATATTTATACGAAATTTGGATTTTGAAGTCTCAACTTAAAGCTGGTAAGTATTAAATATTAAACAGTAGAATCTCACCCAGACACATTCAAAGGGTATCTTTGAAATCTATCTAGTCTTCAACACACATCAACCCATCACCAACTCCTTTGCTCAGCACACACATCATACATCCCAGGGTTTTTTTGAGTTTAAATGACCCTAAGTATATTTTAATCTCAAGTCTCGGTTGAGAAATACCTTACTTTATAGTGGTACTCCTTATTTGCCTTCTCTTCATCTACATTTCCCATCACTAAAATATTTGAGACATAATCAGTTTCATAATGTTGTTATAAATATAATTCATTGAAAATACAAGATCTTCTTTAAGCTGTTGCCCAAAATGTATAAAGATCTGTGTCCTCCCTAAGCACCAGTTTACAAGTACCAACCAACACCAGTTGGAAACAGATTTTCAAAAACATTAAAAAGCAATCAAAGACAAACTTCTGGAACAGCACAACAAAAGATACCTAAACCACTCCAATGACAAAAGGAAAATGACTAGTAACAACAAATCTAACTAATTCCATCAACATGGATTAAGACTTCCATTAAGGATTTAGTGTCCTTTAGTGCCATAGAGAAAGTCTGCAGAAGTCGTATCCTTTTTTTTTTTCTATTATTCAATGAAAAGTGAAAGGAGAAAATCATAATTTCAGAGTGACAGACAAAATTGAACCCACAAACACCAAACTGTCTCAGTATTGGTGTTCTCCTTATTTACATATGAAGATAATTCATCTATAGTAACAGTATGAAAGATGTTAGATAAACATGTCACCCTCTGCTTAGTTTCTGAAAAAATGTCTCAAGTCTCGTTGCTGAATTAAACTCTTCAACCATGTATCAGCTAGCCCTTTCAAAAACACATTTTACTGTTCACTTTTCATGGTTATTAAATTTAATGTGCTTGATTTATTTCTTGTATTTCAAAAATCATTAGCTTAAACCAAAACTGCATGATCTTCATTTCTAAGAGATTCTTCACCATTAAATACGTGGGCAAACAGATAAATTTAGTAACTCATGTTAACAACACTGACTCCAAGAAAATCTGAGTAAGTTAAATAGTTCTGTGAATAACTTTCCTTCATCAGATGAATTGTTACATTGATTCCACATTACATACCTGATTTTAACACTTATGGTTTTTTTCATCAAGTTCATATGACACAATAGAGTCTAAAAATATATAGAAGCCACCAGCCTTTTTTACTGCAGAATTTGAAATCCTCTTAACTATCTTCCAAACCACCTTAACAACATCTTAGTATATTTGCAAGTTTTAAGCATTTTGTTCCAAACCACATTGTTACCACAGAGATAAAGATTTACTTACCTGATCCCCTTTTGGTCACAACCTTCAAGCTCTGAGTTAGAGTAGCATACAAGAGAATCAAGTTGGGAATAGAAGCTTTCATCTTCTGTCTTTCCTGGCTGCTTCCTAGAGTACCAAAAAGAAGAAACAAAGGCTAATTTTGTATTGCTGCTGAAACAACCCTGAAGTAACAATTCATAATACTGACATTGTGGAAAATTTGAATTCAGTGTTTGTGAGCAATTTAATGAACCAAAACAACCTATTTTTTCCTAACAAAAAAAAAAAAAAAAAGGTAAAGTAAAATGATCATAAAATATGCACACGTATACAGTACGTTTAAACCTGGAGCTAAAGTGCCAATATCGTCTACACATTGAAAACTCATTACGACTCTGTGAAAACTTTCTGACAGATCTCTTGAATGAAACAACTTTGATTAATTTATTTAATGCAAAAAAAAGTGTCACGTTTTCACTAAACCTGCAAAATAACCTCTAGTTCTTTCTCTTATCATATAATCTATTTCCTCTCCCCAACAGGAAAAAGAAAATAATGCCCTTCTTTATTAGTTTTGCTTTCATTCATTAATTTCACAGATTGAAAACACGATCCACAATTAATTGAAACCAAATCTGGTCATTTTCTTATGAACAATGAAAGGGGAAACATGTGCACCAGAGGAACCAGCAGAGACTACTGTAACTTCATTTTAGACGAGCTGAAATCCCATAATGTTATTAAGATAGGAGAGAGGCAGATCACAGGTTGTGGCTCAGACTTCACTTCTAGATGTGAATAAAAGTTTTGCTTTTACATTATTAGTGTCCTTTGGTGATTAAGCAGTATGAGGAGCTGGTGAAAGTAAGGACCGAACATTCCGTTAATTCCCGTATAACTAAAAGGGTGTCATTTAATCATGATGATTATCAGCTTTGTTCTATAGGACTAACATCTCACATTTCAATGAGTTAGAAGAGGAAAGGGAAGTAAAATCTTCCATCTAGTCAAGCTAGACAGCAGAGTCTATCTATGCCATCTAAATCCACAATAGCATTTCATGCAAAAATATTCTTATCTAATAGGGCATAAAAGAGGCCTGTGCTCGATGGTTCTTTAATATAAACACCTAGATGAAAGCACTGTGGTTTTGATATTGACCTCTGTAAATCACAGCACTGTACAGCAACTGAAAAAAACTCTCAAAAGAAGCCACACAGTAAAAACTTTGATTTCAAAAGAAACCATGAATCTTTTGCACTTTCACTGACAGTCAGGTTACTGAGTACCAAAGACATTTTTTTGAAAGCAGTATCTTAAAATATCTCTTAGAAGAGAACAGGTTAGAAATAAGAAATAGTGGGAGTGTAAAAGAGCACATTATGGGAAGAAATTCTTAAACCATGATGACTTTATATAAACCTACTGCATTAATGATTATGACTTGATTAAAGATGAGGGAGAGAGAATACAGTTTGACAAGAACAGTTTGTGATATCTTATTTTTTATTAAAATATTTCTACTCAAAGAGAAACACACAAACATAAATATGTTTGCTTATTCATTGGCTGTGAACAAACTAGCATTTTGGCAACACAGGTGAAGCACTACCCTTTACCTACATTCACATGCAAATTCAGAAAAGTTAGGCAATAAATCACTTATCAACATAAAAATTAAAATGAAATATGTGATTTCTGTGAACTAAATTATGTGCACTGCTAACATTGTTAGTTAAGTTTAAAATTTACCTAAGTACCATGACCACTGGCAGTTATAAATAATACAGATTCTTAGAATTTTGGAAGCGAGAAATGAAGGTTAATTTTCATAGAGCACAGTGCATAGATATCACAAAGTGTTATGCCACATTTTACTGCAGAACTGAGGCAAGCTTTCTGAAATCAAAATCTCATTTCTCAGTCACTGCACTAACTAATACCGCAGGAAACCCTGAAGCTGATATCTTTAGCCTCCAGGGTACTAGCTAGAGTCAGCTCCTGGCTCTGCATGAGCCTAACAAATACTGTCCAAAGAACCACAGGATATTACTATGCAATTACAAATTCACTAAATAGGTTCTGACTGTGAAAGCAGATCCAAACACATCTTTTTAGAGCATACATCAGAAAATGATATTCCTGAATACTGTGAAAGAAATCCAAATATATACATACATATATTTGCATATATGTGCGTATTCATATGTATTTATACATATTTTTGCAGGCATGTGGTGCAGTAGCTATAAAGCCTAAAGTTATAAAAGAAATCCTCAGTAAATATCAGAATATCAATGAGAAACAGCTCAGTCAACTAAATCCTTCTTTTGGTCTACGCATACAACACTCATTTATGTCACCAACAAGAATCACTTTTATTACAATGTTGTAGCAAGGATTGCATTTTTAACATGTGATGCCACTGTGGAAGCCATTCTCTTGTACATTTATTCTCAGAGATTCAGGTCTAGCTTAAAGGCATAAGCAAAACTGGCTGTTGCCTACATCGCCTGTGGTAAATCCCTAGAAACTAAAGTCTGCTACTCTCTGAGATGGCAGAAAGCACTCGCTGCTGGAAGGGGGTGGGGGGAGGGATGGCTCCCAGAAACAGCCATTGCCTCTTTGCAGCAATATGAGCAACAAATCAGATCTTACATGGGCTCTCTCCAGAGTCTTCCAACCCTTCTCTTTTCTTTCCGCTCCCTTTTCTGCAGGAGGAGTTTTTCTGGTCTTTTCTTCATTTTAAAAATCAAAAGCTCAGACAAAGGTAATGGAAAGAGCTAAAGATCAGTATAGTGGAGCTAGTGCCTTATGGCTTTGGAAGTTGTCTGGAAGTTTAGAAAATCTACCTCATATTGTTCATACGACTGATTCAAAACAAGATACTTAACATCTTGTGTCCCCTGTTCCAGGTAAATATCTCAGCAATTGACTACCCTAAAAAATGTGACCTTAGTGAAACTGGTTGTAAAAACAAAATAAGCGAGTCAGAAGAAAATACAAAATGAACATCCCAAGGAGGATCCCACAACTCCACAGCCAATGCCTTCACTGCTACAATGAGCATGCCTCAGGCCTAGATGCTGTAACATACTCAGGTTTTAAACTGAAAAACAAAATAAAAGGCTTAATTCTGAGAAATCAAATTCCTAACAAAACTGAAGTGTGATATCTTACACCAATTAATTTTTTTAAGGAAAAGACTATTTTACTAGTCATCTACCTATAATGTATTTTTTTTAATTATCATTTTTACAAGTAGAACAAGTCTGCTATTTCTTTAAGCAACAGGCAGATAAACTGTTACAGAAAACATCTACAGAAGTCCTTTTTATTTCTTTTTTACTTTTTAGGTTTTTTTGGGCTTCAGTTACCCTCCACCAAAAAGTTCAAATGGTAGTTATAAACTTAATTGCTTCTTTTTAAGTTGCATTAATGTTAGGATGCTTTACATAATCTTTGACTATAAGACTACTAGGCTCCATGAGTGAATAGTAGACTAACAAAATCTTTTAGAACCAGGGATTACTAGTTGCTTTTTCTTTTTACAATACCAAGAACTGAAATATTTTTTATCTTTAAGCAATATTCACAACTTCAGTTTTTCAGTAGTGGGTTGGTTGTTTGCATGAACTAAAACACTGAAAGTATGTTAAATATTCCTGGATAAATTCCTGGACACACATTTTAACTGGACATATTATCAGTTTTTAAAAAGTCTTATCTGTAGAAGGTGTCATTGCTTGAGACAAAAATGACACAGAAAGCCTCTAGCATCTCTATCGCCAAGTATCCCATTTTCCAGTTGAGAGAGAAATAGAAATACAGCTGTATCTTAACACAAATATTCTTTGGGGAAATGCCAGGAATGCTTTTTTCTTAAATTGTCATAAATACTCACTGTGCGGAAAATGCATACGCATACACACATGCTTCCCAGAACAGCTCAGCAGAGATTAAATTAACAATAGTAAGGCAATATCTGATAAGGCAAGAAAGTGGAAAGGAAAACGTTCATTTTCTAATTTTAGTTATGTTCATCTTGGGTCTTTCCCAAAACCTGAATTAAACTTAATTGAAGTAAGAAATTTGCCATTGGCTCAGTCCCTTACAATAAATTTAAGGAGTTGATTCTCAGTTAACCTATAAATGCTAGCTAGCTTCCATTACCTAATTATCTGAAAATCATTTTTGTTCCCATGCTGCTTTTCTAACTTTGAAGAATGTGCTTTTATACATGTTCATTACTTCACTATCTTCCTTCACCATATCCCCTTCAACAACAACAACAACAAAAAAAAAAAAGAAATTGCAGGATCCTGTGAAGCCTGCAAAATATTTGTGGATTTCCCATCTTGACAAGTGATAACTCGGGCACACACTGAAAGTTTCTTTCTTGGTGCTGGAATTGTGAAATAAAGCACAAAAGTGTCTCAGGTAAATTATTAAAGAGTAACAAAATTACAAAGAAACATCACCTGAATACATAAGAAACAAACAAGCAGGTCTGTTCCGTATCAATCTCTTTTCACACAGCAGTTCTTTACAAATCCCTGAGCAGCATGTAATTAGATCTCAAAGTGTAATGGGCATTACAAAATATTAGTCTATTATTAGTATCTTTGTTAATGTCCAGAACACAACTCAAACAGCTTGAAAACAATTGCTTAAAGTTCTTAAATTGCAAGAAAAAAGTAAAATTAGAATCAGTATGATTAGAATGATTAGTATTAGTATGGTATTGGATACGGCATGATTTAATTCATTGTCATCATCTGCTATGTTACCATCCTAGAACAGAAAGACAGCCCTAACAAGGCTTGAAATGTTTGGTAGAGGAAAACACACCTGTTTCAAATACAAAAATTCATTAAAATAATCCTTTCCAGGGTCCCATACAACAAAACGATTCAGCAATCAAGATTTAAAGAACTCATGAGAAACCAATCATAAGAACATGAAAGCAATAAGGTACCGGGTTTCCTTTGCATATCACCCCTGTTCTTCCATGCTAAGCAGCATTCCTAGCTTCAAGAAAGTTGTGATTGTCATGACAAAAAACCAAAAGGAGATGATTAAAAAAGCAGTAAGGTTGAAGGAATGGTGACAGCGGTAACCAAAAGCCAATATGCCACCTGTCCTGCACAGCAGGCTCTGAATAGGAACTCAGCAGAGTTCTCCGGAGAGGTTTCCAACCAACTGCATCACCACATTTCCCATTAAACCTGGCACTCATTATAGACTTCTTTAAAAGATATTTTTATTGCTAAGATTTTCATCTACTTAAGACTCCATCCATCATGCAAGGTACAGTACACATGGCAATCTGGCTGGAGAAACTTAAAATCATTCCATGTATCTCTATATAAAAAATACAATCTACCCTTCCCAAAAGTTTCCACTAAGAAATATGCATAATTTAAACATATAAAGTGGTTAAAAATTATTCTACAAGCATGAAACCTTCTTTCAGAACTGGAAGAATACTGATGATTGCCTTAATATTTATTTTTCCAGTCTTGTGTAAAACAGTAATGTCAACAATAGCATTTGCACTTAATGTGATGGACTAGCAAACTTTCATATTTCACACACTGTTTGTATTGCTTAATGTGTTCCTAATTATTTTATTAAGTGACTTTTTTTGTGTGGTAGGTAATGGATAAGATTTCTGGGTAGTGCTTTTTCTATTAAGAGATAAACAAATTGCAGCAGATTGCAGATACCTGAAATGTAACACATCATATGCTTGAGAATTCTCTATTGAAGAAACAGTCGAACATCTTGTCCCTCTGAACTACAGATTAAAATAGTTACATAGCTGAAAACTACCTGACACATGCATTACAGAACTGCTGCGGCTAAGTAGAGAAATACAAGTTCAGAAGAGACATAATAAAAGGGAGATGACAGTGCCCTTCCAGCAGCATCTTTTAGGATCCAGGTCAGGAAAGCGTCCCTCTCAGTTCCAGATAACTCACCAGGGTTGGCTCAATTGGCCAGAAGTGCTGGTGCAAAATGGACAAGAAAGGAAAGCCTTGGAGAGTGTTCCAGTGAGTTATTTATCCTCAGAGTAAGAGAACAATGGATGGAGAGGAGTCCCTGTTCATTCCTAGAGTCCTTATATGAGATAAAGAAATAGACCAGCTTAGGTTTAAGACAATCTCGTGTTGTTAGCACAAGTAGATGACTCCCTCTTAATAGTTCACAACTCATGATCACAAAGAAATAAGAATATGGAATTGAAAAAAAAGGGTTTTGCAGCGAAATATGTGGAAACAAACTGGACTGAAATACTTGGCGGAAACAACATATTTAGTAGGGTATATAGAAAAGTGCGCTTGTGATGCTAATTAGGCAAATGGGTTAATGGAAAATTTGAAACCATAATTTCTTTTTTTCTATAAAGACAATCTAAAACTGATAACAACCTGGCAGCAAAGTTACAGACAATACTATAAAGCTCATCAGGAATGTTTAAAGAAATAGAGATGGAAAATTCTGGTATGGTTACTTAGTTTCTAAAGGCAGACAGACTAGCAGCACAGAAAAGAAAAAGTCTTAAGCCTTTACATAGTACAGGAAGTCAGATGAAGAGCAAAAATTGAAAGATTTTTAGTGCAACTTTGAAAAGCTGTCCTTCCAAAGGGGTAAAAAAAAAGTCTTCCTTCCAAATCCACGTGCATAGACAACCAGTACTGACCTTATTATGGCATGGTTTTGGCATGTGAGGTATCTAAACTTAACTATCTGATTTTGTGTTAGTTCTTTGACCACTCTCTATCTTTGCTGTTTGGGGATGGGTAGCCATGTTCTCGTACTGAGCTGAAAATCCACCTCTGCCAAAACTGACACAATCACATCTGAATATTGCAAATATCATTTTATGACCAACTGCCTGTGTTTTCAGGCAACTAAATCAGACCCCAAAATAATTACAATAGTGGTAAGAATAATAAACTTGCTCTGAAGTATATTCACTATATGTTTTTGTGGAATTTAAACGTCTTTTCTGCATACGACTAGCTATTTGCAGCAAAGCCAACAGTAGAAAAGCTGGAATACTGTAGTTTCTTATATGAGTAGTTTTCTCCCATTTTCTACTTAGCAAAGAGGAGCAGTTACATAACAACATAACATGTTTGAAAAAAATAAAATTTGCAAGATGTACCTTAAAGTAAGAGAAGAACTCTAATTTTGAGTTTAAGTTTGGATAAAAGCACTTTTTGAAAAGACCAATCTGAAATTTCTGAATTGATGAAATAACCATGATAATCCTCAGAAACTGAGAGAAGATTCTAGGTAGTTTGAGTCGCAATGAGCATTACAAGAATGATTTAATTCCAAAAAT
Organism: Baryphthengus martii; assembly: GCA_013396935.1. NCBI lineage: Eukaryota > Metazoa > Chordata > Aves > Coraciiformes > Momotidae > Baryphthengus > Baryphthengus martii. The sequence goes on along the minus strand of VWZK01001605.1, from coordinate 87,365 downwards.
TCTCAAAACGTCTCCCATCTGATTCACTAATGAGAAAGATCTCTTTCCTTTAATGACAAGGACAGAAGGATGCGGAGAATGAAGCTGCACCATGGATATTCTGACAGAATATTTTCACGCAGGATAATAAATCCCCTCATCATCACTAAGATTATAAGTTTACATAACACCAACATCAATGGTTTTCTTTTATGTTATATACAGTAGCATATACATTTCCCTTTTTCCATAGTTGATACTTGTAACACAATCTTACTAATCCAATGTAATCTTAGATCCTTAGAGCACAACCTGTTTCTAATTAGATGCTTATTCTACCCTGCCATATTAGCTGTTAGAAAAGTTGTGTGTAATTTATATTACACTTCATACTGTATGAGCTCACTCTGTACTTTTAGAGTTGTGAAAAGGGTGAAATAAGTCTTCCTTTTATCCCTTTTCTTTCACAGATTAACTGACAAGCCATTTACACTTGTCCAAACTAGATTTTGATAACCTGCTGTCAAACCCTGAGAGCACTGGTGGGCCCGTCTCTGCCCAGACTTCCCTGGGGTTTCCTCCCATGGGCCCGGGGTACCATTTCAGCTTGTCCTGGGATTCAGTCCCTGTCCCAGAGACACTGCAGAAGTGCAGGCGTCCAGCCCCACCTCTGGCCCTGCCTCCTGGATGGTATCAATACTGGAGGTAGCCCATCACAGCATGGACACCTCATACATTGTTTCCAGCCCTGCCTCTAGCGTCATCGCCTTGTGCTCCTTCCTGGATGTAGCCCGTGGACCGACCCTGGCTCTGACTCACCACTGCCATGGCAGGAGCTGTCAACAGGCCCCATAACCAGCCCACATGTTGAAAGCATGTGGAACTGCACTTCCTCAGGGAGGACATGGGTCTGGCTTCCCAATGCACCCTGATACCCTAACTCCTCAACAGGATCCGAAATACAGAATAACTTCGACAGTGTCTGTCTCAAACCTGTTTGCTTCTGATGGGAGAAAACCTCTCACATTTTAATACCATAAATAATGTGGAAAGAGTCATTACATCTCCTTGAAAATGCAGCAACTGTAAATTGTTTCATGTTTACAGAAATAATAATAAAAAGCTTTAGAAGTTCACAGTTCTGCCTATTTCTTTATCAATGATAAAATTATTTTAATATGTCAGCCCACTATAAGAAAGATCACATATAAAAGCATCTGATTAGCAGCAATTCTGCATCTGCATGGGGTTTCACAGGAAAGCTACTGCTTGCTAAAGACAAAAGAATCCGTATGATGAATTTACTGTTTTTACAAGAGCAACAAGGACCTGAAGACAAATACACTTACAAAGGATGAGTCAGCTTTACCATTTAGATTCAGCATTTTACATATAATAATTAAAAGCAGAACAATTTTCTACAAGGATTATCATAATTAAATTGGTTTGTAAATGATTCAAGCATTGATGATATATAATTATAATATATACCTTTGCAGTTTATTAAAGCTGGAGGGAGAAAGCTTCAAGACTAGATAAGACTAAAATTTCTTACATCTACATGACAACTTGTTATGCCACATAGGATTACTCAACACAGTGGCTAAAAGATAGTAATTATTTCGAAGTCCTCAATTTTATTTTATTTTCCTACAACAACAGTGGGTATAGGCATCATCACAGTGGCTCTTTCTGCTCTGTTCTCCATCCCATCACTGCGAGACAGCTTGCATACAACACTGACAATTACATCACAATTCCGTAAATCCTGATTTTTTGTTATGAAAAGGAGAAGTGTAAAAGGAAGAAAGGATTGCAAACAGTGCTAAAGCTTCTCCCATCAAAAGTGGAAAGTGCTTAGCTGCACTGAATGAGATAGCTTTGAAACTGCCCAGGCCCATCATTCACTTTGGAATGACATTCCTTATTCCTTCTTCATCGTTAGTGTTGATGTTGCTTTGTTTGGCTAGGTTTTGAAAAGCATGCCTTGATGCCTTTAATTTCTTAGACAAACTTTGCTTGCTACGTCACTGTCCTAGCACCAACCAGCTATCTCATAATCCCAATGATAAAGAAAATTCCATTGCTTGAGTAGAAAGTAGTAGACCTATGACTCTTCGCTTACCTTCAAGTTGTAACCTAAAAATGTACTGAGATCCAAGGTCAGAAAGGGTTGTCACTGACCTAACGACCTACACCTTTTATGTGCTGCTGAATAGTACTGTTCATTAATAGCCACAGTTTATAATTTGACTCTAAGGGGAAAAGGACATTTTCAGAAGAGGTAGAGCTTCCTGTTTACACATGAGGTATTGCCCAGCTATGAAACATAGGCTATCCAAGCTTAAAGCTGCAACAGCCTGATGGATAACAATGGTTGTTTCAAATCCTTCCAAATTAATTTCAGATAACAACAATGAAAAATATACATTAAGCAAAGATTTACACATATCCAGGTCACAGCCTGAGTATCACAGTGTAATTGCAGTACACTCAGTATGATTCTGTCAATTTTTATTACTGGGAGATATGATAATGACTTTCATCAAAATCTTGATTCGAGAATAGCAATCAAAAATACAAAAAAAACTCTCAAAAATAACTTTCTTCTGGAAATTAGAAACATTGTCTTCCACCATGACAGGTACTCCTCTACCCCTTCAAAGCTGGGATTTCAAATAGTCATGGATCAGGAGGAGATTGAGAATCACTCTGGTCTCAGCTGTGGTAGATTAGACTTGAGATTCCAAGCCTCTAACTCAAATCTTTTTATCTTAAAATGGATGAGATGCGTAACAGAAATAACAGAAGAAAAGACTGGAATTCTGGGACTTTTCCTTTCCTACAAAAGTATTATAACTACTAAGCCAGAATTTGTCTCCTTTTGCTTCTTTACCCAGGTCCCTGAACTTCGTATGCACAGGTGCACACCACCTTGTTTTCCTCAGAAATTACAGAGATTGCTATTGTCAAAATAATTGGATCAGACATTTGGGAAATGTGGGTTCAAATCCTTCAAGTCAAGAAGACTTATAAAATAATGCTCCCATCTCCTGAGCATGTGCTGTAACTCCATAATACAGAGGCATCGTGTGCTTTCAGATGAGAAGTTTGTGCTAAGTAAAATGTTATTGTGTAAAATAAATGCATCAAATGTTTATGGGTAGCTCATTCAAAACTATTCAGTTAAATTTTACCCTGTTGTACAGGGTAGAAATTCACTAAACACAAAAGTAGAGCATTCCATAAAACTTCATCAGCTCTTATTGTGAAAGACCCCAGGAAGTTTTAAAAGCTCGCTAGAAATGCATCTAGTTTCCACAGAATTCAAAACATAAATGTCTTTGTCCATGAATCCATGCTATTGACTGACTACTATTATACCAACGAATTACATATACAAAATCTATATTTAGGGTAACATTTCTGAGGTTCTATCTCTTTGAAAAAATAGGTCTCTAAAATGGAACATTTTTAGTATTACATTCTAAAAATACTTGCATCAACACCTGATGCTTATATTATTTCCACAGGATTTTGAATTCAAGCACACACTCCCCCTCTGCACACCAAGAAAGAACATAATGTCTCACTCTCTAATGGCAGCCATCCCAGCCTCAGACAATGAACTCGGCAGGCGGTACTTTTTGAGTTGCTGCAGAAGCAGCAGAAGACCCACAAAAAGTGACAATCGTCTGTCTGTTCCTGTCTCTTGATTATTCGAGGGTGTTGTGTTCACACATTTATTGCGAGATTAGAAGTGGATGCATATGTAAGGTAAATTCATTTAATAGGCAGTGAATTTGATACCACACCTAGAAATCTTATTAACTTTTCACTGGTTATAACACCAGGATATTAAAAAGAGCTACTACAGATATTAAGTAACCTAGAAGTAGTACAGTTTATGGGGTTCCAGTCCTTTCTTTTTTTTTTTTTTTCCTGCTTCTTTTTCTCTTTCTTTTTTTTTCCTTTTTCGGATCCAAAAGCTACATGAGCATTTCATTTGCTATGGCATCGTGCATCATGACAGTGTGCTGATTCAGAAATAAAAAAAAAAAAAGAAAAAAAAAAGAAATCCTGGTAAAAAACAGAGAATCTTTGTCCATAAATTAAAGAACATAGAAAGAAATGAAGTCTGAAGCCTTCGATACCTGGCTTTTCTATGAAATTAAAGCCTGTGAACTATGCAGCTTAGCTAGTGCACCACACCTCAGCAATATCCACACTATTTGCTTGTCTTATATTTTGTGGTAACAAGATGACCTTCACAGGATTTCTTTTTAAAAAAAGAAAAGAGAGGAGCAGAGAAGGAAGGAGAGGAGCAGAGAAGGAAGGAGAGGAGCAGAGAAGGAAGGAGAAGGAAAGAGAGAAAAAGAAAAATCTCTCCATCACTAGATATGCTGCAGAGATTGTAGGGAGAATGTAAAAATTCAGAGTTGTGTAAAGCCAAATAGTTTCAAACATTACATACAATGGGGCCAGCTAAAGAAGGCAGGAGAGTATACTCCTTACCGACTTTTGGGTGTTCAGGACAGCAACCTATCTTCTGTTTAATGGGCACACTTCATTAGTAATTATGAAGAAAATAAACCATCAGATACAAGTGCTAATAAGAAAATGCTGAAGTAAGCAGCAGTTTTAGCAAGTGCAGATAATTAGCACAGCTCTAACAGAACAAGTATTAGATACTCATTGAAAAGCTTTTAGCTCTATTAAATATAAACCATTAGGTACTGTCAAAGTTTTGGCTATCATCTTGTATCAATCAGCTAACTAAAACTTCAAATTTTAATACTAATATTTAATTCAACATATGAATCCATTCATCCCCTGATTTCAAAGTAGGGGACATGAGAAGAGTTTAGCATTCTCTAGTGTACTCCATTTGCTGTATCTGCTGTCAGATATTCATTGAAACTTTCTATTTTATACAGAAGCTTCACAGGACATGCAGTATTTCAAGACAGTTCATACAGTCTACATTACTTAAAAGACATTAATCTGCCATAATTATAGTTTCGTTTTTGAAGTACATAGATTTAGACAGGCAAGATAATTCTCTTGGGTTTATTCTGTGTACAAGTTTTAGGCTTTCTTGTGAACTTGTTCAATGAACACAATGTCAAAAAACTTTGCTGAAACACATGCTAGCATGAGCAGAGGACAATTCCCAAGGAAATGGAGAACCTATCTACCCTGACAACAGAATTTTTGCTGTAAGGTTAATTTAAGGAAGTCCTGTTTCTAAGTATGTTAAATATTACCTAGGCAGAATACATCCCTTTAAATACTATTGATTTTAGGGCTTGTCAATACTAATTACTTCACGCTGAGAGTACAGGGATAGATGAGGATTGTATGCTTACTACTGCGTGATGTACTCTAGGCGATCCTGCTCTGGCAGGGGGGTTGGACCAGATGATCTTCAGAGGTCCCTTCCAACCCCTAGCATTGTGATTCTGTAATTATGGACAGAGCCGATGGCTTATGCTGGACACTGCTACTAACTCTGATGTCCACAGACACATGACATTAATTATCAAGAATTCTCAATTGTTTACTTATTGCAGGTCAGGTATAAATAAAAGGCTGCCTCCTGCACAAAAATTCCTTGCCATTTTGAAGAAAGGACCCTTTTTTACTTTTTTACTACCTGTGCAAGGTATACTTAACATAGGGCAAACCTGTGGTTTCAGAGATGAAGCAAGCATTCCAGTTTGCATTGACAGAAATCCTCATTTGTTTCTTCTCAATTTCTTGATACACTGACACAAATAGTGGAGAAACAGATATGATTGTAAAGGGGGAAGGAATATCAAAATAATCTTAACATAATTTACTCAAACGCATTTCTTTACAAAGAGTATGCAAATTGTACAAAACTAGCTTCTGCTTTGTCTGAGCAGACTTACACATGTCTCCAAGCACTGTGAGGGCAGCAGCTCCCCATGGGACGGGTCTGCCAGGCTCCCCATGCAGAAACAATCAGGGCAGGGCCTGGCAGCCCGGGCCTGTCCCACTCCCCAGCCAGAAGCCGGGCAGCTGGTGGGGCGCGGCAGGACACCGGAGCAGCCCCAGGCTCCGGCATCGGGCACCTCCTTGAGTCAGGGCCAGGCCGGGCCATGGGCCCGTGTGTGGGCCCGGCTCGGCAGGGTCCGTGGTCGGGCAGGGCTGAGGCACAGCGAGGGCTGTAGCTCAGGCCACAAGGGGCCTGCAATGAAGTCTCCCCGGAAGCAGCTCCCATTGGCCAGGAATCGCTCTGGCCTTCCTCTGATGCCTCTGGGAGTCTGTCTCCACAGTCACCAACAGCAAGGGGCCCTCTCTGGCTTTATCCTGGACCTAGCAGCGTGGAGTAATGTGAGGGTGTGGGGCTGCTCTCAGGGCCAGTGCTTAGGAGTCCAAGTCCATTGCTTGATTCCTCCATAAATCCAGACACATGTCACTGTGGTAGGCAATTAAGCTTTGTTGAGAGGTCTAAGAGAGGGTGGAAGGCAAGGAAGTCAGGTTCCAAGATCACACTTCAAATGAAGTGGCTAATTAGCACTGCATGTGACAGAAGGCACGGCAGAAGCTAACACAAGATGCCACTCAGACTCATAAAGTTTGAAGCACAGACTTCATATGATTAAACTCTAAGGGAGTTTGCCAGGTGTCCACCAAAAGAAATTTCACTTAAATTGTCACAGGTAGATTAAAAGATTGATTTGTTAGAGTAAAACGAGTCAGATCCAACATCAAGATTATAGTGCAGGTACATCCCTATACTTACTTTATTAGACATTAATCTTCCAAGTGTGTTGTTGAAGGAACCCAAAGTTTCTGTTGATTTTACTTCTTTTTTTTTTTCCTCATTTGATTCTACAATTGAAAAAAGTACCTACTTATCAGTTCTACTTCCATTTTTGCCCCCACCCTCTGTGCCAGCATTTATCATACTTCACTGAGCTGTGTGAGCATGCTCTTATTTTTTGCTGTGAACAAGGAATCTTCAAGGAAGGGTTAGATGATGTGGGAAGAAAAGAGGAGATGGAAGTAGATAGCTTAGTTACAGCCATCAGCACTTAGGTCTGCTTAGACTGTCACTGAGCACCTGGTTTAACTCACCTACAAAGTTCACAATGCCACCCTTTTATTATGCTGATGAACCTAACTTACTGCAATGGCCAAGTATAGCTTTGCATCAGTAAAGCAAGTAAGGTTAGTGTTCAATGCATTTGTTAATTCTGGATGAATATCTTGTGATATCAGACAGCACTGAACTATCAATATAGTTCACAAACATGAAGATAGCTTCAGACAAGATAGTCACTCTGGAACAGAATTACATATTCAGCTTCCTGAGAGGCCCAGGCCAGCTACATAAAAAGAGAGCTCTACCTCAACATCCAGCAAGTGTTTGTGCAGTGCAGTATCTGAAATGAGGAGACTGCACTTGGACAAACTGAGCAAAGCCCTTTAACATGGATTTAAGGGCATACTTAATTAGATCATTATTAAATAAACTACATCTCTTAGTTTGACTAGTCTACAGGTTTTCCTCTTTGTAAGTAGATGAGACAAAGTATTTTTCAATAGATGTGGCTTGAAGAGATTTATAGTGGTGCAAATCACAAATCAGAATGTTTTTCAAAGTAGATTTCTTTATTGAATTTTTACATTTCAATCAGATACATAATTTGTGTAAGATGTTTAACAATTAATTACTTATCACTATAAACATTATTTAGAGGGGGAAAAAATGAAGACGTAGCTAAAGTTGCTACTGTTGTAGGAAGTATTGTAAGAGTATTGCACACTCCCTTACGATGCTAATAAATTACAAAAACTTTACTGAAATAATTTAGTGGAATAATTCCTTTACTGGAATAATTACTACTGAACTAGTAAATATGTCTTAGAATTAAAATATACAAGCTCTTGTGTTAGATTTATCTTAGCTGGAATGTTTCGTGCATCTCTTCCTCTGAACTTCTCACATTAAATGGAAGCTTTGCATATGTTAAGTATACTAAGCATATGCAGCTTTTATGCTAAGACATTGAGTTAAATATGTCAGTTAAACATTACCTAAGATTTGGATTGGATAGTTTATCCTGAGAGTTTTCTGCCAGTATAAGTCTGTCATCAGTAAAGGTTAGTTCTGATTTTTTGCCAACAAGAGTTAAATATCACATTCAGACTCTAATAATTTACTAAAAATTTTGTTTCTCCCCTGTGAAAATATCACTATTACAGCCAAGAAAGTCCTTCCTCTGACTCCTGCTAGTTAAAAATTATTTAGTATACACTGTTCTCAAAAAGGGTAATTCTTCTTTCTTTGTGAATATGTTTAATTGTCAATGGGGATTTTATAGTTAAAAGGGATAACTTGCCTCAAATTGTAGTCTTTGTTCATCCCAGTTAGTTCAAAGTTTGCACTGGAGAAGAGCTGACTGCAGGTCTCATTTAAATTCATTAATACTGTTATGAAATCATTTAGCTGTTTTATGTATTACAGCAGTTGCTAGTGTAGCTTAAAATAAAATGGGAAGGGACCACTGTTTTCAACACAACAGTCTTCACAGTCTTGAATTTAGTAAAGACATCATGCTATCTTTTAATGACTGTTCCATAGATGACTAGCTTCCTAACAACAGATGATGCTTGTGTAATATTGTCTGAAACAAAAGGACTTCAGTTTGTAATGCTACTCTCAGCACAGCTTTATTACCAAAACAGGCAAGAAAAGGAGCCAGATCACTTAAAAGTATCACCCTTTCACCACTGCCGCCAAAAAAAATGTGGGATTCTTACTCAGAAGATTGTATCTCAGCTTAACCACATCACTTCCTAGAATATGAGACCAGTTTTAGGAAACTCCTGTTTTATTCCTGTAATCTGCATGCTCACCAAAGTCTCTGAGACAGTCGTCTGTATAAACCCCACCAGAAAATATTCACCCATTTTGGGTGAGAGCATAGATGTAAAATCTCCAGGACTTGTTCACAATTTATTTCCTTGTCATGGACATCTTTTGGAATTAATATGTTCTCAAATGCATCTGTTTTCCAGATTTCTTACCCTTCATTGAAATCAGGAATCTGAGAAGGAAAGAAAGCTTTTAAAATATCAATGGTACACACTGATGTTTTTCTGAAAGTCTACACATTTCTGTCACTCATTATGGTTCACATATATCCAAAGGTGTACCCTCAGGCCACTAGCTCCTATGCTGCTGAATAATACTCTCTAAGTGTTGCACACCCTCTTCGTTATTATAAATAGCAGCCTCTATCCAGAACACAAAGGGTAGACTTGAAAAGAGCATGGAAATACTCTCTGATATCTAAAACAAAAATGGTAAATTAAAAAGAAAAAGAAGGGAACAAAAAAACCCAAACTATTAACAACAACAAAAAAAAAAGAACAATATTTGCCAGCTTCACACTTATTCAAAGGTTAGAAAATAAAAGCAAAGCTTACTTGAATATATATTCCAAATGACAGCCCTTGTGAGGGACTGAAAGGATTTAATGAGATTTAATAATTAACCTTCACAGAGGATGTACACTATGTCAGAATATTTTTACTCTTCTCATGCTGTCTTGTGCCTTTATATTTTTATACTTCAGACAAAAAGTCAATGAAGTACAGACTTCTCTAAGAACCCACTTAGAGACCCCATTTTCATAGAAAAATACATTTGCCAAACAGCATCACTTACTCAAGCAGAAAACAGTGAGTCATTCAAGACTCTAAATTAAAAGCATATCAGCATAATCAAACCTTTACAAGCTGTCAGATGGTTCAGTGTTTGGCATATAACTTCTATGAGAGTAAACCTGGAAAATCCTGAATTCTTTTCCTATAGTGCTGTTTTGAACAATCCCTAACCTTTCAACCAAATCAATTATTAATGAAAGAGTGAATGCTTTGTTTCCAGTTGCATCTATACTTTCAGGAAGTGCTGGAGTAAACACGATTCTGGTGTTTAACACCAATCTAATAAATTCTGAGTGCTACAGCAGAGTGGACAAGAGAGAGAATAAATCCTCCAAAGTTTTAATTAAACACTAATGTGTTTTAAGATTGTAAAAGTGTTTTGATAAACTAATGATTACAAAACAAAGAATTCAATTACCCATTCTTGCTTAGATTCTAGAAAAGCAGTAAGCGTGTGTGGAAGGAAAAGAAATTAAGTAACAAAAGGATGTCATCTGTCAGACCTAAGGGGAGGGACATGCTGAGCTTTGCAGGGAATCTCCATTATAGAGCATCATTCCCTGCAGGCTGTGCTACAGCATCTGCAAGAATGCACTCTGAACTTATCTTTTATACCTAGCATGGTTTTGAGTATACGTTCTCTTCTACAAATGGGAGAGGATTTTTTGATTCGTGTTAAATTGTCAAAGTCTGACCTGACTTTAGGAAAGATGTTCTACATTTAGAATAATACCAATAAAAAAGCAAGTTTCTTTTCAAACTTTTTATTCCCTGTTCCTTCTTGTTCAAATGAAAATGAATAAAGGGTGAACTCAGTTTCATTTTTAGGACTACAGAAGTATTTAGTTTTAATTTCTTGTTAAATTGTACATGTGGACCCATTAATGATTACTTTCAGCATTAAGTGTTTCCCTTAATGTTTCTCTATGTCCTTAAAAAGTTTTCCTGTGCTTTAAGATTTATTGGATATCTCTCCAATTACAGAGCACATATATTTTGGGCATTTTCAGATATAAAATATTTACTATAGAGGTGTAAAAATAGAAGTAGTTAAGCTAAGTGCTAGTATCTCTGTTCATAGTAATAGTCAACAGTAGAAACTGGAGTGAACAAAAAAACCTCTGTAGCCAGGGTTGGCTTGATGCAGGAGAGAAGCCATGTCCTTTTAATCCACTCCTTAACCACTACAAAGGGCAGAATGGTGGGTTGGCAAAGTGTGTATTTGTCAACTCACAGTAATGGTCTTCACAGGCATTAGGAATGACCTTCGTAGCATGCCTTATTCCTAGATAGTCTCTGCTAAACTGAAATAATTTTATGCCATTTTTACAGCTCAAATCACATTTTGTATTTCTTCTTGTATATAGCAATAAAAGAGAATACAAAAATTACCAGAGTAAGCTTTCAGAAAATCACCAATGACCCACTTTATAAAAGAATTCTATGTCATAGTCTTGAAATGATTGCTGGGCTTAGAAGTTTGAATAACTGCAGTGATTTTTATAAGGAAGTGTTAGTTTAAATTGCTAAGCCCACTGAATAGTCAGCAACCATTAAAAGGCTTTCTAGTTTAATAGCATTATTTATCTTCATGGTGTGAACTGTACTTGGCAGCAGATTTCTAATGTTTAAAAGATACACAACTTCTCATAAAAGCAGAGAATAACCTTCTAACATAGGAAATGTCTAACTCTTTTATATTAGCAGCTGTATACTTTTTCAAGAGCTATAGCAGGAGGGTGAGGCTGGAGAAATCTAATAACAGGAACAAAGGAGATGAGCCAGAATCACGACATTCCATAGACTTTTTCAAAATGCTTCATTCCACAGGATTGTGCTAAAAAAAAATGCCATGCAAAGAGGAAATGCTACTCTTTTTAAGGTATAATCTCTATGGCAGCACTAGCAACAGCTGTTCATTTCAAACAACAAATAGTTTCTAGACCAGTCTGGTTTTGTTCATTCCTTTTTTCCAAAGAAGACCATTGTATCTTTACCTCCTGCAGCAGAATAAAAATAGTAAAAACCACGCCCTGTGTTTACAGAATTAGGAGTGAGGGAGCAGTCAGATAATGGTCTGATAGGGCATTTTAGATGTTCCAACAACAACACTTTCTGGGATAAGTACCGATCTCAATATGTTCCTCTACAGAAAGCCATACAGCAAATCGCTTGAGTGCATTCTCTTTTCTTTCATTTACATAGAAATTTGATCAGAAAGATTTCTTTTCCTCTCTCCCTGTGTATTCTCTCAAGGAGACAAGAAAATGAAAATTGTGTTGAAAGAGGTAGACATCTCTGCCCTCCTTTAAAAAAAATTAAACTTTTTGATGACGGTTGTGTATTTTTGAAAGTCAATTCAGCATAACATTCTCCAATAATTTAGTTTGTTCCTAGCCTAGAGGAATAAACTGTACAGATTTCTGTTGTATTTTTTGCAAATGAAGAACTGCTTCCCAGCCTCTGGACTATCAGTTGTCTTCTGACTATCTCACTTAGAAGTTGTTTATAAAACATACAGTAGATCCTGTCCTCCTCAACCCTTTCAATTCACAGACTGATGTCTCTGGTAGTGCATGTGTCATCTATTAGAGCAAAGTAATCATACCGCATCATGAAACAGTGATGAAATGAAAGTGGACAGAGTAAGATCCTGTCAAAAGGAATAAATTTGTCACAGATGCAGGTGGCTTGGAAACGTATTTAGCTATCTGGTATACAGGTAAGAAAAGCGACATCAGGAAACACAGAATCAAGTATTTAAGCTAATTTAGCCCTTTGCTCAGTGCCATGTGTCTCTGTACTACGTCACATGTTTACGTGTTGTTTAACATACAGAATCACAGAATCACACAGAATGTCTTTGGTTGGAAGAGACCTTCAAGATCACCTAGTCCAACCTTTGACAAAACACTGCATGCTCATCACCAAACCATGTCCCTAAGCACCGGGTCCACATGCTGTTTGAGTACCTCCAAGGATGGAGACTCCACCACTGCAATGGGAAAACTATTAGAATATTTAATAACCCTCTCTGTGAAGAAATATTTCCTAATGTCCAGTTTAAACCTCCTCTGGCACAGCTTGCATCCATTGCCTCTGGTCCTGTCACATGCCACCAGGGAAAAGAGGCTGTTCCCCTCCTCACTCCAAGCCCCTCTCAGGTAGTTGTAGAGAGCGATAAGGTCTCCCCTCAGCCTCCTCTTCTCCAGACTAAACAACATCAGCTCTCTCAGCTGCTCCTCATAGGACTTATGCTCTAGACCCTTCATGAGCCTCATTGCCCTTCTCTGGACACGCTCCAGCACTTCTATGTCCTTCTTGTAGTGAGAGGCCCAGAATTGAACGCAGTATTCAAGGTGTGGCCTCACCAGTGCCGAGTACAGGGGGACAATCTCCTCTCTGTACCTGCTGGCCACAGTCTTTCTAATACTAGCCAGGATGTCATTGGCCTTCTTGGCCACCTGTGCACACTGCTGACTCGTATTTAATTGACTGCCAATCAACACCCCCAGGTCCTTTTCCAGTTTGCAGCTTTCCAACCCTACATTCCCAAATCCGTAGCTTACCATGGGGTTGCTATGACCCAAGTGCAGAACATGGCACTTGACCTTGTTGAACCTCATACAATTAACCTTGGCCCAATGATCTAAGCTGTCTAGGTCCTGCTGTAAAGCCTCCCTACCCTCTAGTAGATCGACATGCCCACCCATTTCGGTGTCATCTGCAAATTTACTGAGGGTACACTCAATCCTCTCATCCAGATCATTAATAAAGATATTAAAGAGAACAGGCCCCAGTACTGAGCCCTGGGGTACACAGCTTGTGACCAGGCGCCAGCCAGATTACCAGTAGATATGGGAGTCCAGTCTGCATAATGTGACATTATCTTTCATTGACTCCTCACCTAATAGGCCAATATTCTGAGATTTAGGTTTTGACAGTCATCTTTCTCAGTAGAAACCTGAAAAATTACGTTATCAGAATTCTTTCTTTTCTATCCATTCTCCCTTCAAGAACTGAGAGGAAGGACCGTAACATCAAATGTGATGGAAGGTGTGACACAGCACCAGGTCTTAGCACAACGGTTTAGACCAGAAAATCAGCCTAGTCAAGCCGTAGACCTGAAGAATGTGGTAGGGGGATGCACAAGTAGAGATACAGCAGGAAACACTTGAGCTGATACAGCCCCCAAAGAGACTGCGGGTGGTGAAGAGAACCGTGTTGGAGGAGTTGAGTGATAAACAGGGAGCAGCAAAAGGCAAAGGAAGTACAAACTGCTGCCCCCCACATCCTGCGCTGGCCATCACATCACCAAGAAGATGAAGAGTGAAGTGCGGCAAGGAGATTGGAGACCAGGAAATAAGGATGAGGGGTGTATGGAGTGAAGATGAGGTATTATTCTCTAATACTTAACTGTTTTATCTATTTATTAGTACCAGAATTGGTAATCAAAAATTTACGCTAACCAGCCGTAAATTGACTTAAGTGAAATTCCCAGTGTGAGATTGATTTTGGCCCATGAGAGCTACTGCAAAGAAAAGGGTCGAGAACTATTAATGTACATTACTTCCTGATTTTTTTTACATTGAAAGTAAAGATAGTTAACTTCAGGAATATTGTTTAGGTCAACTGTACAAAAAAAAAACAATTCCCCAAAACCAGATTAAAAATGTTCTTGAATATCTGAAAAAAAAAAAAACAAACAAAAAAACCATCCTTTATTAAACATTCCAAAGAACTTTTTTCTCTTGCACTTCAAAGGTTATAGGGTCTACCCCACAAATGCTCAGCTTTTAAACCAATGACCTTTTATCCATTGTCTTAACTCCTATGCAGCTTAATATTCCTATTTAGTTGCCATACTTCTTTAAAAAAGAAAAATAGAGAAAGAACAATGTGGTAAAGGGAAATAATCTTTCTCACATGCTTCTTGCAGGCCTAAGGCATTTACTGAAGCTCTAAAGGCAAATAGAGCTCAATATCACAACCATTAAAAAGATAAGAGTATTATTTAGGTGAAGCTAGGTACCTGGCATTTATTTTAAAAAAAGTATGTTAAGACTACTTAAGCAATTCTGCTGGTCACAGAGCTCTGCAAATTACTTACAAGCTGCCTGGTGCAGATCAGTTAGAAAAAGCTATAGCAAATGATTTTTAATACACATAAAGAATTCGTATTGAGCAGAGAATAAATGAATCCCGGACCTGAGGTATGTAAACAGTGTATTTCAACTGTCCTTATGCAATATTTCTTTTCTATGTTAGAGTCAATTTTTTTTACTATTAGAATAAATTCTTCATGAAGTACATAGCTGGCTAGAAGCTATTTATTTATAGGTTAAATTAAAAAACCTGTTTAAAACGATAGAACTGAATTTCTGAAATACAGAACACAGTACATTGCAACTTAATTCAGATGAATTTTATCACATCAAGAAAATTAAGTTAGTTTTGTGGGTAGGAGAGCAGGAAAGGAGAGGAAGAGAAGCGTAATAGTGTTGCATGTGAAATGGAATGGTGCATTTTTTGCCATTGCTATTATTTGTAAAATTATAATTTTGCCTTCAGAAAGTTGTTCTTGATGTCTATCAGCATGAGATAAAGATAGCCCAGAGCTTCAGTGTTAAGCATCGATACACGCACATGCACACACATGTGTTCCTTTTTTTTATTCCCATAGGAGAGAAATGGAGTAGGGGAACAGGATATTATCACCTTAGGACAGTCGGACGGTCTTGACATATATAGCAGTAATTATAGTAATTATATATAGCCTGCTAAATAGACACATGGGCGAAATAGCAGAAACCATACTGCAGCCAGTGGTATTAAAAATACACAGTAGAAATCAAACATTTAATCAGGCAACATGTACTAGCTTAACAACTATTTAGGTCATAGCGTTACTGGTATAACTGTGCATTATTTTGCTGACTTGCGTGGAGTTGCAGAAATTCTGTGAGCTAGAGTTTGAGCCGAGGTACATGCTCATTTTATAGTGAAGTAATACGCATTTGATTTAAACAGCCCTGCAAAGACAGCAGATGCTCTATAAAATGAATTTACAGAGTATGAATAGATAGTAAAACATTTAATTAAATCCATTTCCATCACTTTTTCTCTGATGAATTTTTATATCATTCCTTTGGAATTGACAAAATCAGGAATGGTATTTTGATACTTCCATGCATCATAAGATATCCTTTCAAGGTAAGGGCACAACACTTTCCTCCATCAGCAGTACGTTTCTGTCTAATACCGAGATCCCATATGCTCCTTACTAACTCCTGCCAAAAATCCCACTGTACTGTGGAGAGAAATTCAGCATGGAGGATTTGAGTTCCCAACAGATGATGCTTATTACAATAATACTCTGAGGGGAAATGCTTTGTAGGTTTGGCTTGTAAAGACAAATACATGTGGGAAACCATTCCTTAACTCAGTACACTCAACTAACAAAGAAGACATCCCCACTCCCAGCATCACTCCCTCTCTGTCTCACGCACACATACGCTCAGTCACTCACAAGCATAATTGTGTTTGAAAGACTTCCTGTCTTAATAGTTTTCTAAGAAAATTACATTCAGTAGAAGATGAGGATATGTGTATGTAGTTAAGTAACTGAAAGGAGAAAAAGGAGAAAAGGAAACTTCATTTCTTCTTCAGTTGGCAGATTTGTCTAAAAGTAAGGCTGCATTTAAAGCATATCGAAAAGCCAGATTATATAATTAGCTTATAGCCACTGTTGATATATAAAATCAACCTATGATAGCTATCCTAGCTAAGCCAAACCAGTTTAATGCAATAGATTGTGCACTATTCACTTTTAAAGTTTAATCAGTTGGTACCATAAGGAAGATATATTATGCACATACAGCCAGTATGCATATGTACAGTAGGTACCTACAAGTCATGACATAATATAACCAAGAATGCAGCCAGTCTATGTATTGTCCTTGAGAGACTAGAAAATTCAGCTTTGGCACTGATGTTTTGCAAATAGCTGTCTCCAGTTCTGCTCTCAGAACTATTTGCTAAAGTCTATGATGGGACAGAGCACTGTTGCAAAACAGTCTGGGGCTAATTGCCAAATATGACCTCAGTTCTTGCCCCAACAACGGAGGTCATTGTTAAGGCTAGTATTGACAGTGTTCACATTTTCTTTCTTCTTCCTTTTACCGTTAGCAAGAAACCTATAATCAGCCATGTCTTTCTTGAGAACAAGTGTTGCAAAGTGAGGTAAACAACAACATTTAAAACGTTGAAAAGAGAGTTATAATATTAAAAGCAAGCCAGATTTGCTTCTCCTTAAACATTGTTTGCCAGTTTATAATTGGCTTTCTACTTCTTAAGCCATATACTTGTCAGCTTTCAAAATATATATTCGCAGCAGGGAAGCATTCAGCTGCAAGGTTTTAGCAGATGAAACCCAAGCAAGCCTTTAGCTGGGGGATAGAGCGTAATTGTAAAGATCTATGCAACCTTAAAGCATGTGAGTAATTGCATTGTATCTGGGTGTTTTAACTTCAACAGCATTGCTTGTGCAAGTGAAGATTGTACAACTGAATAAGCATTGGTAAGTCAGTCCCAGTATGTATATTTTTTGAAGTGTATACCTTCCTGGAACAGAACTGGGAACACACCCCTTGCATGCGGAAGTTACTATAATTTTTTTGTTTTGCAACGTTGAAGATGTGCTAAAGCTAGAAGTTTTACATGAGCTGTATCACAGAGATATTTTTTCAAACATGTTAAAAATATTCTCTAACCCTTTCCTGTTACAAAAGTTATTGGGACAAAATTAGTACTAGTATATGATCTCAAAAATCCCACCTATTTCAGTGAGATAGCAGAGGACATAAAACAGCACAATATGTTTTTTTCTGCATTTAGTAGGTACGTAATGAATAGTATCAAGGAGACAGCAGTAAAGTTTTTGAAACCAACTAGAAGAGGGAACTAGACATATATCTATTTTGTATGTTATGAATCTTTATGAGACTGATAATATTGAACGAGCAGCAAGTAAACAATTTGATTTTCCATATACACTGATTTTACTCAGCCTCCAGATTAGTGTTGATAACAAAGAAAAAGATTTCAATGAAAATGAAATTAAAGATACAGTGTACCTCTAGCATGGAATAAATTCCTGCTTTCACTGGGAAAAGTTATATAGCATTCAACAGAAGGTAAATTTCCCACCTTGAAATATCAATACAAGGTGAGTATATAGAAAGGTGACAAATACAATCAGATAGAATTAAAAGCTAGTGTGCTTTGAGGTAGAACTTTCACCATTTCCAGTATTTTCCCCATACTCTTATGTTCCCTTGCCTGTGTTTTTTTTTAAGACTCGTGATAGAACAATTTGCCTTCCCTCCTCAGAGGTTAAATGTTTTTCATGAAGCGTTTCTACAAAGGCAAGCAAAATAAATATTTGTCTTCTAGTGACAGCTGTTCTTCCTGTGACCAGCAACATCTTAGAGGACAAAAGTATGTACTCCAGTTCTCTCTGATACACAGAAAAGGCAAATAAAGAAATACTTCCTAAGTGAATTCTTAAAAATCTTGAAGACATTCTATCTCCAGACAACTACAAAAAATTTAAATTCGCATTCTATTTACCATTTCATGTCTGCATGATGCCTTGTTTTCCCAGACCTCTCCCACTCTCATATCCCCTTGGTACATGCTTTGGTACCTTCATGGCACCTCCTGTTCCAGCTTGGAGAAGCTGAGAAACAGAAAGGCCCACAGTGTTGTTCTGGCTGTTCCTGCTAAGCTCAGCTGAGCTATGGCTACCTAGGAAATTCAGTAAACTCTAAATACATTTTCTGTGTGATAAGGACCGGAATATCCTAGATTTTATCAGGTCATTCACAGATGGCTTTATCAACATCTATCAGAGATGACAAGCTGTGAATACCATGTTGAAAGAAGACAAGAGAACATAACTCTAGACTTTATTTCATTTTCATCTGACTTTACTGCTTCAGTTTCTCTGCCTGCAGCCACCTGGCCTCCCTGCAGTACCCCTCAGGCTCCTACCAGAGTACCCCTGCAAGTACTCCCTCCAAAGCTCTCAAGCAGTAAGGCAGATTAGAGGCACTATACAAAATGTGTCCTTCTTACTTCAATGTCTAGGCTCTCTAAAACCATGTAAATGAAGGTTAGAAAACCTATTTTAGAACTTATCCAAAAATTGTTTGAAAACATGTAACGGTATTTTTTTTTCTGTCATGTGTAAAGATACTAGATACAAATGAAGATTGCACAAAGGGCTATATTCTAGAATGGTGTAAGATTTTAGTTATTCATGCTAAAAGGAAATCTTAATGCTGCTTAAAAAGACTTCAGGGACGTAAAATTCATATTCCTTCTTCTCTGTTTTAGGCAAAATGAAGCAATGACTTTGTTAACATAGAAACATCCTAACCTTGAATAATCAGGTCAATGAACTTTATGTCAAAAAGGCATTAAAAGCAGTACAAAACTGCTAGCTTCTCTCATAAAGATTTACTGGATTGGCAACCTGAGTTTAACCAGTACATATTTGTAACTCTACGTTTCCATGACTTGGAAGTATCGATGCTTTATTATTTATAGACTAGTTTCCTTGTCCCCTAATCTTTTCTGACATCCATACCTCCGGCTTAGTCTGTGCCATCTGTACTTCTCTGTCTTCAGTACTTCTGTCCGTATTCCCAGAAGCACTTGCTACTGATCTTATTTCCATGTACCATACCGTTCATATTTCCTCTCTTCCTTCTTCCACTACACTATAGTTTTTCTGTGTGACCACAAATATCTTTGCCTAGATTTTCAAGCAATTCAGTTCTACTGAGGGGAACAACTGGAAGAAAATGCTGTTCAGATCCTGCAGTCATAGGCCATGTGAGGTCAATATAAAAATACTCTATAAATATGAAGCATCAGCAGATTTTTCAGATACTTTGAATGCTAGAATTCTGTATAGCTCTGTAGCACATGCAGACTGATTAAACATAATGTGCACTTTCATACAGTATATGCTATATACGAGAAAACACTTGCCAAATTTCAGATTCCTCTTCCAAAGCATAGATACTGAACATTAAAAACATATGTAATTTGTAACTTTTTTTTTAACTCAGAGCATCGCATAGCCTTACTAAAGGTGATTTTCATTATCAAGATAGTCTAAATATAAGCAATTTATAACTACTTTTGTCCAGGCTTTCAGATATAATTATGCAGCATAAACTGGAAAGAAAAGTTGGACTAAATAATAAGTAGTCATATTCATAGGTGACATACAAGCAATATCAAGAATTCCATAGTGGTTTCCATTGTTCCTTGTTTCTAAATTTAGTCTTTTAATATACAATAAATCTATAGAGAGTTTCCTCTCCCTTAATGTGAAAATAAGAAGCAACTGAATGATCAAAATAATACAAAGTGTTATAATTTCACTCAGTTCCTAGAAGGAAAACAAATTTTTATATGATACTTGTAAAGGCACATGTGCTTTAAGCATTTTTTTCAGTATGTGCCATGTTATAGCTCAAATTATGATATCTGGAATATGAAAACATCAACCTGCAGTTGTTGATGGAGAAAGAAGTTAAAATCAGATACACACCAAATGCATTTTATATATATATATATAAAAAATCTGTTCTCTGTATGAGTTGTTATCTGCAGATAGATTATTATTGCTTTATAGAAAAATTTATTGAAAAGTAAATGAATTAATGAAATTAATTTTCTCTCCTTACAGCTTAGGAGCTATTATCAGATTTTCATAAACTGACTTTCATTTAGGCTTTGTAAATCTTGTCCTTTTAAGGGTAATGTCTATTCTCTCTATGCTGTTTTCCTTCTTAAGAGCCTCATAGCACTTAAAGAGTCAGAGGTGTAACTGAAGCTAATTCAATGAGCACCGGCATCACATTTAGAGCATCTTTCCCTTTTCCTCCAGTTCCTTATTTCTGGTTGGAGGAGTAGGAGCTGGATGGGAAAGGGGAAGGAGGAGGAAGGCAGAGAATTTAAAAGTAATGCTCTTCTTCCAAGTTAGTCGTCATTCATAGTCTTTCTCAATCATCAGCTCATGATTCACTGACAACTTTCTAGCCAGCTTTTTTCCCTGAAGGGAAGCACATTGTCTCCTTACTTTTGCCATTACTTCAATGCTTTCTTTATAATTAAAAATATTTTATTTTTTTTTGTAGCAAAGCTTGAAGGTTATTACAATCTGCCATGCCCATCATCAACCACAAAAGGGGCTAAGGCCAGCCATAAGGCTTCCCATAAGGCCTTTTGCACTCTTCAATAGCTTGAAGAGTTATTGCACACACCTGCAAGTTTAATTCTTACAGAGAAGGCTTGTTTAAAACTATTTATTCTTGTGCATTTTCCTGCTGTACAGTGTCACTCTCTTCTCATTTGAGTGATTTAGAATAACAGAGCTTTATCTTAAATTGCGACAGTTCAGCAGACATTGCAGAAGGATGGCAAGGATCAGTAGACAGTAATAGGAGCAGGGCAGCCTTCATTCGTGACTAAAGCCATTCCTGTGATTTGATACAAAATGATGGTGAGAGGGGAAGCTTACACACATGCCAGAGAATGAAATTCTTAAGAACAGATAACAACACATCACCACAACAAGAGCACTAAGGCAAGCAAGGAGAGGGCTTGTTAGTATCTGTCTGACTTTTTTCACCCAAGGAATATTCACAAAGATGAGAGACTGAATTTCATCCCTTCCTCTGCCTCTGAAAGGCCTGAGTTATTGCACTTCCTAAAGCTTTACCATCTTTCCTGATGAATTCCACCTGTCTGAAAAGCTCCGTCTTTTTTTCTGAGGTTCAGGAAAGAGAGAAGAGCAGGAGCACAGAGTCTTTAGACATATTATTTAACATAATACACAGAGAACAGACAATACAAATGCCTCCTCTGTTCCCACTGAACCTCTACTTTTTGAAGTACCTTTTCACAATTTAAGACACCATCCCCAGTGAAAACAGAAGAAGTCAAGTTCCACATGTTCTCTGAGCTGTTCCTCAGGGAAACACAGTCAGCTCACAGTGGAGCCTGGTAAATGTTGGCAGCCTCTGGACCTGCTCATTCTGAAAAAGAGTTAGTCATACCTGTACAGTGTCACAGGCATTTTAAGTGTTAGGTCTTGTAAGATGTCAGTGGGGAAGTTTAATTCTGAGTTGGTATATCAATCAGATCTCTAAACAGCAATCCACAGTGAATTGAACTGGGCATGTAATCTAGATCAGGCAGTGTGGCAACTGGTATAACAAGCCACTTGCTTACAGTTCATTGTACCTCTGTTGTACAATTTCATTCCACTGGAAAAGATGTAAATAGCAGCACAGCCGAAGACTAGCTGTTGGTTTGCTCCTTTTACTCCGCGCCAGCACTAAAGCAGAGAGCTTGCCTCCCTGAGAGCAATTCTTGCCTGTCTGTGCATCTTTCCTTTGGTGAAACCCGCTCAGGATGTGCAATAAGCAGATGGCTTTTATTGGAGGTGTGGACAGTACTACAGTGCTACAGGAGTTACAGTAAATCCACGTCTGTGCTGCTGTTTTTCTATTCCTACTGCTGCTTATCTGAACTGGGAGACTTTTGGGGAAACAGACTACTGCTTGCAGTAAGGAGAAGATCCACAGCAAATTTTCAGAAGCAATGGAAAGAAGGTGTGATCCTGATGGAGCTGGAGGTATGCCACAGCATTTGTTGAAACTGGAAACTCCTAAGTTTTCAGGCTGAGACCAAGCCTCAAAGAATGGATTTTCCTTACCGTGACAAAGCTGACACGGGACAGGCTGGTTTTCAAACTTGCTGTTACTCAAAACAAAAAGAGAAAGCAAGCCTTCAGTAATCTCCCTAGTCGATCAAAATTTTAAAGATAAAACAAATAGAATATATGCATTCCTGTGGTATTTAGGTAATAACGGTGCCAGAAGAAAACCTTTTCTGATTCACCTTCAAGTTCAGACCTTGCAAACAGTTGAAAAAATAGAAACAATATTGCATTTTCCTGCCCAGAGACTGAAAATTTAATTATGGAAGTGGCAAGATTACTTATAGTGACAAAAAGAAATCACTGTTTTGTTAATGATAGTACAATGTTCACTGTGGTCTTGATTATAAAGTGGTAAAATACACTAAACTATTTTTTTTCTCACTAATCAAATTACAACTATTTCAGCTTACAGTTTTGAAACAAAAGAGAAATCAGAAGTCTGCTGCACTCCTTTATATCATTCCAAATCACAGCTGTGAAACAGCACATCTACTGTTTTAATTGACTTAGGAAAAGACAAAGGAAGAAAAATTAATTCATAATTAATTCTCACTAATCAGGCAGTTAATATGCTGTAAGATGTTTCCCAGGGAAGCGTGACATCTGTGGAACATGGTAAAAGCAGTGTTGTGCTTTCGCACTATTTTATACATTGATATTTTGTACCATTACATGAATTAGCTGAAGGCTCATTAATCATTTTTGCAACTGGAGTGTTATCCCAAAAGTGAAAATGAATTGAAGATACATAGTTACAGTCCTTTTGTGAAGAAAACAAGTTAAAAATTGGTACTATCCATATATTCAGTGAATTTTGTTAATTCATTGATATGTTCCATTCTCTGAATCATGTTTTACAGTTCTGTGAAATATGTTTTACAGTTGCATCCACTGGGTAACTACAGTTCACTACTGAAATTATAGTATCCTCGTGATACAGGTGATTGCTATTCTACCTTATAAACAGAGCTGCTGTCGATCTTTTTTCCTTTTTAATTTTTTTTAGTTTTAACTCTGAGTGGTTTAAGCAGCTCAAATAACCTATACACTGCAACACCATAGAAAAAGGTGAGAATTTATGAGTCAGTGTTCCAGGGTCAAACCCATCAGGTTCTGTTGTTATAGGCAGACTTCACACGTCTGGTCTGTTTAAGGCTATTTACAACTGGCCATAAAGTGTTGGTCATGTAATTTAACAGAGCTCAGCTCAGGTATACAGAGAAGCTGGAAGGCTACTGGGAAAGAACAATGTTTTCACTAGTGGTGATTTTTTTTTTGTTTTTCCTTATATGAACTACTCTAAATTAAAAGGCTGATGGAAAAAAAAATAATATATATATATATATAATGGTGGGTTTAATGTTACCACTTTAAACATTTCAAGTAAAAACCATGAAGTTCATAAAAAGTGTAGCCAAATACATAGTTTATCCAAAACGAGAAGTAAATATAAAAAGATTTGGGTTTCTGCATTTCGTTCATTTCAGTTACATTTCAAATTACTTTCTATATATGTTATATAACAATGTACAAACTACTGTCTTTTTGAAACAGTTTTAACATTCTTTATTTACCAGAGGGGAAAAAAAAAATCATTATAACTTTCTCCTATGGGCACAGTTAAGTTATAATAGTCTAAAAGATCAAAACACTACACATATTTGAAACTGAATTAAAATTTACCACCTACTTAGTAGTAGGACATTTGTCTCGTAAGAGGTGATGGAATCTTTGTCTGACTCTGAATATTTTCAAGGAGCGAGAGGAAGAAGAGAAATACATTGGCCAAGAAAGACACATTGAAAATGGAAAACAACCTTGCCTCAGATAAAGTATATTTGAATGTTTCCTCTCATGTGATAAAGAACTGGGTCCCCTATTATGCTTTTTTTTCAGTAGCAGCCAAGGATTTATACACTTAGTTAGCACTTTGATAAGTTCAGATGCGTTCAGTTAACAAAATTAATAGACTAAACTGTTCTATCCTAAATGATCCCACATTATAAGAGATAAATATCTGTAGAGAACATTATATTGAGTATTAACCAATAATGCTATTCAGGAGTGGTCTTCTTCTATGCATGGAATGACTTCTTTTGTTTATCTTGATTTTTACTTCCCAATAGTTCTGTTCCCCTAGTTCTCTTCCTGGGTAACCATAATACCTGAATCTTTCCAGCTCTTTTATATAGAATGCACTAGATTTTCCTTGTTAAATGATATCAAATGTTTGAAAACACTTGCTCAGAGATAACAATAATGACTTGAGTAATGTTATCAGTCCATGACATGTGTAGAGAAAGTCTTCACAGAAGCAGAACAGATTAATTCATATTTCTTACAGACAATTTTTAAAGTGCTGCAATATTATTCTCTATTGCTATATGAAAAACAAACAAAAAAAGATTTTAAAAAAATGACTAAAAAAAACAGACTCTGGCCCACTCTTAAATTTTAAAACAGAAATGAAGCCAAATGAGGCCTAATCTTGATAGGTACTGAGCTCTTCTGTCTCTTGACTGGAGCTACAGTTAATATTGAATGCTTAGAACTTCTTGAAAGCTTCAGAAGGATTGGGAAAATTTTGGCTGAAAAGTAAGGTGCTCTCCAAATAGCACACTGCAAATCCAAACCCATTATTATTCTATTTCTGCATTAAACACCACGTTCATGTATGACGGTTTATGAGTGTATGTGAGCGTCAAAATCTTTTAGTATGGATGCTGTATCTGATTTTGTAAACATGGAATCACCAGGATGCTGAGTGCCATGAGCTGAAGCTGAAACACAAGAGAATTAATCACAGCAAGTC
Source organism: Baryphthengus martii (assembly GCA_013396935.1). Taxonomy (NCBI): domain Eukaryota; kingdom Metazoa; phylum Chordata; class Aves; order Coraciiformes; family Momotidae; genus Baryphthengus; species Baryphthengus martii. The sequence goes on along the minus strand of VWZK01001605.1, from coordinate 62,064 downwards.
AGTTGTAGCAGTAGGGATGTTTGGCTTTTTCTCAAAACAACTTCTGAGCTACGTGTAGCTATTAATGGCATTTTTATTCCTATGTGTCAATTTCTTGTCTTAATTTTCCACCAACAGGAGATTTATGAGCATCAGGCTTATTATTTTCCTTTTCTACAGCTATATCTTCCTATAAATCTTGATTGCATTTCTTTAATGTTTGATTTACATTTAAAAAAACTCAATACATAAACCAAACTAACAACTGTTACTTCATTTGAAACTCCTATACTTAGAAATGCTACAGTGCATCTTGCTGTAGAAATGTGTGTTGTTCAGAACAATTCTCTCCTTTTCTCTCCCAATACAGACTTATTTGGTATATCATTTATTCTTGAACATCTTAAATTCACACATATCTGTTATCACTTTGCTGCCTGGTAATATGCCTATCTCCCTCCCACTTCTCCCTCCACATACATTACTTTTTTTTGACAAGACTGTTCCAGAGACTTCACTCATACCCACTGTTGTGGGAGACGAAAGGCAATCTATAGCTAATAGCTTGCAATGGTGATGGAAATTTAATTTGGTTTTCATAATCTGCTGAAGATATGTGCATAGTTAAGAGGCCTAAATTATATGCAAATCCCGGAACATACTCAGTCCTTACAAGAAGAACACCAAGACTGTATCCCTTTCTTTTTGTTAGCTGTGATCACGGCTGGGGACCAGCCTGAAACCCACAACTGAGCACTTCAAATCTAAGTGAGTTAAGATTTGAATCTAACCAAGTCTAACCTGTATTTCAATTGCTAACCACACTCATTTAGCTATTTTGAAGTGAAAAGCTTTTCCTGCTGAACAATGCAGCTTTTCTCGCCTCTCTTCTGAAAGGCAAATGATGACTGTAATATTCATTCTTTTGACATTTCACCAGTATTTCCTTGCACTTGCAATCCAGTAAAGTTTACTCAGAACTATGAATGAAATCTGTCTGCATTAAGTTATCCAGGGTGTATCACAGTTCATCCTTGGATTTGATGATTACTGGTCTGACACAGAAGCCTTTTGTGCAGCACTCTATCAGGGCTTTTTAAAGTTCACGTACATTGTCTCCATGCTCTCCTGTGCCTTTGTTTCCTTTTCACATGCACGCACCGAGACACAAGCTTTGTTAAACATGAGTCTCTCTGTTCATTTTTTACCTCTTCATCTTAACTATATTCCACCTTCAGGAAGGGGGATGAAATACTGTAGTCCCTGAATACTTCTTTATGTTTTTCACTGTACTGCAGGTAAGGGTCTATGTATCCCTTGAAATTTTTTAGTTCCAGGGAAATGTTGTATATATTGATAACTCCCAAAGGCTGCTGCAACTTTTTTAGCATTCTGAATATGCCTTGTCTGTCTTTGTCAGTCATTAGACATTTTATTGATCACCTTTTTTCTTCCATGATCCTGATTACTATAATTATTTCCCCATATTTTTCTTGAGTCAGATATTTCTTCTTTTAGTACATGTCACTCATCACAAAAAAATCCAAATACCACTTGCTATTTTTATTCCAATAAGTAGTTGTCATGTTTACATGAGAAGAATCCCAAAGCACCTAATCTTTAAAACAAACCACAAGCCTGCAAATAGGCCAGACTTCTTTTCCTGTTTAACAAAATATCCACATAAAATTATTCATTGGCCGTCCATTCTCCTTTTTCTCAAAGACTCAAGTTATAAATAAATAGAATAAATAAACAGAAATAAATTACTTTAGCATAGGATCACTGCATCACTATGACGTGATTCCTACATGGTGATATTTTTACTATTATGTGCCTAAGGCACTTGCTTTGTCTCCTCTTCTCCTTTCTACCTTGCATCCAAAACTGCTATGCTAGCCTCATGTGCTTAATTTTAAGCTCCTTCCTGCATCAAGATCCACATGAGAGGCATTTAATTCACAAGTATGACAACCGAAGTAAAATTTCAAAATTCTTAATTTTCGGAGGAAATTTGAAAATTGAAAATCAGGATTCAAATTCTGTAGTGGTTTTACAATGTATGATATCAGAAATTAGCCCGAATTTTGCAGATCACTAATTTCAGTCTCACTTTTTGTGACTTAATGGAATTTAACTGAATCAGTCGTATTTAGATGATATGTGTTGTAAGGAACAAGGGGAAGACATCAACTTTGTCAAATCAGAGAGAGAAAAATGCACTAAATGATTCAAACTAGGAGACAGGTTAGCAGGGCTGAATGTAACACTGTGACTAGAATCTTCTTTGAAAACTGCCTGGATATGTCTAATATTTTGGATCAAGCCAACTTTTCCTGCTTATGCTATATTAAACCTGAAATATTATTTCTCTCAGCAGTCTCACTGATTTATCACAATATCCTAAGCTTCAGAATTTGAATAGTTCTAACTTATTACAGCTGAACATCTTTTTCTTAACATGCTTGCTTAAATGTGTCTGGAACACCAACTACTTTGAACTGCAGTTTCAAATATGTGCCCTTCCATCTTCTGCATGACAGTCATGGGAATTCAAGTAATGGTCTACTTGGTTTGGACATGCAAATGGTAAGTTTAGTACTTTGTAGCAAGGTATTTATACTTGACTGTGACTAACAGTGAAAGGTGAATTACTTGAAATCTTTTAGAAAAAAGGAGTTCAAACCTCCTACACGTGCCTATTTTCTGTGAATTTACCCTTCTTTGGCATGGTGAGTTGCCTTCATTAACTGCCAGGTGCCCACCAAGCCACAATATCACACCCCCTCCTCAACAGAACAGAGGGAGAAAACCCAAGAAAAAGCTCATGGGTTGACAGGGAGATTGCTTATCAATTACCATCATGGGCAAAATAGACTCATCTTGGAGAAATTAACTGAACTTATTGCCAATTAGTAAGAGAATAGGCTAAGGAGAAACAAGAACAAAACTAAAAAAACCTCTCCCTTCTTCCTGGGCTTAGCTTCACTCCTGACTTCTCTACCTCCTTCCCCCAAGCAACCCAGGAGGACAGGGAATGGGGGTTGCAGTCATTCCATTACTAACTTTGTCTCTGCTGCTACTTCCTCCTCACACTCTTCTCTTGCTCTATTGTGGGGTCCCAGCCATGGGAGACAGTCCTTCATGACAAGTCCCGACATGAGTCCTTCTCATGGGCTGCAGTTCTTCATGAACTGCTCCATCATGTGGTAGAGTCTTTCAGGAGCAGATTGTTCCAGCGTGAGTCTCCCACAGGGCCACAATTTCTGTCAGAAATCCTGCTCCAGCATGGGCTCCTCCCTCTGCATGAGTCCACAGGTCCTGCCAGGAGCCTGCTCCAACACAGGCTCTCCATCGGATCATAGCTTTCTTCAGGGCACATCCATCTGCACCAGTGTGGAGTCTTCCACAGGCTGCAGGTGGATGTTTGCTCCACCATGGACCTCCATGGGTTGCAAGGGTACAACCTGCCTCACCGTGGCCTTCACCACAGGCTGCAGGGAAATCTCTGCTCCAGCACCTGGAGCATCTCCTCCCCTGCCTTCTTCACTGACTTTTGTGTCTGCAGGGCTATTTCTCTCACACATTCTCACTCCTCTCTCGTGACTTGTGTTGCACAGCACCTTTTACTCCTTCTTAAATATATTACGACTGTCATTGATTGGCTCAGTCTTGACCAGTGACAGGTCTGTCTTGGAGCCAGGTGGAATGGCTCTGTCAGACATAGGGGAATGTCAGAATGCCAGAAGCCATTTTCTCAGAGAAGTCACCTCAGTAGCTCTCCTGGTACTAAAACCTTGCCAGGTATACCATATGTATCTGGTTTAACAGCTATTAACAACCTGGCCTTCTAGTCATTACTGATTTCAGGGTGGAAGGACTAGTCACTAATACGTATTAGTCAGTTTGTCATGGAATTACCAAAACCCACTGGTTTGTGTTAACTCTGTATCTGGCTAAATAGTTCTCGTCTTAAATCTTTACATAAAAGGGTGCTTTTTTCCTATCTGCAGGAACAAAGTTTTACCTTGAGAGGATGGTATATTCATGCAAATAATGCCAAATTAGTCCATATCAGATAATCTTTCAGAATCATTTACTGTAATCTTTCAGATTATGTTTAAGTCTGTCCCTGATGATCTTTCAGAATTTGACAAATGAAGTTCTCTATTTTCAGGGACAAGCATAGGAATGAATCATTTGGGGTTTTGTTGTGCTTTGTTTTGTTTTTTTTTTTTTGTTATCATGTAAAATAAACCAATGTATTGTTATCTTATAGACACTTCTGTCAGTTCCATCCTGCTCCAAAAGGAGGATGAATCAGAGATGGATATCTTCACTGATCATCACCTCTCCAGCCCTCCTACAGAGATCAAAAGATGTCATTTTTCCTGTACACTAACCCAGAAAGAAAAGTTCTGCATTACATCATTGTGCTTCAAATGTAAAATTCTAAATTTGATTAAATTACCTCTCTAGAACCCACATACAGAAGCTAGAGGGTTCCTTGTGCATGAAGTTTCAAAGCAGTTCAAAATCAAGCACTGCAAAGTTGCATATATAAGCAAACAAGCAAATACATAAACATACAGTAGAAAAAATTCAGCACGCTGTTCCAAATAACTGATGTCAGCAGTTGGGAGACTAAGAGGAGTTTACCACTGATTAAAGTATCAGAAACCTTTTGTGACTTCTAGAAAGCAATATGGATCTAATTGTCTCACCTTTTTTCTCTACTTATAAGAAAAACATTTTCCCACTTGATACAATCTGTACTGCATGTTGTAGCTCTGATGCTTTCAACTATGGATGGAGTATCATTTAATTACTTCATCTGTTAACCTTTACTTCTCTGAAACACTCTACTGAGATAGGTTTGCTTTCAAATACTCTTACTTATTCTTGACTTGAGTCACACATTAAAGAGTTTTCTTTAAATGTTTTTATCCAGAGAGCGCTTTTGTTTTCTACAAATCTATAAAGCATATATTATAAAGATTCTATGTACTCAATTCCATAAATACAATTTATTTTTATATATATATATGATTAAAATACAACCGTGGGATTTGTAAAATGCATACTAAGCATTTATTAAAATCTTGGTATATAGAGATGGAGAAGATACATCCAATCATTTATCTAATCAATTAAAAATGAGTCATTCAGTTACATTACAAATCTTCCTTGCTTTAATCATTATGGGCAAGTTGACATGTTGATTAACACTCAGCTGTTATTAGTTTTGAATTGTAATAAAGATGGGCAAAAATATAGATAGCACATTTATATTCTTTTGGGAAAAAAAAATATTAACTTTACTTCTGTGCTATTTATGATACTGTCCAATCACTGAATATTCCCATAGATGATTTACTCATATAGGAACAAGCATCGAATTTGAAAACAGTCTAGTGAGAAATGAGTTTTGCACCAGGGGACACTTTGCTTTCTGTTCTCATAAACACTCCTCGTGCTGGCATTCCCAATGTTTTATTTCATAAGCAGAAAAAATATGAATGTTACATAAGGCTTTGTAGATTACAAGCAATAGCAATCTAGAATTATAACTGAGATAGCATCACACTTCCCAAACTGAAATACATTCAAATAAAATGTTTAGATACCAATTTCCAATCCATTATAATATTGATTGTGTTTACTTAACCCCACTTTTTTTTTTTAATATATTACAATAATAATTCTGCCCAGGATTTCATAAATATGACATGACCAAGATCAGATATCACGAACATTGTTTGTATTTCCTCTTAATGGAGATTTCAATACATTGCCTTCAAAATGTTGCCTTTTGGGTTTGTCAGGAGGACTAGATAATATTAAATCCTTCTGTTTGTCACAATTAAAAAAAAAAAGCTGTATTTACATGAATTTTTCTGTAGACCTTTCAAAGTTATAAAATTGTAAAATGGAAATGAAATAGTGTGTGAAGCATTTCAGTTCTTAAAACTAGCCCCAATGATATGGAAAAGCTGATCATAATCATTGTCTTTCCTTGCATTCACTGTGCATTCATTTTACACCTCGTATTTTATCATCTACCTGTGTAGCACCAAAAGTGCCAAAAATGTTAAATAGTCGCCTTATGTTGATTTTGATAGAAGCTTGACATTAACTCTGGATATTACTTCTGAAGCCCAAAGTGAGCACCTAGTTGAATGTTTGATCTGAACAGGCACACAAGGATGCATATATTTGAACATTGAGAAAATAGAAAAATGATTATGACACAAAGACATGTGCGTGTCAAAAATCTGACATGTCATGCCACCAGCTGGCAAAATTATCTCAGTCTGTCTCTAAGGTATATTGCTTCACATCAGTCAAACAGATACTGAAGGAAGGAACCGTTTAATTTGGAATGGGTGCAGTTTGTGTCATGACCAAGATTTCTAGGCTCACTGAGAAGCTGATCAGCAGTGCGGTGAAGTTACTAAGAAGCCCTCTCAAATAGCTGGCACCGAACTGCAGGGGACACATAACTGAGTGACTTCTGAGTTTCTGGTTGTTTTTTTTTAACTAAAGAAAAAAACTCGTAATTATTTACTGTTGCCTTCAGGACAGAGAGAGAGGATCCTTTCCTTTTAAAAAAGGTAAGAGCAAGTAATAACATTGACATAACACTGGTGGTACATTGTCAGCCTGAATCTGAAAATATGAATCCAGACTACTGCTAACATTGTACTGTCCAGGTTGTTGTTGTTCACGCTTCAAGTCATCCAGAGATAACAAATCCACATGAGAGCTATCTAAGATATCCCCTTCTGCAAATGCATATTCCAGGAACTAAATATTATTTAAAACATAAGAATCTCGCCTACTTTAAATTCAGAATTTTCAACATACATACATGAAAGAATGAATGACTGGCTTTTATGAATTGAGACATAGTACAAGACATGCCAAACTATTCCAGACGTGATACTTGATAGGAAGGGGTGCTTAGTGGTTTTAATTAATTCTTGTAACCTTTGAGTATCCTTAGTCAGTGGATTTGAAAGTTAAATGCAGAAATTAGTACACAGTGGTTTCCCTTCAGAAAACACAAATTCAGCTTTTAATTTAGGTCACTTTATCTCTGCTTTCTTCCCATGTACTCACTTCCAGAAGACTGGAACATAATGTGACTCAGCTTGACTCTTCTGGCAGTATCTCCTCAACAGAGGTTCAATGTTAAGACATTTGCAGGTCAGGGCTGCTGTATACTGGTGGAGCGCTGCAAGCATTAGTGTGCCTATCTGTTTGCACTCAGAGCTACCAGTGCTTTGTGTTTTATCAGGAAAAAGTTAATTCCTTTTCTTATTTATATATTGTGCCAATAATTAACTTCATACTGACATTTCTATTTGCTTAACGGCCCTTTTATGACCCAATTCCAAATAGTCCTGTAATCATTAACCCTTAGCCTGCGTTCCAGATTAGCATGTAAAAGACTCTACAGCTTACTACTTCAACAGTTTACCAGTCAAATGCATTATTTATTTCTGCTGTTAAACGGCTTTTTAGCCTAGAAGTGGGTCAACTGCATCTACCAACCTAAATTGCTTATATGCAAACATGCATGCACTAATACAGGTGCATTTGTCTGTATCTCAATCTGTAGAACAGTTTTGGATAGTTAAACTGCGATTCAGGTCACTTTGGGAGCGTATTCTTCTGTGGCAGGGATATAAGCAAATATCCTGCATCTCACTTTCCAGAGCCTTCCAACTTTTTCTGACATGTGCCTAAAGGAGTGATCAAGGTACAAGTGTCTCTTTCAGAGGAAAAGTAGTAAAATGACATAAATGAGAAGACAGAAAAGAGACATCGGATAACACATCAAATAGAAGCTGAGAAGCCACACAGACTCCAGCAGCACTAAGCAACGTCAATACACGATTGCCCTACGCTGAAAAGAAGAAAGCCTCAACAGAACAGTGGCAGCAAGAAGTAACAAAACAGTATGCACATAATGATTTTATGATTTCCTTTTAACTTCACACAGAAACAGCAGAGATCACTCTCCAGGATTTCAAAACTGAGCACTCTGCATCGTCAAGAACTTGCCATATTTTTCCTAACAAATTCATTCAGTTTATCATTCTGAAAAATAATGTCAGCAAGATTTGTTTGGTTGGTTTTTTAAAATTCTCTTTATATTATGTTTGCTTTTTTACCTGATGGTAAAGTTGAAACTCATCTTCTTGCCAAAATGCACTAAAACTTCACCAGTAAAAGCGTGTTCATGCCATTAGATGTACAAAAATCTAATTCAAAGTTTTTTTGAACATTGCTTATTTTTTCTTAATTTTGAGGTAAACATAGCATCATAAAATCACAGAATCTTAGAATGTTTTGGGTTGGAAGTAACCTTTAAAGGTCATACAGTCCAATCTACCTGCAGTGAGGAGGGATGTTTTCGACTAGCTCAGGTTGCTCAGAGCCCCATCCAATATGATCTTGAACGTTTCCAGGGATGGGATATCAATTACCTCCCTGGGCAACCTGTTCCAGTGTTTCACCACCCTCATTGTAAAAAAATTCTTCCTTGTATCTTATCTACATCTATCTTCTTTTAATTTAAAACCATTACCACTTGTCCTATTTCAACAGGCACTGCTAAAAAGATTGTTCCCTTCTTCCTTATTGGCCCTCTTTAAGTATTGAAAGGCCCCGATAAGGTCTCCCCAGAATTTTCTCTTCTCCAGGCTGAATAACCCCAGCTCTCTGCATCTTTCTTCATAGGAGATGTGCTCCAGCCCTCTGATCATTTTTGTGGCCCTCCTCTGGACTTGTTCCAATACGTCCATGTCTGTCTTGTGCGGAGGACTCCAGAGCTGGACACAGTACTCCAGGTGGGGTCTCGCCAGAGCAGAGTAGAGGAGCTGGCCACAGTTCTTTTGATGCAAAACAGTATACAGTCGACCTTCTGGGCTCTGAGTGCACATTGCTGACTCCTGTCCAGCTTTTCATACATCAGTGTCCTCAAGTCCTTCTCTGCAGAGCTGCTCTGAATGCCTTCAAGTTACAGTAGTTTGGTACTTTTTCCTTGGGATTCATCTACTATCTAATTTTTTATATGTCCTGTATTTTTATGTATTATTACAAGTTACTTCAACCTATAAAGGCCTTTGGTTACATATTACATGACTTACCTGCATGTTCTTTTACAATGGGGCAATAGGAACACAATGTAAAGAGTAACACAGGCCTGAAACACCCATGTACCTCTACTGAAACAATCCATCTAATTTCTGCACAGTCTGTCAGGACTTTTAACTGCTAAGAGTCAGCACAGTGAACCTACTCACTGAAAGCTGTTGCACTGGGCTTTTACAGCACTGCCTCTCTTCACTGGCAACTTGATTTTTTACATCGCACTAGGTTCACACTATTAGTCATCACGGTCACTAGCATGTCACCGTTACTTTTCAAGATATCCTTCCTCCATTTCTAAAGGAAAATCTGTTTTGCACATCTTATTCTTGATTTAGTTATTGACCTTATGAATACTACAGAATTAAAATGTATTTATAATAGTGTGCAAATTATAACAACAGTTATAATTACAATGGTGTGAGATCAGAAGAAAGATATTACCAAAGGAACCCTGTGTGATAATTTGTTTATTTACTAAAGGCAATGAAGTCGAAGGTGTATTTTGACATAAACTGAAGACTGTGTATATGTCCATATAACCAGTGTTGCCAAAGAACACTTCAATAATTACAGTATAGAATCAACATCACACAGAGCAATTAGTTTCAGTGAAAATGAAATGTTAGTGAAATTCTAAAACATATATTCAGATCCTTAAAAAAAAACAACTAATCATAAGAAAACCAAACAAACTCAAACCATAGAAAGGCAGAAAAAAATAACATGGCCTGTTAGTGAACACTGTCACAGCACTTGGGTACTTGTCCTTTGAAATACTAGTCCAGTGGAATTCAGGTTTCTTCTGCTCATCAGGCAAGTGTGGCCTTACTTCACCTGTTTAAGGTTTATTATGTATTTTCTTCTACATTCAATCATTTTTCTTCCAGCATAGGGACCAAGAGGTGAGAAAAGCACAGGGAGAAGCTTCTTTACAATCACTTTGACAGAAACAGTAGACTTAAATCAGGCTGGCATTCAGGTAAGTGGGAAGAAAATACGATAACCCTAACCCCTGAGCTGTGAACATAAATTAAAGACGAGCTAGGGAGAAAAAGATTTCTTTTACATCCTTTCTTTCTTTTTTACTTAAAAGATTTATTTTAGAAATAGGCCCCCAAAGACTACGTCTGCAAGAGCATTTACTCTAGTTTTTGAAGATACTGTAAGTTGTTAAATAGGCAAGGTAAACCTCATTGCCTCTGAGCTCAAAGTCCAGCTTGCAGGGATCTTTGCAAAAAAGTCTCAATTTATACATGAACCGTTTGCATTCGTTCTCTCACAGACATAATCTGAAGAAGATACTTCCCTGTCACTTTCTGTTTGCATATGCTTAAGCTTTGTTGATTTCAGGATGTTTAAGATGCTGGTGAAGTTTGCACAGCCTGGAATATGCGAAATTTTCAGTGTTTCACTGAAACTCATTCCACACCTCTTACTGCCTAAAGGATATTGTCCAAGTTCAAATCTATTATACTCTAATGTTAAAACAGTTCCTACTCCTCACCTACTTTCCCAGAACTGACTTAAAAGATAATTCGCATATAAAGATTTTATAGACAATACAGTAGATTTTCATCTTGGTAAGAAGTTGTATTTACTGATAATAGTGTTCAACATGGTTGGTCTATTTAGATTTTTTTTTATATTTTTATGTATCTGTTTAGTACACGTTTTTATTTTAGTATTTGATTTTCAGTGCTTTGGTCTCGTGTGGCTGCAGTGGAAAACCATGATTTGCACAATAAGTATTGTTTCTACAAAAAAAAAAAAGATGAAAAGTCTAATTGCTTCAGCACTGTAATTGAGTCTTTCTGGTAGGCATGGATTTCCCTTAGCACCATAGTTCATTGTAAATATGTAAGAGTTTTTGTTTGATTGGTTGATTGGTTTTCCTTGTCTGTTAATATGTGTAATAAAAAGGAAGTTTTAAAATATTTGTTATCCCGCTTACTCAGGCTGAAATGACAGTTGAATAAAAATCTCTATAGAAAATTGATTAAGGAAAATCCACATTTCTATATGACTAGATTGAAGCCTACACAGGTTTTGACTCAGACATGCAAATACCGAATGACAGAAACCAAGGTGTGATTGTACTGCAGTCTGCAACTTTATAATCATTTACATGTAGTCAAGTAGTCATGTGCCTTATGGAAAGAATATAGACAAAGGACCTAGCTGAAAAATTGTGCGGAAGGGAAAACACTGTCATTGACTGGATAAATTTAGTAATGACGGAGTTCATCTATCAGTTAAAGATTCAGCAAAGAAAGAAATCTCTTTACGTTGTGTGATGACCAATTTTTGTAGTCTCAGCCATGTGCACAATCTAGTACTGTTTGTCACACTCTGATGGCTAATCCTTGTCATCTAGCAGAGTACCTACCTCTCAGCTATATCACTGACTAGATCAGATACTACAGCACAAATGTAACCGATCCAGAGCAACCCATGAAACGTCTTTTCCTTGCCAATTAAATCCATACCAGTTAGCTTTCTAAAGCTTTTCTTATCCCATTGAGAAGTCCCATAGGACTTCATGGTAGTAAATGCTGATGTTGGTCCTGTTATCCCACGAGGGACATGCAGGTGCGATCTCATCAGTCCCATGTAGCCACATCGCTGCATTATGTTTAAGGAAAAAGAGGCACTTTTCTTTCTTTTTTCTTTCCTTTTTTTTTTCAATCCAGTCCTTCCTACCAAGCTATCCCTGTTATCAAATAAAGCAAAATATCTATAATTCACTTGCTTACTGATGGCCTTTTATGAACACTCCATTCCTCTTTAGAAATTGAGAGCCCAGCAGGACCTCAAATTCCATATCCATATTCCACCAAAATTTGACCATTACTTTTATTACACAGATTAATATTATATTACAGTGATAACACTATTATATTGACTCAGGGGGAAACTCATGCTTCCTTTTCATCCTTCATAGCTCTAGTCACACTGAGATGACAAGGTATCCTTATGCAACAGCTGTAGTCAGTAACCTGCAGAGTGCCTTGGTGAGGTGACACTGACAGGCAAATAGCCCAGTAGTACTGTGGCTGGAAAAGACTTTCCTAACTATTTTCCACTTTGAAAATTAGTTATTTAATTTGCATCATGAAGGAGGTAGGATTTCACTGCAACTCTATGTTCCTGCATGTTTGCTTCTGCGATGGCTCCTCAAAATTGTCATCTTCTTTCCCTGCTTTTCTTCCTCCTCCTCCAGAAGTGCTCTGACTGCACTGAGCCCAGCCCTTCTCCCAGGATGCTAACTGGAGGTCTAACATCCAAACAGATTGTAAGCCAGCACCATGTTTCATGTCTGTAAAAAACAGACAGAGACTTAACACTGCACTTCACTAGGATCTCAATTCCTGATTATAAGTGCAGCCAAGTCAATGAATGATAACAACCTCAGGCAGTCATGAATTCATGCTAACATTTACTGAGTATCTGTAGAGGTAAGAAATGGCCAAGGGCTCCTCTGGCAGTGCCATTCTGAAAACCAGAGCCTTGTAACTTTAAAACCAATTTCTTTGCCCACAGATACATCTCTCCATATTCTCTTGATGTCCCTTCCATTGACTTCAAACCTCTAGCCATAATGCGACGTTCGTCCTCTTCATATTACACTATATAATACTGTCTCAAAACCTGCTAATAGAAGATTTGTGTACCTGGTTTTGTTGGCAAATTTGTAAGAGACTTTTGTCAACACTCCTTCCAGCACATTGTTGGTTTTGTCTTACATTTCCCTGTATGTTATCTCTTCCAAACCCTAGGCAACTACCATTCACCCCAACTCTCCCACATGATTGGCTGCTCACCTTTTTTCTTCCTGGTGGTTATCATCCTGCCTGCCCCGAAGGAGAGCTCTGAAACCGAGCCCTACCTGCATTTGCTCAGTGCTTTATTCCCCACCTGGTATTTTGTATTCCTCTATTATCTGTACTAGTAGCAGGGGTAGAAAAGCGTATCTTCTCACCCTGAGGAGGAATGGTTTGACTGTTTGACAAACAGATGTTCCAGCAAAGGTCTGGGAGCATGGAGGAAGCGCATCTGATTGGTTATCATAGAACCATAGAATGGCTTTAGTTGGAAGGGACCTTAAAAGTCATCTAGTTCCACCTCCCCTGCCATGGGCAGGGACACTTCCCACTAGATCAGGTTGCTCAGAGCCTCATCCAGTCTGGTCTTAAATACTTCCAGGGATGACGTGTCCACAACTTCTCTGGGCGACCTGTTCCAGAGTCTCACTACCGTCATAGTAAAGAATTTCTTCCTAATGTCTAATGTAAATCTACCCTGCTCTAGTTTAAAACCATTATCCCTTGTTGTGTCACCACATGCTCTTATAAAAAGTTCCTCTCCATCTTTCCTGTAGGCCCCCTTCAGGTAATGGAAGGCTGCTATAAGGTCTCCGCAGAGCCTTCTCTTCTACAGACCGAACATACCCAGCTCCCTCAGCCTGTCCTCATAGGAGAGTGCTCCAGCTCTCTAATCATCTTTGTGGCTGTCCTCTGTACCCTCTCCAACAGATCAATGTCTTTCTTGTGCTGGGGGCTCCAAAGCTGGACACAGTACTCCAAGTGGGGCCTCACAAGAGCAGAGTAGAGGGACAGAATCACCTCTCTTGACCTGCAGGCCATGCATCTTTTGATGCAGCCCAGGATGTGGTTGGCTTATTGGGCTGCCAGTGCACATTGCCGGCTCATATTCAGTGCTTCATCAACCAGCACCCCCAAGTCCTTCTCTGTAGGGCTACTCTCAATCCGCTCATCACCCAGCCTGTATTTGTGCTTGGAATTGCTCTGCCCCAGGTGCAGGACCTTGCATTTGGCCTTGTTGAACTTCATGAGGTTGGCATGGACCTACCTCTCCAGCCTGTCAAGGTCCCTCTGGATGGCATCCCTTCCCTCCAGTGTGTCAACTGCACCACACAGCTTGATGTCATACAATTTTACTGTACTGAATTCTACAGTTGTTATTAATGGAAATTGCAATGACCTCATCTAAAATTCCATAGGAAGAACATCTTTCCAGTATTCTGGTCAGCTGAATCTCAGCTGCTGTGCTGACCAAGTCAGAAAGATTTGTGAGTCCTATTCCCAAGTCTTATTGTCAAATGAGAGTGGTAATACTAATGATCTTGATCTCCATACTCCTCATGGCACCCTGTGTCAGCTACTTTGACAGAGGTGACCCTGACATTAACCCCAGTGAAATACTGCCACATATCAGCAGTTTGTTTAACCTCATACAAGTATCACTAGAGAGGGTTACATCTGCAAAGTCTCCTGAAGAAATAAGGAGTAGCATTAGTAGCCATGCAGCAAACATACGGTGCCTCAGAGCAGCTGGGAAAACACTGTGCTCCAGCTTTCTTGATGGAAAGCACTTTTCCTCTGCCAACTGCATTTTGTAAAACAGTTCAAAGCCTCTTACCAGCTTTCAGGGAGCTGCTTGCCACAGGGAAATGCTTGTGAAAGGAGTGGGCAGGCAGGCACCCAAACAGCAGAAGTCATAAGATATCTAGCTATATTTCCCCATCTTCCAGCTTCTTCACAGACTGCCGTGAATAACTGCTGAGAATGAAAATTACTTACGGTATTTGGATACAAGTAAGTCCCCTACAAGCACAGGATGGCCAGTTCACATCATCAGATAAAACTCAGCATCAACCTTATAAACATGCGTCCTCTAAGAATGGTATTGCTAACTCAGTCTCTTCCTGACATCCACTTCTTTTGACTCTGCCCCATCGAAATCCTGCTTCTTGGTACACCTTTCTCCTCTGTGGTCAAACATCTCCTGATCCAGTATCTTGCTTAGTCTGTATTCATACTGTTAACCTCAAGGCTAATATTCAAGCAAATGAAACCCTTTGGTAGGTTCAAAAGGTCAGTTGATTAGTGTCTAAAAGCCCCCTTTCACTTTCTCCTTCCAGGGCAGCCACTCTACCTTCATTTCTCTAACAGTTTCTATCAAATACTGCAGCTGAACTTAAGATAATCTGTCCAATTTCTTGTCCTGGTTATCATAGTTCTTCAGCTCCACAGAACCATAGAATACCCAGGTTAGAAAGGACCTCAAAAGATTGTCTAGTCCAACCTTTAGTGGGAAAGACCACACAGAGGATAGGGAAAATCTGAATCATAATCAAAATATTTGCTTAGGTACATTCAATATAAAAATCTCTGTCATGGGGCAGCCACATACCATTTACTTTCCCACCTCAAAGCAACAGCATCATATGACAGCTGCTTCCTCAAAGAATAGAATAATCAGAAGAAACATAGGATTACCCACAGGAATATTTTTTCTTTATATGTCCTTAGTTAATATTTTCCCATTCAGGAAAGAGAACAATATTGCATATTCTGAATACTTGCTGAACATAAAGGGAAACTGTAAATCAATATAATACCATATTAAAGCATCACTCTAAAGCATTGCAGTAAGACCAGCATCTTTACTGAATAATGTATTAAAATTCTTCTTCACTCTCAAAATGTTAAAGAAAAGGAGAAAAACAGGAAAAGGTACTGCTAAATCCTACATATCAATAGATACAAGACTCCAAGAGATACAGGCAGTAAATTCCTTAGAAAGCAAGCCTTTTACCCTTAAATAATAATGATTTTTTTAAAAGATAGCTTGCTACAATATGACTATTAGATTGAGCAGTGTCTTTTCATTCTAGAACAACAACTATAAAATGGACTAATCCAACTCCTACATTTATTGAATTCAATGTAATCCTTCTCCTAAACATTTGTATGAAAGGGAAAAAAATAGATCTTAGTATGGAAACTTAGATAATACAACATAAACTGTATAAGAGAAAGAATAATATCTCACTTGGAACCATATTGTCTCCAGAAAATTAGCATGAACAAAAACATGCATTTGTCCTTGAAATGAAACGATAGGACTGAAAATCAAAGTAACAGGGAGACATCTTTTCAACATAAATTTTAGAGAAAAAATGCTCTTCACTAGACAAATCATGTCAATGCCTACAAGACTAAAAGAGAAGTGACTGTATAATGAACCTCATTCTCCCTTTAGCACTATTAGAATAGGAGTCATAATTCAGGCAAGCTACAATATGAACAGCATAACGGAATGGTATCGCACATCTGCAAAAGCTTTTGTCATGGATGAACATGCCCCATAGTCACATTTAGTCTTCGACTGCTGCCAACTACCAGGAGAACTAAGCTGAGAAGTATGCAAGAGCCATACTGGAAACATGATTATGCTGTATATTGACATTTTCTGTATCTCCTGATCTGCTTCTGCACACCTCCTAGAGCACTCCACTGGGTCACACCTTATCCCAATGTGCATCGTTGCAGGAAAACTGTACATTTCCTGTTTCCTTTTGCACTGGTAAATATGTGAAAAGTAAAATCGTGGAGATGAACAGACAAAGGTAACAAAATTAATGGATGATGTTTCAAAGCTGTATGTGTTAAAATGTACGTTCACTTCTAAGAACACATGCATCAGCTAGTGCTGATGGCACTAAAGATTTGTGTGTTTGATTTGACCAGTCCCAAGTAGCTTGTGTTTATACTTATACTGTCTTTAATATCTTGCTTAGTTACATAAGAATACAAATTGCCTCCAAAGTGTTTGGGTCTGTGAAATAGGCCTAAATTTATGTCAGTTACCAGAAGAAGTGTTTCTCAACTCTTAAAAAGTCAGACTGGTTTGAAGCAAACACCCCTTTTGGCTAAGAAAAGTTGAATCAACGTTGTACAACTCCTATCCAGACAAAAATACCGTGCTTTTCTAACCCACTAATTCTTTTGTGATACTAAAACCAGCCAATACACAGTCTCATAACTACAGTGTTGCAAGGACCTAGATTTTCTTAAGTTCATTGCAATAACTGTGTTGAGAGATAATGTCATTGTTTCAAAGAGACAAAAATTCTCCATATTTTGGAAAAGGAATGATACCCAATTAACGTATCTCAGGAAATGAAAGTCAACAGCACATAATTTTCTGACATAATAATCGGTTAGAACAAGTACTATTCTTCTAAATCATCCCATACAATCTATAATAACCACTTGACTTGATCTCTTTGTTTTCAGGTCCTTTTAAAAGACAACAGCTTTCATAAGCAACCTAAGAGAGTTTGGTGCTGAAACCAGTCAAAGGAAAGACTGCCACCTACTGAATCTTTCTGTCCCTATTTCTCTAAGTCCTGTGAACACTTTCCATCTTTTCTTTAAGCACCAGAAAGTCCAACCTTTTCTTTGCTGAATATTCATCAGGCTGGATAACATAACCACCAAAAAAAAAAAAAAGAAATAATTAGTTTATTTTCCTTCTAGTGTTATTGTCATAACAACATATGTTGCTTAATCTGGAAAGTCTAAAATATCATAAATATCAGGTGTCCCCAAAATTTGGCATTGCAATACTATAAATGACTTGCAGATAAAAGAATGTGGCTTCATTAATTGATAGATCCTACACAAGTACACCAACATACAATCAACAATTCCAACAAATCTGACATGAGGCCATGAAGTTTACATAAAATAGAGAAATACCCCTATAGTAAACTCATGCATATACCTGCAATCAGGTCATGAATATTGTTCCTGTCTTATCACACCCTACATCTAAAGGGGACTAAGCACGATACAGGCTTTATATTGCACCTAGCAAATGCTTTGTTCTTGAGGTCAGAGCCGGTATCTGGAGACTGGTTGATAAGAGCTGGAAGGTGTTAAGAGCTGGAAAGGATTTTAGCACTGTATACTCTGAAAGAAGGTAATTATCTTTAGATGGCAACTTATTGGAAGGCAGAACCAAATCAGATAGAAAGTCCAATCAACAAAGATGGTCTGTCACTGCAAACCCAGTCTTACAATGCTTTCCACTTGGCAACTTCCTGCCTAGCAGAGTTCGAATGGCTGACTTAAATTAACAGGTTCCTCATGGATGTAAGGACATGCTTTCTGATTCTTAAGCCTCACATGCAGGACAAGGTAAGAGGGAGGTAGTATTTCTCACCTGCTCTTGGATTTAAGGACGACAACTAAATTAAGATATTAAAGTTGAAATATAGATGATGCAGTTAAAACTGGGAAGAACTAGCTTTAGATCTTATCTCTGCTTAAACTGGAAAATAGACTTTGAGTTTGCTTTATCCTTCTGCAGATTATTGCTTTAACCAACAAACTGCTAGGCTATTCTGACCATTTTCCCCTAAAATACTCTCATATTGCTTAAAATAGTCCTTATCTGACCCACTGGGTCTGACAGATAGTAAATATTTTTTAGTCATGGTATAATCTGGAAGCCTTAAATTTCAGTTCTTGCTACAAACAACATTTAAGTGTTTTATCCAATGAAGATTAGCAGTTAACAATAAGGAATTTTTACCCAGCATATCCTGCTATGTCGGCAACAATTTAGGATATCAGGGATCAAGTTCAGCCACTTGCTCTACAGTACTTGATCCTTTACCTATGCAAAAGGGATATGAAATATGTTCAAAGCGCAACATGAAGAAATTCATCATGTACATCTGAACGTTTGTGTCTGGATGAGTCATGCTCTCCTTAAGAGACAGGCAACAGGAACAAACCAAAACAGAGGAAGTTCTCTCTGCACATCAGGAAACACTTGTTTACTGTGGCGCTGACTAAGGGAGATTGTGAAGTCTCCATTCTTGGAGAAATTCAGAAGTCATGTGGACATGGCGCCACGTATTGCTTGAGAAGCTTAGTTGGACTCAATGACCTCCAGATGTCCCTTTCAAACTCAATTCTGTGATTCATTACTGTTGAATTTGCCTCTGCAGTTTAGATGAAGTGGAATATCAGTTTTGGGAATATTGACACTGGGCTTCAATGGCAGCAACATAAGCTTCAAGATCTTTTGTTACTTCCAAACTATTATATTACTTTCAAATTACCACCACTAGGTTAATGTTTTGAAAAATCTTAGAAATATGTAACGTGGCAGTAAGGGGATTAATGTGACTGTATCTATAGAATTTGTAGTGGATTTATCCCAAAATCAACAACAAAGAAATTAGAAAGATGCATTAGGCTTCAACTACACAACCAAAGTACATATGAGGAAATATAAAAGGGCTAGATGGAGATTAAGAGAAATGGAAATTTTACCTTCAGTGATTCTTTCTGAGATGCAACAAACCCCACAATGACTATTAAACATATTGCAATGATGAGAGTAACAATGCCCTCATTCTGTTTCTCTGTTCTCTGCTCTGATTTGTCCCATCCAGAAGAGGTTTGTGTTTAATGACAGCAGGCAGTACTAGTGATGTCATACTAGAATCATTTCCCTATTAGAAAATACTTTAAAGTTACAATGGGGATTTAAAATGAATTTTCAAGACAGACATGAATTTTCAAAGAATGGAGACAATATTGCTTTAGTGATTCCCCAGGTAGTGAAAGGACACAGCACTTCTAGGGCCATAAAAGGCTGCTGCAGACTTGACTGTGATCCTTCCCACAAATTAACAGGCAGAAGCTGGAATTACCAACGATCAAAAGTGATTGCCTGCTGTTGTTTTCTGCCCCCTTTGCATTACAAGACACACATTATGTCTGAAACTTCAGGATGCATAATATGAGTGCTGGGAGTGCTTCCCAATGTTCCAGCGCTTACTTAACTTGCTGAAGGTGCTTTCCTTTGCTTGCTCACTTGCTTCCTCACCCTACCTCCTTTATTTTTTCTTTCTGTCTTCCTTTCTCTCTGTGGACTTTAATTCTTAAAGGATATGCAAATTCACTGCATGAAGCACTAAATGATGCATGAAGAAGGAAGGGAAATACACTTGCCCTCTGTGTGGTGCTATGCAATCACCGCTCTGCTGTTAGGCACTGCTCCATGTATGTATCTGCAATGTTAAGCTCAAACCTACATAGAAAATAACTGCAATTACCTCATTCCTCACAAGCAGCCAGTCTAAGCTCACTGTGAAGGGTTTCAAGCAACACAGAAATGTAAGACAAAAATGCCCCTTACTTTTGTAGGAAGAGAGTAAGTACATAAATCTGTGAGATTCTTCTCACAGGTAAAGAAAGATCTACCTTCTACTTCATGGTTCAACATTCTGACATTTATTTATCATGCTTCTATTCTGAATTTGGTTCCATTTCTAACAAATACTAGAAACATCACACTTGTTTGCTTCTAAGTTAAACAGTGACATAAACAAAATGTTTGAGTAGTGTGGGAAAAGGGAGCTTTTAGACGCTATTGTTACACCGATCTACATCTGGCTGACAAGCTTGATGAGCATTAACTAAAAAAAAGACTAGGATTTTTTTTTTTCTTTTTCATTTTTTTTTTTTTCCTGAGATGGTATCAGGGTACCACAATTTACTAGTCTTGATTCTGACTGCATTCAGTACTATATAATTACACATTATTACAGCTCTAATGACTTCCATAAATACTCTAACAGATGTGGAAATCTAGCTTTCTCCCTCTCTTCTTTAGTTTAATGTGATGGAATTTCTTACATTTATACTAAGAACACTGAATTTAATCCAGATAGTAAGAATCGTGGGTAAATATTTATAATATTTAAAAGTTTACATGTGACATAACAGAAACATGTCCTATTGAATGAAAAAAATAAACATTTTATCTCTTGATTCAAACAATACCTTTTCAATCCACATTTGCTTGCTTTTTAGCATTCACCAGGACACACTCTACTTTTTAGAACATGTTCATTCTATGCTTCTCACTTTAGCTTCAACCTGAAGTACAATATAGCAGAGGTGTACATTTCTCATTTGCTAACTGGGCCAACAGAAGCAGAACACATTAGTAATCTGGTAATATTCACACACCAATTGGCAGGTCTGAAAGGTTTTTGATAAACTTTGGCAATGGACTTCCCAAAGACATTAATGAATAAACACAATCTTTTAAAGTTCATCTGCATCTCAAATATGCAACATGCGCTAAATGTACAGGATAAATTTACAGTCATTTTTTACCAAACACTTAGAGAAAAAGAATAATGCATATGTGGGAAAAAACAACACACTTTTTTTTTTGTAGAAGTAGAGAAAGATGGAAATAACTTCTCCAAGAAGATACTCAGATAGATAGCTGTTGCGATTTGTGTCCATATAGTGAGACATGAATGACAACGAGTGATTTTCTCATGTCATTCAGGAAGAAAAGATATATTATTATCACAAGAGAAGAAGAGGGAGGGGGGTGTTGGTTGTTTGGTTTTGTTGGTCTTTGTTGTTTGTTGCTGTTGTAGTGGTTGTTTTTCCACAGAACTACCTCTTAAAACAAATGGTGAAAGTTCAATACATTCATAAAGAATCTATCTGTGTAGCATAGCCTGCATTTCTTAAGGTCTTCCCAGGAATTTCTTTAAACGTGTAAGAAAGCACACATTTCTGGAGTTATAAGTAAACTCAAAAATCCTTCT
Source organism: Baryphthengus martii (assembly GCA_013396935.1). Lineage (NCBI taxonomy): Eukaryota > Metazoa > Chordata > Aves > Coraciiformes > Momotidae > Baryphthengus > Baryphthengus martii. The sequence goes on along the minus strand of VWZK01001605.1, from coordinate 40,463 downwards.
GGGAGAAAAAGAAAACAATGGTCCAATAAAGCTGCTCCTGCTATGTGAAAATAAAAGCATCTAGTAGTATAATGAGTGTCTTGTTGACTCAATGCAGTTGATCATCTCTGTTCTCACAAGCCTATGCACTCCAATCAATGGAAAATACTACAGGAAGTACCTGAGGATGAAAGGATAATTTGTCCACTCAAAAGATGTATTTTATTCAATAAAGGGTAAATGTTAGGAGAAAATACTGGAACCCTAGTTAGCAAGTGTGTATAAAAGAAATTCAGGTTTTAAATAACTCTGAAAGCAGGAACAAGTGATATCTTCGCAACTATTTCTATTGATAGAAAACTGAGAAAAAGAGTTTTAAATGTTTTAAAAATAAGCAAACAAATTAATGGAAAAGTAAATGAATGAAAGACATAACTCAGATGGGTCTTGGAATTCTGTACAAAAAGTTGCAGCTGTGGGACAGATGAACATCCTAATCGGTTTAGATGTAGTTTACCTTTTTCTTCTAATTTAGTGTAACTAGGTAATATCTGCTTGTATTTGCAATCTAAATATATCTCTAGACTTAAAAGTGATTAAAATGTTGTAATATAATTTTCTGACCATTTATTTCCAGGTCAAAACCTCTCAGATTTAAACTAGAAATAAGACTTTTTGAATAGCCCTACGTATACATCCCTGAATCTGAGAGTCAGACTGTTCCTCTCCTCCACATCTCCCGAACCTATATTTTCCTTTCCTTACCATCTTCTGCAAGTTTTGTAATAATATCTTATCCAGAAGTTAATTTCAGTGATCTAGAACAGAACCTCATGGATTTGCCTGAATTATATTGAATCCATAGTGCCAGTAAAAGTGAAAAGCAGTTAAAATTATGTCAGCAAAGTCAGCAGACGTGACATATATAAACAAAAAGGACAGGTGTGTTGCAGAAGATGGACTTTTTGTGAAATATCTAAAACTGAAATGCTTCCTTAAAAAAAGTCTGCTGCTCAAAAAGAAGCAAAAATGGTTGCTCGTATGTTTTCAGAAAAAAAAAATACAGTCCGTTATTAGAATAAAATACTACTGTCTTAATCCATATTAGGATGATATTTGTAGTACCAGATGACTGACAGATCTTGGAATTACATGCATGTAGAGAGGAGATTTTATACTTGCACAACAAAAACAGCTTGATCCAACATTTAGGACCAAACTGATTTATGCTAAAGAGTTCTGGAAAAGCTACACACTACTGAAATTTACAGCAAAAGATCTGAGCCAGAGCAGTCAATAAGCAACAAGGATCAGGTTGACACCTTCCTGAGCATGAGCCTGGCTTATTGGGAAAAAAAAAAAAAAAAAAAAAAAAAAAAGGACTAATTTATTTTCTGATTAACTTACCTATACAAGGACAAGAAATGCTGCTACTTGGAGCAAAAGATATAAAGGGCAAATTGATATAAAATGAAAGAGGGTAGATTTAGATTGGATATTAGGATGACAATTCTTACGATGAGGTTGATGAGACACCAGAACAGGCTGCCCAGAGAAAGCTGTGGAGGTCCTACCACTGGAAGTGTTTATGGCTACGTTGGATGGGGCTTTGACCAATCTGGTCTAGTTAAAGATATGCCTGCCCATAGCAGAAGGTTTGGCATAGATGATCTTTGAGAGTCCCTTTCAAACCATTTTTTAACTCTATGACAAAGTGGATTTTATCAGGATTTTACCTTTTCCCCAAATATTGTCTCTGCAAACACGACACGGATGCCTTGATGTATATATGCTTTTAATTTTATCATCTACATATACCCACATTTTCCTTCACATATATGCTAATGTTGGCTCAGAATGTAAAAAAAAGTTAAGCATATGCTTTATTGGATCCTAGCCATAACTCTTTTAGATGACTACATGAAAATAAGCCTTTCTGCTAGAGAAACACTTTGATCAAGAGATCAAAAATGTTACCGTTGCCAGCTATCTCTTATTACAACTCTAAGTTCTTATCTACAGTTGTAATAAAATGTTTTGTGTTTATAGGTTCAAGTCTTAATGGCCATGAAAATGACAGCTGTGATGAAAGAAAAGGATTCTCCAAGAATCTCTAAGAACCCAAGCTACGGGGATCCTATCCCTGGAGAGTGGCCTTTCTGTAAAGAAGCTTGTGGTCCACTAGCTTTTCTGCACACAAAACACACATATCTGACACATTCATGAAGCCTTATTTCTTAATGCAAGCTGTGGAAATTGCAATTTCTATAGCCTGATGGCCCCGTATTAGGAATCGTATTTGCTCCATGTAAAAGAATATCAAGTAGGGCATTTTAACATGTTGCTACCAAAATTAGCCATAGTATGGCAGACAGGAAAATACTGACAAATGCTAGAAGTTTTATCTGATGAAAGATAGTCCATCTGATGTGTTCCAGTATGGAAAGGTACATAAGGGAAATAATCAGAAAGCTAAAAATAAATAGCAAGCTGATTAAAAAGTTGTGAGAAATGGAAACAAAAAACAAGCAATATATGCACAACATGTATGTAAGTAATAAAAGCTGCATTATGTCCTGGAAAATCAGTTTACAAATGTTTGCTTTTGGAGGATGCTAATTCCAACCTTATCTAAGCAACTCTTGAAAATCAAGCAGTAATGGTTGGTGCTTTGCACTGGGAAAAGGATGTCAGTGTTTCTGTTTTCTTTTGCATTTGATGTAGTCTGTGTAACCCAGAGAAGCTTGGAGACTCCACCTTCCTTTCTAAAATTCCTGAATGCTGGAGGAAAGTATTATCTTATTAGTGTGGGGAACAAGTCCCTGATATTATATGCACTATTTCTGTGAAATTAATATCTATCAGTACCTAGAAGTGCTAGCTACGCTCTTTTGGCATTTTCGAGGAAGGTATGAGAGATCCTCTTTGCCATCGGAGACTTATTGAAAATACACACGATGATCAAGGAACAGGATAAGGTGACATAAGTCCTGATAAACTACATGTCATATGTTCCAGTTAAAGCACTGCTCTAGAGCATAGACCATTATCAAAAGACATCTCTCTCTTTCCAGCCCTTTGCATCATGGACTTCCTGATACTTCAGCTGGTATAGGATTGCTTTGCTTTATATGCTTACAGCAAAACATATGAAAGACTCTAGGCTGTAGTATTTCACACTGCATGCTTTGAAAACATTAGCATAAATATCAAAGCATGGGAATAATAGGAAGATTTCTCTTAAAATCAAGAAACATTTTGAAAAAGATTATGAGATAGCATACTTTAATACTGTTTGTAAAGTACCTTTTAAAAAATAATGAGATTGCATGCCTTATTAGGAAAGGCAAGACTGAAACCCCGTGTTGTCCATGAAACACTGTAGATGTTTTAAACCAGTTGCTAAATATTGATCATATTTTATATGAACTTGTATTTAAGATAGGATAAATATGCCTATTCTTGGACAGGATATACTGCTACACAGCAGTATAATGAGGTTGGAACTAATGAAGCATCATGATTCATTATTATTTTAGTGTATGTTACTAATATTTCTCTGCTATAGCATAGATATCTTGACCTGTTTTGCTTTTTTGCTATAAATTTTCATTGATAACTCAGCTGTAAACATATGCTGAAGAATAAAAATATTAGGGAGATCATTAAGACCCTTTGAATTTTCCTTGTTTGAAATTTTAAGTAAGCATATTTGAATGTTTGAGCATCTCAGTTAAAGGTGGTTTTTTTTTGAAATGATAACTTTTCCTATTTTCAAAAAATACCAATAGAAAAAGCAGTAGTATAAAAATACACACCAAAACACTGTCTTTCTTAAAATATTATTATTTGCATTGTTAGTGAATAAGGTTCTTCCCCACTACACAAACTGTTTGTCCTCATCCTCAGATACCTTTCACTCTGAGCATTACCACTTTAGGTCTAAATGAAAGAAACCTAACTTCCAGTGAATTTCAATTAAGTTGTTTTGGGAACCCAGCCTGCAATTTAAAAAAAAAAACAACCCAACCCAAAAAAACCCTGTAGAACTCTGTCATACTGTTGCATAAATGTTTGCAGCCCAGTTAAATTATTCGGAGAAAGAAAGAGTGACCTTTTTGCTCATTCTTTTTATTTTTTTCTTTACCATTGATGCAAGCTAAACAGAAGCTCACTGAATACAGAACCTAAATATTGTGCCCTTGCTGATTTGTATTGCATGAAAATAAAGGGTAATTTCTCATTTACTGGATATCATCAGTTATCAGATATCTTCAGCTACGTAGGTAAGTGTTAAAGCACAGACTGGAGGCACTGCATCTGTGAGTCATGCCATTAAATCTCTTTTGGAAGGCCTTAGGTGTTTGTAAAGATATCAGGTCTTGGCCCTATAACCACTTACTCACGTGAATAACCTCAGTTACATGAGAAAACCTGATGAACTTGGCAATGTCATTAAAAACTCATAAAACTGACTCTGAGCCAACACATGAAAGCCAAGGTGATATTAATATGTTAACAGTAATGAACCTCCCTGTTTTTCCAAGACATGAAATGAAAAGATGAACATATTTATCTAATCTCTAAATAGAAGACATGTACCTGACGCTGTATTTTGTTTTAATTAAAACACCTCTGTCCTTTTCCAAAATCATTTGTCATGCTAAAAACTAGCTCCAGGTTGTTCCTGGGGACTCTCCTGCTGGTGCGGGAGGAGGAATGGACCTGGTCTTCTTCCAGCTTGGACCACAGCACTGTTTGCCCTTAGCCCTTCCTTTGTCACCCTGTCAAGTGTGGCGAAGGAGGCACACACAGCACAGTCCTCACTTCTTCACCTCCTGTTTTGCCTTCCATTACCTTGTTTCACTGCCTCACTATCTTTCTGGAAAGAGCTGTGTCTACATAGAAAATGCAATAGCAAATATAGATACATCTGCATGGCAAACTGTGTTTCAGTGTAGAGATGCTAAAAGCAGCATAAAGGACTAATTGCAGTGTCCTTAAATATTTTAATTACAGGATACGCAAGTGAAAAGAAACTTTTTACAATGGTAAGTAAATAAAAATGAATGTTTCAGTGCCATATAAACAAAGATATGCTGCTCATGTCATGAAAAGCATAGATCAAAGCAGACTTTCTTAAAGGGCCAGAGGCAAAATAAACTCTGCCCTATCTGTTAAGGTAACATGGGTGTATACACAATCATGAAACTTTCAAATGAAGTAAAACGGATTAGGTTTGCTAGTTCCCAGTCAGCATTACCCTTCCACTACTGGGCAAAAGAGCGTGATACACTCAGGTACCATAAATGAGCACAAGAAGCAACCCCAGGCTCTCTTTCCCATCTAAAACACTTCAGTTGCAGTTTGTGTGGAGGGAGATTGTGCTATAAAGAGTATAATCCATTTAGCTTGGAATTGAGTAATCACAGCACTATGGATTGTGCTTTAATATTAGATGTTCTGGGTTTTTACCACCTGAATCATAACAGTCTCCAATGCAATTAAACAAAAGCTGAGGTTAAAAAAAAAATCAGCTTTAAAAATTATTGCAATCAAATGTAGATTGAAAAAAGCTATCATAACACACAAATACGTGAACCTCTGGCCTGTGAACCCATCAGCCATAAAAGCATTCATTTACACCATTCTACAACCGTAAATCTTGAAATTCGTACTCTTCCCAAGTGTTCTTCAAGATCAGATATTGCAAGTCACTTGCTCTGCTTTTTGATAGTAACTGGGAACCATCAAGTGTATCCTTCTCCTTGACTAAGTCAAAGAAGCTGAAGTGATGCTGTCAAACAGCTTACACTAAGGCAGTAAAGTAAAGAAAAAAGGCTTATCCTAGTACACTACCTATACAAAGAAATATGCTAGGATTATGATTTTTTGAGAACTTTATTCGTATCTCCGTACAGCAAAATTCTTCATCTACTTAACTCTAACCACAAAGAACGAATGCATGAAGGCTTGAGTGAAGCCGTTTAATGACCTGAGCATGTGCTTTGTTGCATGAAAGCTAAAGCAGTCGGCAACCTGCGGAATCGCTCTTTCACATGTTAAGAAAAACAACAACAACAAAATCCCCTGTTCTACTCAATACCTACAGCCAACCTCAGTTACAGTTAAAAATCAGAGTTAACTAGGAATTATTAACCAAGACATGCTGGCTAAGATCAGACTGCTACAGCATTAGCTTTTGTTTCAGGACTCTGACCTATTTATCACCTTTCTAGATTGGTCATTTTCAATCATAATGAACATTCATCAACCTTCTTCAACAATATTGATCACGTACAGCATAGCTTTCTCTGAATATCTGTTAAATAGGTAAGTATAGTCTGTATTTTTCATTTATGAACTAGACCAAAAAAACTATTAATGAGAACTATTGATACTTGAATTACTCGAATACATTTTCACTTTTATACTACACAAATTTGACGTCATTCTATTTTTTCCTTACTTTTGGCTAAAATATTCTGACAGTACTAAGCAGTATACCAAGACATAAAAATTGCTCAAGAGCTGACAGTCCAGGTAAAGTCACCTATTTTTGTTCAATATAAACACAGTTTGGCTAAAGCAAAATCTTCTTTAGAAACCAAACTAAAACAAATACATAAAGAATCAGTCTTGTAGATATTTTAGCTCCTCAAGCTATCCCACACATGTGCAAATTTGATCCAGCAAGAGGCAGTGGAGCATGCAGTGCTAAACCCAGCCTTGCTCAGACAAGCTCCTGCCTGTTCCCACGATGCATTGGGTGCACCCTTTTTCTGCTAGGAAGCACAGGAGTTCAGGCGGCTTAGTACCAGGACCCACTTTCTGGAGATTTTTCTTTTGTGGAAGAGTTTTATAGTATTTGCTTAGGAATTTGTTTAGTGACATGACAGCATGGCTGGAATGCAATGAAAAATGGTCCGGAGAAATCAAGTGTAACTGAACTGACCACTTAACGGGAGAATCGGATGTTCCTTGCACGCAGGGTAAGAGGTGCCAAGAAACTACTATGTACTCAGGGCTCAATAGCTTTTATTAAGGCAATAATAAAGTAAGCCTTGTTTGTCTATGCAGCTGGCGAAGTCTCCTTAAGTCACTGTCTTCCAGTTTCTACTCTAACATCTCTTCCCCCCAGCTTCCCTTCAGTAAAGGAATGACCGTCAACTAACCTTATTAAGACAAATGCCGTTTTAGAGTTAAGCAACGAATAAAATTTATTTCAATATTTTTCTATGCATAAAATACCATTAACATAACTGCATCTAGACTCAGATAATGACATTCAATAAGCAACTACTGCAATGAAAATAACAGGGACATCTGCCATATGAAAAAAAAAGCATATATATAGTGTGTGTTTACTGGAGAAAAGTTAAATTTTAATACATGCTTTGTATTTTTACTGTTAAGACATCATTTGCTATTAAGACAGAATTGACTATTGACTAATTCTTAAATTCATGTGGACCTAATTTACAGACCAATTTAGGACTTGAAATTTAAAATTTGGATATGAAACCTAGAATGCAAATAAATGCGAGCTTATTATATAACTGCATACTGATCTCCAAAATTCCGTCAGTCTTTGTAGATATGAGTAAGTGATGCTACTTGAAAAACAGTTAGAAATGAAAACAAGCAGATGTAATTCTGCAAGTAACATATTAATTCCAAGTATCATAGTTTAGCTATGTACACTTTACAGCTGCCAAAATCTGTTGTCTTTGTAGTGCTGTTATTCTAAAGTTGCAGGTCAAAATCAGCAAGCAGCTGTTCAATATCTGAGGATTTTACTATATAATGCAAGCCTACACAAACAATGGGATATGTATTGAAAGGAGAAAAGCAGAAAATGGAAAAATAATTATTTTTAATCCTGTTATGGATTAAAGAGCCATATTACATAATGAATTTCTTACAAAACCTGAAAAATAGGGCTATGTAATAGTTAAATCTCCTCTTCCTTTCTTTTTTTCTTTTTTTTTTTTTTTTTTTTTTTTTATTTCTGTCTTTCTTTTCTTCTTATGCCAAAGTGTGATTTCAGCTGTTTTAAAACTATTTGCAAAACTAGGTCAAATTCAGTAACCAGTTTCTGCTTAAAAATATTTGGTTCTCAGATTTACAGACCAGATGAAGAAGTTTTTCCTTCTGTTTAGGGGGAACCTCCTGTGTTCTAGTTTGTACCTGTTGCTTCTTGTCCTGTCACTGCACATCACTGAAAAGAGACTGGCCCCTTCCTCTTGTCACCTGCCCTTCATATATTTATAAGCATTAATAAGATCTCCTCTCAGCCTTCTCTTCTCCAGGCTAAATAGACCCAGGTCTCTTAGGCGTTCCTCGTAAGACATGTTTAATTCCCCTAAGCATCTTTGTAGCTCTCCATTAGACTCTTTCCAGTAGTTCCCCGTCTCTCTTGAACTGGAGAGCCCAGAACTGGACACAGTATTCCAGATGTGGCCTCACCAGAGCAGGGTAGAGGAGGAGGAGGACCATCCTCAATCTGCTGGACACACTTTTCCTTAGTCTTCTTTGTTGCATTCCTACATATTCTGACAGTGTTCCCATACTCCTCCCAAGTGGCCAGTCCCTTTTCCCACATACTTTAAACTTCCTTCTTCCATTGGAGTTTTTCCAAACTCCTTTTCATCCATGCAGGTCTCCTGCCTCCTCTACTTGATTTTTTTTATTCGTATGAATGCACTAATCTTGAACTTGGAGGAAATGATGCTTGAATATTAACCAGCTCTTTTGGCCTCCCCCACCTTCTAGAGCCCTAATCATTGGGATTCCTTCAAGTAGGTCTTTGAAGAGGTCAAAGTTAGCTCTCCTGAAGCCCAGGGTTGCAATCCTACTTACTGCCCTACTTCTTCCACATAGGATCCCTAACTCCATCTTCTTATGGTCACTGTGGCCAAAACTTTCCCCAGCCTTCATGTCCCCAACCAGATCCTCTTTGTTCATTAGTACAAGGTCCACAAGCACACCTCTCCTCATTGGCTCTTCCAGCACCTGTGTCAAAAAAATTATCCTCAAAGCACTTCAGGAACCTCCTGGACTATGCGCTTCACTGTGTAGCCTTTCCAGCAAATAACAGGGTGAGTGAAGTCCTCCATGAGCACCAGGGCATGGGACCTTGAGGCTAATTCTACTATCTGTAGAAAGCCTCATCAACTTCCTCTCCCTGACCAGGTGGCCTGTAGCAAACCCTCACAACACTGTCACCCATATTAGCCTGCCCCTTATTCCTTACCCACAAGCTTTCAACATGTTCTTCATCCCCAGCCAGGTAGAGGTCACTACATTCCAGTTGCTCTCTCACATAAAGAGCAACTCAAATATCGCGCCTTGCTGTTTTGTCTTTCCTAAAAAAATACGTCACCATCCATGACAGCATTCCAGTCATGGGAGCCATCCCACCATGTCTCCATACTTGCAGTGAGATCATGGTCCTGTGACTGCACCCAGATCTCTAGTTCTTCCTGTTTATTCCCCACGCTGTGTACATTGGTGTACAAGCATTTTGAAGACTTAATCAAGCAAGAAGGTTTCCCTGGAAGGGTGCAAGAGGAACCACCATAGTCATAACTCAACCTTGAGGTGGTTTTCCTTCTGGGTCTCATTTTGGAAGGCAGCTAAGAAGCATTTGCTGCTGCTCTGGTTGGCCTGGCTTATTCCCAAGTTGGATGTGATGGAATGAGCACTGCCATCTTAGACTGTCTCCTCTGAGTCCCTAGTTTAAAGCCTGCCTCACCAAGTTGGCTGGTCTGCTGCCAAAAATTCCCATAACTCTTCAAGACAGGTGGATTCTATTTCTCCCTAAAAGGTTACAGTCATCAAAGAATGTCCCATTGACATAAAAATCAAAACCCTTGCAACGGCACCAATGATGTAGCTAGGAGTGGATATTCATAATTCATCTATTTCTAGCTCACCCCTTTCCTCTAACTGGTAAATGGAACAAAAGGTAACTTGAACACCAATGTTTTTCACTTGCACCCCCAGAGCTTTATAGTTTTTCCTGATTCTGCCCAGGTTCTGGCTCACAGCATCATTCATGCACACATGGAAGAGTAACAGTGGATAGTAGTCGGTGCTTTTGAAAAGTTGTGGTACCCTCTTGGCAATGCTTGGATCTTAGTTCCCTGTAGGCAGCATACCTCTTGTGATTTCCTATCACCTCAGTGCCCTTTAACAGTCAGTCACTCACTAGGAGTACACATCATTTCTTTTTACAGTATCCACTACATGCTGCTGGAGAAGTTTCTCCATGTAGAGCTTGCTCGTGGGTGTCTATAGGTGTTAAAGCTTCATATCTGATTTTGGTGGTGATCTTACAGTGTGGAGAATGAAGCAGAGTCCTGCTTTTTTAGGTCACCAGGGTCCAAGATGCCTCTTTCTCAGTGGTATCTGCTACAGGAACATGATTTTGAAACCACCTATCTTTGTCTCAGCTGCTCTAATGCTATGTAGCCTTATGACTGTTTCTTGCAACTCAGCCACCTGGTGTAACACATCGTCAACATGTGCATGGCAGTACTTTGTTAAATTTTTATTTAATTTGTTGACAGATGGTTTACCAGATTATGTGAATGGTAAAAGTATTTACTGATTATTACGCCTTTTTTTTTTTTTACTAGGAAGCTAATTTCTTCCATAAAGATAAAGGTGGTTCTTCAATCGATTTTATCTTACTAGCCCACATGTGACACCCTTCATGCACTTACCACTATCCCCATATAAACTGTCTTCATTTATTCTGGTTTCATACTACTGGTCTTTTCCCGCTTTTCACAAACAAACCAAACCAAAACAAAAATCGACAACGAAACCAACTCCCATATTATCAGTTAATTCATAGCAATAAAACAATTAGAACAAATCACATGCAATGAAAGTCTCAAATTCTACACTGTGCAGTAGACTGCGTTTCAGAATAGATTTGATCTGGTCCATGAAACCAGCTTGAGGCTGTTTGGATGTTCAGCCAGGAGTTTCGATTTGTGTGCTCACAGTGCAGAGGTGGAGGAAGCCACCAGGTGTGCTCCTTACTTCAAGGAAACCTGCCTCGTATACTCCAAAACCTGTCCTAGAAACTGACCCAACAAACGGGAAGTGGGAACAGCCAAGGGATTTGTTTCAGGATTGTGCTTCTGCTTCAAACCAAAGTGTAAGGAAGACGAAGCCCAGTGTAACAGATGTAACTAAGAACTTTTTTGTGACATTCAACTTCATCGCCATCCAGCCCATAACAACATTCACTCTGACTCAGCATAAGAACAGGCAGGTTGCTTTGTTGTTGGCTTTTTTTCTTAGTTATTCTTCAGTGCACTCTGTTCTTGATTTTTATGAAATTTGAAGAAATTATCTCTCAGTGAAAAATGCATTAATTCTCTTTAGAATCTCATATAGAGAAAACATTGTACTTCATCTACAATCTAGCAATTCGCTTTTCTTGTATGTGAGAGTGGTTTAAACTTTACTTCATTTAACAATATAAATACTCTCTCATCTTTGCAAAACGGAAAATAAATATTGTGGAATTACTACTTGGGGAAACATACTAATTTCCTGTATTCTCTGCATAATTTGTTTCCTCTGGTGATATGGAAATCTGGATGTTGTTTACCTTGAAAATATTCAAAATCATGCGTAAATGCCGTGAATATGATAACTTCACATTTATTAACTGGACTAAATGCACAATATTAATTTCTGCACTGGAAAGTAAAATCAAATGAAAATAACATTTAACAAACATCTCTCCATTTTTTTTCCTGACATTTTCTTCTTCAGCTGGTGTCTGCAGAGATTCATTTGGTACGGCTGTATCACTACTAGCAAGTAACAAAGCAGTTTTACCTAAGAGGAGGGGGAGAAGACATAAGCCTGAAAAATTACTGGTCTTCCACTTCTGGAAATACTATTTCACCCCTGGCTGGCTCCTCCACACTTCGGTAGTAGCAGCCTTAAAGCAATCCTTCCTTCTCGTGCTGCTTTCTTGGGCAATTATTACATCTTGTGCCAGGATGAATACAACTTTGCCTAGCTGATTAAATATACCCGAGATTGGTAAGAAAAGCAATTTTTGCTGTGAGTCTCGTAGTGAGACAGAAGGGCCTGTGAAGGTGCTTTCCATCTAAATGTGTCTCATTTGGCTCTCCTCTGTCTAATATGGGGAAGAACATATTGTTTCTGGATTGCTTTTTCCTACATGTCCTTTTCCATCTTACACATTAATGAAGAAAAATGATACCATTTTTATGCAACATGGGACTTGTTCCCATATTATATCTTTAGTAATTTGTTCTTTAAAACTTCCTCATTTACTTTAATAAAGAATCTTACGTCAGTATTCTCACCGCTGCACTATATATATATACATACATATATATTAGGGCATCCCTAATGCCCTTGATTTCTCCTGTTCTCTTTCTGTGGCACATTGTAATTTCTGGGGCTTTTTTAATTCTAATTAATTACAGGATGTTGGGATTTATTAGCTTAAAGCTTGTGACATGTAAGTGGTGTGGGGCTGGTGCTCTGTAGTCCTTTTTAAGATGTGTATTATATTTTTGCACTCAACTAACTCCCTGCTAAGAAAGGTCCCTGGTGTGGCTTTGGGCTGGGGGAACTGAAGCTCCCTGCCCCGGTGTGCAGGCAAGGTGCAGAGGGTAGCAGTCAGGAGACGCATCCCTCTGCCACAGAGACTCCCCAGCCAACACCCCACAAGGCTTTGCACACAAACATCCCTGCACATCATCCCGCTACAGAACACAATGCTTCCATTACAGCTATGGAAACATCAGTCTGTCAGGCTGCAACCATCCCCTCACAACACATACAACATCTTCAACCGGAAAAAAAAACCAAAACATGCCTCACAAAACCCAGTAATGACGTCTTTGGCAGCAGAAGCCTTCCTTACAGGATTACCCCTTTGGTAATCCCAGCCTAGTCACTTGACCTTGGGGCCAGGGAATGGTCCATGGCTGTTTTATTCAGCAGTACAGGCATGGCCACTTCTCCAGATGGGTTCAAGCACCTTAGTCCTACAATTTGGAATTATCTGATAACCACTCCCAGTCTTTGTCCTGTACTTAAAGGAATTCTGAAACACTAAGTGCCTAACATAACTGTAGTTTTTAAACATCGGTTATGTAAATCTGAGACAACACAATCAAGGCTGGAGGTATCTAAAGTAGTTTCATTCTTGTGTCTGACAGATGTCACTTGCACTGAAGATCCTAACATACATTGGCTATACTGTAATTTTACATCCTCAGTAAAGTTTAATTGTATGTAAAATGGAGAGGTTTTTAATGAAAATTTGGAACATGATGAGGCCATGAGGCTGAGGAACTGCTAACGAAATATTTAGGATACCAAACACAGTGTTTGCCACAAATACTCTATAAAAGTTAATTTACATTACTCCTAGATAAATTTCGCCAAAATCTGGGTTTTTTTATACTCAAAATCATGCTGCGATTACACTTTACTATCACATGACTTTCCTAGAATCCCTTCTTCTGGAAGTTAATACTCTTTCTATGCCAGGTGCAGTATTCTGCTATTTATTGAGTTTTTAAAAAAGAGGTATCTGAGTATTGTGTGCCCTACACATATGCCATGTGAAGTTTCTCTAAGTCTGAAATAAAAAAATCAGATTTTTTCCTAGCTGCATTTGCAACTTGCATTGGAATGTCAGATTTGCTGGCATAGTTTGAATGCTGAGAAGAGGGTATTTTAAAATAGTAAATATAGGAACAAATGAGAAATATAGTGTCTTCTTATGGCAAGATAAGAGATATTCTGAGATCTCTGCCTCATGCGTATCACTGTTTCTGGTGATTAAGTGAATGTGCTCATACTCTCTGAGTAAAATTTACCTGTTCAGTCTTACATACCTATAAATTAGTAGCTACCAGGATATCCTGTATAACATATCTATGAAATAGCACTGAAATAGGCAATCCTTCTGGTACCAGGATGAATTTTTAAGCAGCCTTAAGCTATGAACAGCTATTGTCACTTCCAACATTATCAGAAGAAAGACCACTGTTAAGAATCTTTACAGGAGCAAAGAGTGCAATACTTTTGGCTACTCTTCAGATTCTAGGCAGATTCTTGGTCTTGAACACATATGTAAGTTAAGAGTGGTAAAGTGCTACAAATTGGCTGGGGCAGCCACAGAATCCCAGTAAAGCAGAATGCCGCTACACACTGGATGTCAGGAAAATCTGTATGGGATAACTACAATCTTCTAAATGACAAATCTGAACGATTTATCACTGAGTAGCTGCAAATTGAGCATCTGTTTTTAAAGACATGTATGTGAGAGAGCTACTGCATTTGGCTCTAGCAAGATCTATCCTGGCATAATGCAGAGGCTTCTGGCCAGTATTCTCCAGAAGATGAACTCAAATGACAAGTACAAAGATGGTTGCTAAAGGACATAAGGGGAATAAAAGTCTAACTAGAATATAAAATTTCAACTTATTTATTGGGATAAATATCAGAGAAGTTATGCCTGCTTTCTGTATACCATCAGGGAACAGACATGAGTCAGAAGAAAAGTCATGTCAATTAAAGGGCACTAAATCTGAGTTGTCCAGAAATTATTTTGGCCTTGAAAGCAGAAATCAGAGTAGAAGGACAAACCCAAGAGAAAACTGTTTTAAGAGGGAGTAGGGACTGCATAACAAAAAGGCCTTGTCCTCTAAGGAGGACAGAATATGTACTTAAGGACAGGTACATATATTTAGAACTGGAGTATATCCCGAGTAGCAAATAATAGGGTTTGCAAAACAATTCGCAATTAAAGTTTATGAATCATTGCAAAATAGATCTTAAAAAATAAATACAAAGATAATTTGTTCCAGGAATCATCTGAATGAACAATCTGCTGAACAATTTTATTATATTTCAGTAAAACTTAATGCGTCACCATCAACATGTATCTATTAATTCATACGGTGGTCAGCACATGTTCCATCTGTGTCCTGTCTTACATGGAAATAACTAGTCAGAAAATATATATTAAACATATCTCACGTGTAAATTATGTTAATTGTTATAAGAAATAGAAAAATATATTTTTTTTTTCAAGATCTAAGGTCTAGGTTTTTTATACCTTAGAAGGCGGTTTGAATGGCTTTTTTACTCAGCTTTACTGTGCAAACACCCATCATTCAAAAGATACCTTTCTACAAATTTCTTTTCGTAACTGCCATCTAGTCTGGGGCTGGCTATTGGAGGACAATTTATAGATCAATGCATTTTTCAGGAGTAGACATCATGATCTATGAGCAGTATCACAATTCAATTAATTCTTTCTGACTGATAAAAGTAATAATGATGATATACTCAATTTAGATTGTCATAAGGTGCTTCATTTGGTACCATGTGACCTGATTATTAAGAAAGTAAAACAACACAAATATCCCCCAAATTCAAATAACTAAAACTTGCTTATTAATAAGAGGCCAAAAATCCACATTCAAACTAAGAGCCCAAATATTTTGTTTAAACAATCTGAACACTATGTAATATGAAATTATGCTTATGTCCTCTCGGTGATAGTTTAGTTTTCTGTTTTCTAAACTTAAAATGCTGGGATTTCAATGATGAGGGAAAAATTTATGTCACAGAGTTTTGAAAGGCTCGTGGAAATTCAAGCAGAAATTTCTTTTTCCATAGGTAAAAACACCTTACAAAATCAACATGATTTTGAGTAATTGTTTTGATGGCCCAATGAAAACCGAACTGTTGACTGTTTTTTCTTAGGTGACATCTGCAGGTGGTCTGGGATCGCAGAAGCCTTGTGCTACAGACAGACCTCACCTTTTGTGAAAATTGTCTGCTATGAAATTAAGGCCGAGGTGTCTTTTTATAGTCTTCCTCAATCATTCAAGCAGACTAAAAAGACAGTGAACTCCAACCTCTGTTCCTTCAAATTCCTTCTCTACTGTGATGCTTACAAAAAAATAAGAAGGCAGTGGTAGCTGACAACTACTCTGAACAGTGTTGCCAATAAGGTTTTGTTATTACCTTGTGCTCCCCAGCTGCCCCCATACAATTTCTATCTCTTGGAAGCTGTACAGAATGGGTTCTGAGTGCACAACACGGAGGAAAATGAAAACTGGGCAATTATGGGCAATCTTATAATAGAAAGAAATAATAATAATTTTTCTACCAACATTAAAATCCCTATTCCCGTCCAAACCCTAACCACAATGCTTGCCTCCTCCCAAAGCAGACACTATTGCCAATTCAAACAGGGTAAGGTAAAAGATTTTTTTCCAGAACTTAGTCATAAAAGCTTTCTAAAGATATAGGCGGATGCACATTTTGTCTGTGTAAAGTCACTGTATGGTGTCATGTATGGAGAAGAAACAAAAAAGTCCACTGTCAAAAAATTCCAGTTTGGCCTTTAAAAGCAATAACACCCTTAATTGAAATCCGCTGAACAAACGTGATCTGCTGCAGTGCCGAGTGCATTTCAGTTCTCCTACAAATGGGAAATATGGCTGTGTCAAATTCTGGTTTTCAATGGAATTGTTTCGCCAAACCTTTGTTTCACTGGCCCTTTTTTGACAGGACGATTTGTGGAAAGGAGTGTACAAGACCAAGCAGCTTTGTAGCTTACTTCTAAAAGGCAGTTGTGTTACAGAGTGACACCCCAAATGAGGCCTGCACTGGAGGGAGATTCATGTGCTTTTCCAGTCCTGATTCGGAGACCACTAGATGCACAACTGCCCATTCTGACAAGGGTGGAACAGGCAAGGTGCACAGCTCTGCACTAACCACTCTCAACAGCATGTTAGTGATGGGAATCAGGTTTTTCGAGGATTTTCAAGGGGCAATAAAAAAAAGAGGCATAGGCATCTTCATAAACACAGAAATAGACAGACAGAGCTCCAAAGCATAAGGCCAAGAGTGAGCTAGTTTATTCTCAGGGGAAAAAAAAAAACAACTTGTTTATAAATACGCTTTTCATATTTAGTTAGATTACCCCTCTCCATTTCACTCTTCCCTTTCACATGTGCATGAGTTTTACAACGTAATAATTAGAAAGTACCATCTGCATAACAGAATCCCCAGAAACAACTGCAGAGCTTGTAATTATTAGCTGGCATTTCAGAGGAAGAATACAACATGCATTAATGCTTTACTGAAGGAAAGCCATCTGTCTTCTCAGACAGGAGTCTGTCTTTTGTGCTCTTCTCACACAGCAAAACACCGTATCTTACCATATCTTAGCATCTCATAGTCTCTAATGTATCTATTCCCTTAGTGAGCCAGTGATGTGAGAAGTGCTATCACCCCATTCTGCTCGTGGGAATTGAAGTAAGGCAACATGTCTGCACTGCCAGGAAATGCGGTTCTTGAGTAAACTGCCTCACACAGTTCCCAGACCGTCTACACTGCATAGTGCAAGTTCATTGCTGGTGTCTGTTTGGAGTCAACAGATGAGGGAAAACAGTTCACATCACAAATTGCCTCTAATACCAAGGTGACGGACTTGATTCTGTCTGTATTAATTGTCCTCTGACACCATCCCATCCCTAAGCTTATCCCTATGTGGAGTCTAGGACATTCAACATCTACTACCAGTTTTGTGCATGAAAAAACCATCATGCTGTGAGGGCCACACTTCACACAGCTGAAAGCACAGATACCACCAAAACCTACAGAAAACAACAACTAATATTATTAACTAAGTGTTGGGACCATCGCAGGTGGCTGAGAAGAGACCCAAAGGCCAAGTAATAAATACTGTGGTCCTGGCCAACCTGCTTGAGAGGGGATGGGCTGCGTGGCTGTGAACTGCTCTCCACCACTTGGCTGTCATGGCCTGGTGCACATTGTCCCTGTTCTTGCCACCTGGCCAGCTGGTCCCAGAGATCTGCTGTGAAGGGACAACCACCCCTCCTCCCTCCCACCCCCCACCCAACCACTCAAACCCTTTCCTTCACAAGGCATGACACTTGCCTAGGAGGCAGGGATCTCTCCTGGGGATGATGTATGCAACAGGAAATACGATCAACCCAAAGTCATGCCAGAGGCCACTGAATGACGACTGAGATTTCTCAATTTTTTATTTATTAATATCCTTTTTTTAACATTCATCTTGGGGCAGCCTTCCCCATGTTTGTCAGCTGTTACATAGCACATGTGGTAACTACAAGGCTGAACAAGACAGGGAGGCAGTGCTCTGCTGACCACTGCCTCTGGCTTTCCAAGCACCCACGTGCATCACCTGCAGACTTTGTGCCTAGCCATCTAGGGCACCCAATGCACTCTCCATCAGCCAGGCACTGCCAGTCCATGATTTCCCTCTAGAAAGAGGTTGAACTTTGTCAAAGCCCACCACATGATCTAATTACAGAGGTCCTGTTATTTTAACTTGCAGCTATGCAGCTAATTATCCATCTGGGTTAAGAAATCTCAGGAACAACATACTACACAAACACAGTATTATTGTATAAGCGATGTGTGCAGAAGAGAATCACAATCACTCTCAGTGACTGGTGACAGAATATCTTAACTAATAGAGTTAAATCAATTCCACATTACTGAAGATAATTAGCATATTTGTATATCACAGTACATAAAATAAAGGATCATTTAACGATGTTTCCTCCTCTATAGCTTAGTTTTCAAGTAAAAATATGTGATCACTAAAAAAGAGGTGCAGACAGCCAGAGAACATGCAGTGTCCATTTGCTCATGGAAACTAATGAAGTAGTTTTGTTTCATGTGTGTATTATAGACCATACACATCACATAACAGTAGAAGTAGGCTAGATTTCCAGGCATAAACAAAACACAACCTCTTGCTGAAATCAGTGATTCCACATGTCAAACACCAACAATTCTGTGTGTTATAAAACTTCTACTTGCATAAACTAAATTTTATGGAACCCCAAAGAAGTATCTATTATTCTGATCCTAAAATCAATGATAATGCTCCCTTTTGTATTTTAACTATTTCTGACCATTTAAAGGAATGTGAGTGTTGCTGGACAGTATGTTTTGTTTGATTTATTCCTTGATAAGGACTGAGCAAAAATTGGGCCCCTTCATATCGAATCTATTTTAAAAATAAGCTTTAAATAGTAAAAGGGATAGACGGTCTGCCCTCTAAGATAAGCACAAGGGCACTTTAAAAAAAAGTTACAGACTTAAAGAAATATGTATCTAAATCTAGTTTCAAATTTAGTCACAAAATTGTCTTTTTTTCTGGTGTGCCCCCTTCAGGCATTTTTTGAGTGCTTCTTTTTTTTAAAGGTCTTATTAGATAATCCTTAAAACAAAATAAAAAGTTTGGGAGTGAAAAAAAAAGGTATTGTTTGAACATAGTTTTATTCTACTATTTTTCCTCATTCCTGCAACAACTTTTATACTGTAAAGTTTCAGTTAAAGAAGAAAAAAAGGAAAAAACTTCCTTTTTAAGCTAGGAATACCACGCCAAATTTGGTAGAAAAAAAAAAGACAGGATATTGCTATATGAAACTGTCTCTAGTTGAAAATTGAGTCATCCTCATTCATCACAACAAAGTGTAACATTAAAAGCTTATTTGAGAGCACTCTGTGGGGTCAAAATCACAGAACCAGAAATAACAATAAAAGCGAGCAAGGACTATAGAACTGCAGTTCCTGACAAACAAACAATAAATTTACTTATTTCCATGTTTCAGGTGGCACTGATCCAGGCTGATACACTTTGGACTATGTTATATTTACATTTCCATTTTCATGTTCAGGTTTTATTATTAGGCAAACCACAGTCTGACTATATATATTGCTTTCAAGCAATGGTTTTCATCGTCTGTGTCAGTGTGGGATAAAACACACCAAAATATGTGTTAAAATCTTGACTCCTACTGTCATCTATACCCATCTACACAGCAAGCAGCTTCTGCCAATCTATGAGATATACGGCCCACAGCTTCCCCTATTTTACAAAACACAGACTCCCTCTGAGTTACGAATTCAGGACTAACATAGAGCCAATAGCCTATCTTGCACATGTCAAGATACTGTCGTTCAGCTGACTGGTGGCCTCTTGACTCCTTGACTTTCAGAAACTTTCAACTAACTCATGTGGTAGTGCATGAAGGAGCTCAGATGTAAAAACACGTGTAAGTCTAAACTAGGCACGAAAGCAAGACATTGCGCGGTGGGTCTTGGTCAAGTGTTGCAATGTCCAATTCTCTTGAATTCCATAAGAACAAATTAAAGGAGCATCAACTGCCTAACAGTGAGTTGAATCATGCAGGAAAGCACAAGAAAAGTGAAACTCTTGCAGCTAAACAGCCCTTAACTGTGTAAATATAAAGATAAAAGTAATGGTAAAGGTAACATATGAAAATTGTCATTATGGTTGCATTTTTCAGTACTACCACCTATGATTTTATAACAAATGATGTGCATATACAGCTACAGCTCTGCCGATATTTATATATATGCATGTATATATATTAGCATTATTTGAAAGATGTCAAAATGAACACAGATTAAAGGTAAAAGACTCATTTTGATATGAGGTATTTGAGATGGCTGGCAAGCCCTGTTTACACATTTCCTGTGTTTTTACATATTTAAAGAAACATCAAAGGTTTTTAACAAGAAAATTATATTCTGGCAGGCATAAAGTATACTCTTGTGATTGCATTAGAGAAGCTGTACAATATAACTTCTTTGCTTGCTGACAATGGGGTTTGCTGTGTTAATTAAATAAGTAATGTGTCCGTGATCTTTATTCATTAAAATTAATGCAATAATATCTATGTTGAAGGTTCATATTGGACTCACTCTGGCAAGCCAAATAAAACAGCTTCACTGGAGTTACTCTAAGCTTATTCTTGATGTAACACAGAACTCTGACAGGAGTTTCTGTGTGAAATCGGTTTACCCTTGCTTCACTTATTATTATTCCCCATCAGCAAACATGACTATCTCCAGAGCAGACAAGAATGTCTTGCATTAAACAAAGCTACGGAGACCACGGGCCTCCAGGCGACAGGTCGTGCTGGGCACAGAGCCCGCTGGCTGGGTGTATTCCTGTGGCCGGCTGTGACGGGGGAAACGCTGCCGGCGTCACCGCTGAGCTCTGCGGTCTGACCACGGGTGAAAGCCATCAGCTGGAATTAGCCCAAAGGATGGCACTGAGCATGGCTTGTCGTTTCTACTAATGAGACTTGAAACAAATGGCAGAGGTTTCATGGACAGGAGATCCTCTCACTTCTGGGATTAACTCCTGGAGAAAAGGGAACTGCCCTGCTTTGGCTTTCCCTTTGGAAAAGCTGCTCTTCACAAAGGCAGCACCTGTGAGCAGACAGCAGGTAATGGCACGGCACAACAGGCAAATGCACTGCATGATGTAAGAGAAATTTGCTGATAAGAATTTAATATTACCAAATCTAATCCACTATACATTTAGAACAACAGCAGTCTTTTCAGCAACAGCTTGGGCACTGGATTAATATTTGATGAATAAGAGCAAATGTGGGGTTCAAGTTCAGCATTGAAACCAGGAAGACCTACTACTATTAATATTTTTATTCCGTTAGTGAAGCGGGTTACACGTGAACCCTGGCAGAAAGGAGAAACACAAGGCATCTTTGATTTATGCCCATCCATATTTTATATGCAATTAATTCAGGCAACATGGTAAAAGAAGAAGATGAATAGTGAGGTAACCTTAAATTAAAAAGACTGATTAGTATCTAGGAAACGGGCAGTTGACCCAGACACCCCTAGTGGTATGACTCACAGTACTATTTTCATATTTGTATTATTTAGCATCTAAAGACTTTAACTGAGAGTCCTGTTCTGCTAAGAACTTGCAGTAAATCCTCTGAAATTATCTTCCCTGATTAGTTTTCTAAAGAAAAGAAAATGTTTTCATTAAAACTTCATGTGTATAATGTCATCTTTTGATTCAGTTCTCCCAAAAAAATAAATAGTACTGAATAAATAAAAAAATATTTTAAAACTCACACTATAACGAACATGGAAATTACTTTTTTTTTTTTTTTTCCTAGAGGAAAACAAATACTTTCCATGATCTTCATGAGCTGGCAGAAAACTGAATTTCTACTGAGGTAGAGAGAAGAAATTGACATTAATTCTTCCTCTAATCCTACTCCATATATATAAAACTAGAAATCTTACACAAAGAGTTTATATCATACATACATTAAACACTTAAAAAGACAAGAAGGCAGGACGTGGTTTTGTCCTCCAGAGTTTAGAGACAGGATAATTTTAGTAAAGTTTTGCAGAGAAGTATTCGAAAGTAGTGAAATGAACTGCTTTCAGGCCTTGCAAGTCCAATACCTTCAAATGAATTTTGTTAAATATCAACAGTCTTGGGGAAGTAGTACGGTAAAGCAGTAACTGGAATTAACTGTCATTCATTTACAACTGTATTTTCATCTCTCTTGTGTTGAATGATTCAAAACTCATTGCGAGAGACCTGTTTCTTTTTTCCTATCAAGAACAGTAAGAAAGGGAAGAAGGATGTAGTGACACCATGGATCCTAAAGTTAGCGTCCAGCACTCAGTAAGCCCTGCTTTCACTAAGAACAGAGAGGGCTTCAAGTTTTGTGGGTCTTTGGCAAAACACATCTTCCTTTACGACCTAACCTAATTATTCCTACTTTGTTCCAAACCTGCAAAACTAATTTTAGGATGCTGAAGAAATAAAAGACATACATTACATTAGCTAATGTGGAAGTTTTAAGCATTAAGTGTTACGACAAACGGACACAATGCAGAGAAAACACTAATTAAGGAAGGTCCCTTGTAAGTGAACAGCCAGAAACAGATGTACAGTGTCTGTCCATTCAGCCATGTTATTGTCCTTTAATAGAACATAAGCACTAAAGAAGCAATAAGAAGGAGGAAACTGAAGATTAAAACATACCTGTAATTTGATTAACCTGCCAATTTTTTAGAAAGAACTAACTCCGGATGTACACCAACACTACATAGATTTTTAGTGATTATTTTTAAAGGGCTTTATGTTTTTCCCATCATAGCAATTGAAAGCACTGGAGACCAGCAATGGCCTAACGACTGTTCAAGAATCTAGACATTCTGTTCTATGAAGAAATAAAATATGAGGTTTGCATATCTTTTAATGATGGAAATTGATGAGACTGACTATACTGTCAATAACATAGTGAAGCTTTATTGAATTCTATTAAAATTTACAAGATTTTCTTTTTCTAATGAATGTTAAATTATTGACGTGAGAAGCAGCATGGGTTGTTTTTTTTCACAGAAACTAACAAAAAGTGAGGAAATTAGATGATAAAACTGGAGATTGATCCAAAACCTACTGAGTATAGTGGGCATCTTTCCATTTCCTTCAGTAGGTTTTGGATCAGGACTTTACTAATGAGGACTTAGACAAATTAGGTTGCCCAGTCAGCATTACTAAAGTCTTTATTAAGCAGTACTGCAATTGCCAGATTTGTAAACTGAATAGGTAGTGAAGAACTATGGTCACAGGAACACACTTACAGTCCATCTAGACAGAAAGCGCACCTCCAAGGGAAGCCAGTACCAAATCCCGTGGAAACAGCATCCTTTAACACTTCAGAAATAAGACATCCACATCCACTGATTTACTCTGTAGCTGGAGATCAGCAGGTGGTCCTTGAGATTCACAAGGTGACAGCCTTCTAATCTATCTGTTCCACAAACTGATAATCATCTTATCTAGTTATCTATCACAATATAGAATTTTAAACCTTTGTTTTTACTCATGGGCTTACTCAAGCTCTTCTACTTTACTGGACCTTTTTCTTCAATGTATCCTTGCCAGTAAGGGATGAAGAATTTGAATGAATTATGTAAAGGAGTGTTTTCCTTTTCTCATTTAAAATTGGTCACAATCTAATTTTATTGATCATCACGTCATCGTTTGGACTACATGATCTTTAGAGGTCCCTTCCAACCCAAAGCATTCTATGAAAAAAATATATAAGAAAAAATGAAGTATCTTTCAATAGCCTTCAGTATTCCCCACTGCATTCTCTGTTCCTTCATATCATATCTTCCTTTTTTTTTTTTTTTTTCTGGATAAGACAAAGCCTTCGTCTCTTTCTTCAAATGGGAATCTTTTCATGTAGAAGTCCTTTCTTTTTGCTGTCATTCTCTGGTCTTTTCTTCTTTCCTTAATAGCTATCTGGATAAGAAGCGACCAAAGTGTGTATTTCTAAAATAACAGATGATACCATAGAGCCCTGACTGGTCATCTTTCATAGTCCTTTCAAAGTATGTTTTAGTTGTGGCATTCCAAAATAAATTTGTGTTGACTTCAAATAAGCTGCATTTATAGATCATTAAAAAATAAATTAATACTAAATCAACCCTCAAAAACCATCTCACGGCATGTTGGAATTGTGTTATGCTTCCTACATTTAACATAAGAAATAGCTAGAGTACTTTCTCTTTATGGCTTGCCCTCAGTCTTCCTCTGTGTGTGTATGTGAGTAAATGCATATGTATGCATACGCATACGCTGGCATATGTATTTGTGTAGATATGTATTTAGTTATGTAGACACGTACATGTATGTACAGAGAGACATTGCCAGTGAGTGAATCTGATTTAACACTGGTGTAAGCACACCAACTTCAGCTATGAGACCCCCCCAAAGAGATATGTAGTAGAATGCTGACAGGCCTTTTCTGGTTTGTAAGAGAAGATGTTGAATAAAATAAACTCTCTGTGTATATGCAGAACTTATTGATAGATTGATACATAGACATACACACACATCTTCATTTCAGCATACTACTTGCTGAAAAGGAAATGTCATGCATTTCCAGTTATGTTACTCCAAAACGAGCAAAGATAAGATTTCCTGAGAAAAAAAAAAAAAAGTTTAAATCTGGGAGGAGATAGCCAGAAAGCAGTGAAGAGAAATTGAGGGTACTGGAATGGCAAGGTGTTATATAGTAACATCCGTGCTCTCCTGCCAACCTAAAATTCCGTGCACTGAACAGCAACCTGACAAGACATGGGGCTGAAACTGTTGCCAGGGATCAGTGCCACTCAAAAGCATCCTGGCCAAACACATCCCTCTGAAGACATAATGGCTCCATCCCAAGGTTTCTGTCATACTGACAGATCTTCTTGGGGTAAGTATTATCCTTGAGGCATATGATCCACTGAGCCCAGAGTCAAATCCAGTAGAGATGTGCTGCCAAACGGACGCAGGCATGGAAAAATGAACACACAGGTCCCTTACACTGTTCAGACACAGCAATTCTCAGTCTGGTCCAGGAACCCAAGCAAATCACTGCCAGTTAAACTCACTTCTATCCCCACCAGCAGAAGCCTTTCCCTGTGTGTTATAACGACGCATGTTACTATGACTTCATTTTCCTTGAAACAGTCTAAACTTTTTGCTGGGATTGAGTTTACTGAAATTGCTACTGACAATCCAAGCACACATTATTAAGTTGAAATTAATAGGTGAAATTGAGATATCAACGTTTTATTCAGCATTTGCACTAACTTTCTAAGAGGTAGTCTTGCAAGAGCGTTGTGAGATTTTTGCTGGAAATTCCAGTGGTTTGTGCTTTGTCAGAAAAAATTTTGATTTGTGTAAAATATCTGCCTTTTCGAAAAATAACCAAAGGGAAACATTTTTTCTCTCATGTTCCTGCTGCTAATTTATTATTTTATCAAGAAGCACCTCAAGTTAACTCAACTGAGAGATTACAGTCTCACTGTGTGACTGGAAACATGCATGAAAATGAAAATGTGCTGTCCCTCACACTGAAGAGTTTAAGAATCCCCCCAAAAAATCAGAATAGTAGGAGTTGGGAACTGCAAAAAGTTTAAGCATCTGGGTCTCACTAGTGAAGAACAGACAAAAGGAATATAGAAATATAACCCATCTCTGAATAGACAGGACCTCCATCACCCATGTCTGTATATTTACACACTTCTCTGCCCCGCTTTTTAACCCGTTCTGCTAGTCTCCGTCTTCTTCCTCTTTTGCAATGCATTACTCATTGAGGACAGCTGTGAAGGACCAAAGAGTAGAAAATTTTCTGACACCACTAGCCATCCAATCACCAAGTAGTTCTGCTCCTTGTCTGCCTGTTGGTTGTATAGATTTGTATAGATTGCATTGGTCTTCTCAATCCATGAATTAGTTTTCTGTGTTTCTTTTCAGAAGCTACACTGAGCATTTCCTAAATTATGCCCAAGACTAAAATAATATGGAAACTATATCTACTCCATTGGCAAAAACCTTCTCCCTTTCTCCTTCTTCATCCCCAATCAAAAAATTTTTGTCATTGCTGCAGCTGATTGTACAACCACTGAAGGACTATTGCATGTCTATGTGCTGTTCTTACAAACAAAAAATTTCTAAGCACTGAAAGCAGTAAGATTGATGTCCTTGGTTCGTTTGTTCACATCTAGTTATTGAGACACAAACCTTGTGCTGTTTAACATCATGAAATTACCTAGGAGTGCCTATAATACACAGGTACAGTGAGACCTAGAAAAACATAGTACTCAGGTTTAAAACAGAAAACCAAGACTATCTGATTTCCTTGTCCTGGTCCTACATATCTTTGGCAAATAACACAGCATTTTTCACTTTTGCAGTAGATGAAGTTCCATATGTGACTACCTTAGCGGAACATGCAAAGCTTGAATATTAACATTAAAAACCCATGACCTTTCGCCTTTTTTCTTCCCTCTTCCACTCTTCCCAAGAGAGCTTTCTTCTAAACATGCATGAATTTTAACCTACGACAGTAAAATTCATTGCTGTGTTTGATCTTGTTTTGTTTTAAGAACATGAAACAATACAAAAGTGCATGAAAAACGATAGGTTAAATGATCCTTCCTGAGTCACTGTGGTCAATCATCTTATATTTAATTACATTTTAAAATAAAACAAGCAGACACTTGAACTCATAGAGCATAATGGCTGCTTTGGTGCTGCTTTAGATGTGCATGTAAAGACTTAAAGAAACACAGGGATTACTGACCTGACAGGCCATGATGGTAATCCAAAACAGTCGTTATAGTCTCTACTGAAAATTCTTCTTATTTCATGGAACTCTGACAAAATGGATGGCAACAAGACAGAGGTTTGTAATAGGAATGCTGACACAACCTTATCTATAGTTGTGCAAATGGTGCTGCTATAATTAAACTTTACAACTTGAGCACCACTAGATAAGTTGCTAGTTTTTAATCATATTAATCAGAGCTTGGCTGTTTCGATTGCCATATATTACCATGCAGCACACACTCTAAAAATAAGAAGATTCCCAGTCGCTAAAGATCACAGCTGTTATGAAACACAGAAATATATCCAAACACTTCCCTGCAAGCGCAGATATACTGAATAAAAACCTCAGTCAGTTATCCATTTTTTGCTTTGTTTCCCAATACATGGGTTCGAAACAATAGCCACAGAAAGTACTCTGAATACATTACAAGAATATCACTGAATAGTAAAAAACCTTCATTAAGATCTGCCTTGTATGTTTCAAATTTTCCTATCAGCAGTAAAACAAGTCTACTGTTTTCAGTGATAACGAGAGTCAGAAGCCTGCTCTTTCAGAGGCAGGCACTGAGATTATTCTTCATGCACTGCTGTTTTCTTTAAAAGCCAGCTTCCCAGTCCTAGTGAGGAGTGGGTGGTAAAACTCTCACTGCTTTCAGTGGTCTGAGATTTGGAGCCTGGGAATGTTTTATGTAAATATTTCTCTTCACATTTTCTCTTCATTTGTCCGAGTGATTTACAGTTTTACTTGAGCAAGGAAAGTTTCTTCTCAAAGAAGCCATATTTGATGCAAACTGAGCAGATATCACATTGGAGCTGAAAACCTCTATTTTTTACTAAGAGGGTGTTGCTAACTACAACAATTAAATTAATCTACAAATAAAATGTGATTGCTTACCGCTTTCTATTACCCCGAATTTGCAAATCCCTGCCTAATGCATGCCAGTTTACATGTACCATGTGATATATTCCCACACTTACAATGTCTACTCATTTACAGCACCAGTTTTATAACACTTTCTGTAGACAGTTGTGCTTTCCTTTAAGATGGGTAGAACAGGTATGTAGCCTGTGTGTCACAAAAAACTCCTGTAAGGAATTAAATGGAAAGAGCATGCCTGTAATCATGTGGCAGAACAGAGTATGCCATGGACATTTCTGAAAATTTTAAGAGCTGTAGCAATGCATAGGAGTTGCTATAGTGTTATTCTGACCCCTGAAGGATGGAAACAGAGTTAACTTCACATCCGTTTTTTTTTCCAATTTACTCAGTGTACTCTATGAATGTCAAACTCTAAACTACATTAGCAGGATTTATTAGTGCTTGCCTAGACTTCAGAAACATGAAAATAGTCATGAACTAATAGTAAGCCAACCTTAAAATATTGATATTTTCAAGGAAGCAGAGGGGAAAATCATTTTTCAGGCTGGTTCCATGGTAAGATTACTATGAGTTTGATAGTACATTACATCTAGTAGGTATGTGAAGATCATGTTTATCAAGAGATGTAAAACCCATTTTGCCCTCACCTCTTCTTACCAGAAAAGTATTCTAGTGAAATTTTGCTAGAATGAATTCAGAATGAAGTGGGGAAGCACATAGGCCAGCGATGATAAGATCACTCATTTCAGCTGAGTTCAGATTTCATCAGGCTTACATTTTTCACAAAATACATCTGTTAAAGGTATGGGGCCTCAGCAGTGCCTTTGCAAGCTTATCTGTCTTCACTGAGTACTGTTCCCCCCCTCCCCCTAAAGAGAAAGGAATAGTGATTTATGATTCTAAAATTGACATTAGCGTATATCCTGATGCTACTATCTTTGTAGACAATTGGCTATAAAAGTCCGTCAGAGTTAAACCGATGGGACTCCTGTAGCACCTTTGCTCTTCACCTTCTGAGGTGCTTGAAAGATGTTAATGGACCACCTTGCAGGCTCCCTGTAAATGTAACAGGTAGATTAGGCTGTTATATCTGACAGTACTTGTTTCTGAAGTCAGTCATGCTGTACTCTAAAACACTGAAGCAGCACCCTGCTAAAGCTGCAAGGCAGTCATTGCACACACCGAGACAATGCTCTCTGTGTTAAGCACCACACATAGTGAGGGCGAAACAGCACCAGTTCTGCCTTGAACACTGGAAGAGGGGTCAGCCAAGTGAGGAGTCTAGAGGTAGGCAACAGTGAGGGGGTAGAAGGATCAATTTTAATATCGGTTTTGTTCCTCCTCCGCTCAGCTGTTGCCATGGACCGAAGCCCCAGGTTGCCATGTGACCTTGCCGAGGAGCAGCAAGCCGGATCCGCTCAATGGGACCATTGTGCAGCTTTGCAGGGGCTTTTCTGGAGCCCTCTCGGCGGGTGTGGCTGAAATAGCAACTAGGCAGCCTCCTCCTTCCTGAACTCCCTGTCCCGGGGAAACTCCGCCAGGAGCGCACTGATGCAAAAGGCAGCCTGCAAGAGGCAAACCCCTTGTCAGGAGCTGAGCAAGGATCTCCCTTCCTCTGCCCAAGGTCTCCATCCCCTGCTGCCAAGAGCGCTACAAAGTTAACCCAAGCGATCGATACGCTATATGAGCATATTATTCCACTATCGGCAACTGATGCCACTGATGTAATCAAGTTACATAATTGCCGTCTTCGCACAAATACATCCATCTTCCTACAGATAGATCTGCATATCTTCTTCCATCCATTATGCATGAACCCACCAGCAGTACATAAGGGTACATATTTTCGCACACACTATGTAACTTTAGCATTGCAGTGCACTGCACTGCACAACGTCATCACTATCAATTCCCTCAACCTACCCCCATTCTCTCTATCAGAATTGATTTTGGAGAGAAAGATTCACCAATGTGCATGGCTTGGATCCCTTTAAATCTTTAAAGACTGAAGTGCTTCCCTTGCTCTCTTCTGTTCTTAAGATGATTGCTTCTTTCGTTTTTCTCCCTGTCTCGCTTCACACCACAACTAACAGAGGAATTAATTCACCCAGAGCCCCTCAGCCAGATGCATATATGTATGAAATATACAAGATAGCATCTCGGTTTGCAAATCTTCAACTCCCATACACGTGGTCTGAGGTTTCAGTAGGTAAGTTATTGGGTGAAAAAAATATTTTATAAGAGCAGGTGGATGACAGATTTTCAGGCTAGTGACATTTACAGTATTTCTCGACTCTCAACATGACATTTTTTTTCCTTACCATCCCTCAGCTTATAATTTCCTTGCAGGATTTACAGGAACAGTTGTAAACCCAAATTACTAGTGGCATTTAACCCCCTTAGCACCAGAGCACTGTACTCTGATCAATAAGGATCACCACCTTAAAGTTTAACAACTTGAAAAGCAGGATTTCTCTACCTCCATTGCAGCTATGAAATGCAGCAGAATGCTGCACAGAGTTGGAAACATTTGTTTTAACCAGTGGATGGGATCCGACCTCATATTAAATAGATTCCATCACGGACACCTTTTTTACTACCACATACCCTTTTCAGTCAAAAATGACTACAATTGGGGGGAAAGAAAAAAAAAAAAAAAAAAAAGAAAAGAAAAAAAAAAAAAGGAAAATAAAAGATCCCTTTCTTCTACATT
>VWZK01001604.1:205372-287215 GCA_013396935.1 Baryphthengus martii | reverse complement strand
AGAACAAGAAATAATGGGTTTAAGTTAGAACATAGGAAGTTGCACCTCAACATGAGGAGAAACTTCTTTTCTGTGAGGATGACGGAGCACTGGAACAAGCTGCCCAGAGAGGTTGTAGAGTCTCCTCTGGAGACTTTCAAAACCCACCTGGATGCGTTCCTGTGTGGCCTGTCCTAGGTGATTCTGCTCTGGCAGGGGAATTGGACTCGATGATCTCTAGAGGTCCCTTCCAACCCTTAACATTCTATGATTCCTAGAGCACAGACATCAGAAGGTAATGGAGATCAAGCCTGTACTTCTATGTACAGCTGTAAATGTACAGCGTGGCTCTGCTTGTATCCATGGAGAGCATCTCATTGACTTTGCAGGACTGGAGTTTCCCTCAGGCTCGGGCTGAAATCAGAACCGTCAGAGAATATTTCCTTATGATAAGAATATATGTATTCTGATGAAATGAATTGCTGGTTGTGTGTCAGTTGAGTAAAGCAGTTACAAAATACAAGTGAATATGGGAGCTGCAGAATCATAGGGTCTCATATTTCCCACTTTTCTTGTCACGTTTTCTTCTTACTATCCTATTTAAAAATTCATTGAGTGCAGTTTCTAGGTAGGTGGATCATAGAGGGAACTATTGGTGAATTATTCTCCCTTTTGCCAAATCAGCAGTTTGATCTTTAAGTGTGTAGTTCTTTGCTTTGGCTCACAGCAAGTATCAGTTTGCCTTCCAACTAGTCCTATTTGATTCAGAGGTTACTCAGGTACAGTGAAGGGCATGGGAACCTGACCCCTGCATAAAGAGGAGTCTTTCCCGCTAAGCCAGGGAATAGTTGTGGAAGTATTGCAGATCGCGTACCATTGAAAGAGGTCTCTGGAGGATCCTTGAAGCTACTGTCTGTGCTGGTCTAATTCTGCTCTGTTTTCACCAGTTTTATAGTGGAAATGGAAACTGATAAGTTGGGATATCAGTTATGAGGAAGGTACACACCCATGTATCACTTGGTTCTGCAATCGGACATTTGTATTCATTTTCATTAAAGCAGATGAGTGTATGAGCAGAAAAACAAAGACACTGATTGGATAGGATTTGTATAACAGCATGAATTTGAGATTGGATGGCTCATCATTTCCTTTCATTTTGCTTTAAGAGCTTTTTTTTTTTTCCCCTCTGTTTCTTACAGTCTGTGGTGGCCTTTCTCAAGGATCCAGAAGGTGCTCCACTGTGGGAGGAGGATCCTGAAGCCAAAGATGTTGTACATGTCGACAGTGAAAAGGTTAGCTGGATAGATATTCTATGTTTTATAAATATATGGGTTAAAGGGAGTGTGTATGTTTGTGTTAACTCTTAATAAAGCACCATTATTTCCTTTCTTTGGAGGGAAAGTTTAAAGTACCTGAATTGTTTTAAGTGACTTGACAAAGTTTGTGGATTGTGGTAACTATAAAGTCTCCTGCTTCCCACCCTCGTCTCTCTACACGTGTTCATGATACTAGTCCACCAGCTACATGGCAAGTAGATGGCATTGTGGATGGTGTGGTGGAAGAGACCTGTTTGTCTCAGGAAAACGTAGCAGCTTGCAAGATGCAATCACTGTGGGATGCAAATAGGAGCTAAAATGCTGCTCTTGCAACTGCGGGTTGTCATTAAACCTTGGGTTTCCTCAAGTGCCTGAGATCATCTTAGGAAGTTTGGAGCAGGAAGGAACGGGATCCAGATCTTGAGTGATTTAACCTTGTACAATAATTGTCATCTTGATGTTAAGTAGGAAAGCAGCAAATACAATGAAACTACCTTAAAAACCCAGCGCTACCACGAAGCTTCCCGTTACATTCTCTCTGATATAATCAGCTTGGTCTTTTGTATTAGTTTGCTAGTCTATAGATTTTTTTAAACTTTGATTGCACTGTAGCTGGTATTTCATAAAGGGCCTTTTCAATTTTCTACCTTTCATTTTTAATATTAGAAACAGTTATTTTGACATTCAGTTTTGTAGGAAGATTAATTGTTAATGTTCACCCTCTGTACTCTATTACAAGCCTTCCAAGGGTTGCATTCAATTTGAAAACTTCATTTAGTTTCTCTGTCATGCTGGTATTGAAAAATCTTTTCTCATGGCTTCTTACAGATTGAGCAAGGTTTCACAGTGTGGAAACTGAACTTGTTTTGTTTATTATTGAATGTGACTTTTTGAATTAGAGTATGACTTTTTGGATGGGTCAGGGAAGAAAAAGTTTCTAGTCAGAGATTCTGCAGTGCGAATAGACCAAGCCATGCGACTTCCATGTTTAGGTTATTTAGCAGATATTCAAATCTGCAATAAATCGTATAATAAATCTATTGTTGTCTATAATAAATTTTGCCACCTTCTTTCAAATTAAAATTGAGCAATGAGAAGAAGCTCATCTTGACTGTTGGGAGATAGGACTCCTCTTCCCTCAGATAAATGAGCCTATATTCTATGAATATGTACATTAACTTTTTTAAGATGTAACACAAATAATAAAAAGTGTCCTTGGCTATAGATCTGTTTTTATTTTCTTTGATTTATTCACTAGGAACTGAGAAGGCTTCTGAAGAAGGAAGACAAACCTCTTCTGATGATGTTCTATGCCCCGTGTAAGAGACCCAGCATGTCCTGTCACCTCCCTCTCCTTTCTCCACTGAGAGATCTCTAAGTCTGACTAAAAGCCTCATCTGTGCTTTCACTAATACCATCTCGTCTCATCTTTTGTCATTCAACTCCTTGTGTTGTTCTGCCTGTTTGTCCTCAGTTTTCCTCGTAGCTGCCCATTGCTTATAACCTGATCTTGCTCTTTCTGTTATGATGATGACTTTTGCTCAGTGTTCTTTTAAGCAGCTGCTTTTTGTAATTTCTTTACCCATTATCCTTTCTAGATTTGTGTTGTACAAGACAGAAACACTGTATGCTGAGTATACAAGTGTTCATACATCTGTCTGAGAGTGCCGAGCCCTCTGGCCTATATGGACCTGTGAGTGCCAATGGGTGTTGCGCACACTTCTAACTTCTTCAGTTTGGGCACAGTATAAGACAAGCAGGTTCCACACAAGCAAAAGATGTCCAGAGAAGACCGTGGAGTTAAGAAAAAAAAAACAAAAAACCAACATACTTGTTCTTCCTCACTGCAGGCAAAGGGAATAGTTCAGTGGTCAGGCCCTGCTCTATCCAGGAGGCACCCTGGGTGTTCCTACCCACATTGTCAGGAGTAACTTGAATACAAGTGGTATTTTGTGGAGACGGCAGAAGGGAAAGAGAGGAGCACATTGGAGTTACTACATTTCTTTTGTGACCTTGACCTTGTATTGCTGCTATCTTGTCATTGCATTGGCTACTTGTTCCTTAATTTTGCAGATTTACACCTTTTTTTGTGTATTTCCTGGTGGCTGAAATATGAGAGGCTTTCCAGCTCTTTAAAACAAGATAGTGTTGCTCTACAGTTGTTGCTCGTACAGAAATCAGGGATGTGAGAAAGGAATGAACATGTGACCTAAACTAGAAAAGCCTCCTGGTGCTGCCCTGATAGGGAAATTGATGTGAGGCACCACTGGCAATTTGATGAGTGACTCTCTTAAAAAATGTATCCCATGGCAACGTTATCTGGTGTTTCTCAGTGTATTTTCTCATGTAATTACTTCCTGAAACACCATTCTACCTTTTTAGTCTCATCTGAGTACTGCCAAGATGACCAAAATTTCCCAAGACTTAGTATGATGCATCACTAAGAGAATGTTTTTTCCTTAAATTAAATTAGTTGATCTCCATGCCTTCAGACTCTGCAGCAGGATGGTCCTGCGTGGCCTGGCAGGATGTGTGGTTGCTCCCAGTTGTTGCTGCTGCCTTAGCATCAGCGGGAGATGATACGCCTGATCTGCCTCTAAATTGCCCCTTTGGGGAGAGTTCAGCTGTAGGGTGCTTTCACAGTTTACCTGTACCATGAATAATTGTTTTCCACAACTGAATCTCTTCCTGAAATGTGCCTTATCTAACCCTTCGTTCTCTTTGAACCGTTCCCCCAGAAACCCTCCTCCTTACAGTTTCTCTTCTTTTGAAGTGGCAAAACACCTGCTATTCTTCAGTGCTGTAATACTTTTGCTGCTTTCTAAACTGCTGTGAAGGAAGCCTACTTGTAAGTTGTTTTTTTTTTTCCCCTCCCCTCTGATTTCGCAATTTTTAACTTCCTCATCTTTTATTTAACACGCCAGACCTTCTGACTTGGTTCTTGTCCAATTTTTCTTACTCCTGTTACTGGAGACAGAATACATCCAAAGTTGCATTAAAATACTGGCTTTGGGCAGCTGAAGTTTCTAGTTGTATACAGGTATTACCTTTCATAACTGGGAGCAGCAAATCAAGGCCGGTCACCAAAGGAAATTTAGCTTTCCTTTACTTGTGAGGGGTGACTCAGGGAGCTCTTTGACATGAGAGGACATCAGAGGCTTTGTCTGGGAAGCTACACGGAAGACAGCTGCATTATTTCTCTGCTTTGTTGGACGCAGAGACTTTAAATTCTTTGTGGGAAATTCGTAGGAAATGGGCTCTTTCATTATGTACCAGTGCATAATGAGGGAGATGAAAGTGGCTGCAAACTTAAATGTAGTTTCTCTAATATTTCAGGAATGCTTGGTCTGGGTAAAACAACTCGGAGCAAAGGCACGCTTTCCTTAGAAGATATTACCTGCCATTTGCAGACCAATCACTGTATTTTCAGTCCTATATTATAAAGTCAGACAGCACTAAATATGAAAATTTAGGTATACTTGTAAGCATTCAGATTTATTTGTAGTTAACTCTGTCAAAGAAGACTCCTGCAGGATACAGTCTGGATTTGGCAATAAAAAGGAGCTGTTTATAACACAATTGAAAACAGGGCTTTACAAATGGAGGTATTATCTAATGGAAAAACTAATATGTGCTTAATTAAGCACCCCTTTTGAGACAAAATACAAGAGGAGCAGAAGAAAATTAGTTTTTCAAGGTTACCATTTTATGCCTGTGTAGGGATAGATGTGGCTTGACAGTGTCATTAACAGTATAACCCAGAAATGTGTGGGCAAGAGAGATTGTCCTGCAGTGGATTTGGGAGCAGCAAGTTTGAGGCAACAGCAGAGCTGGGAATGGAAGGACAATAGGGGTGATGGCTGGATGCAGGAGGCTAGTATGTGCTTGTGCTCCAGAAGGGGGCCCAGGGAGAAGAAAGAGGTTGAAGAGGGGAAGAGAGGAACATTGATAGCTGGGAGTTTGGAGCCTGAGGCTGCTGAAGAGAAAAGAAATGGAGGATCCAGAAGATGGTGTTAACAAGTTGTATCTTTTGGTATCTGCTCAGTGGTTTGGATGAAGCTGCAAGACCTTCATGGGTTTCAAATGAGTGGTCTGTGCCCGCTAAGAAATCATCATATTGGCCAGCACTAATTTAACAACCTCACTGGCAATTTGAGTAGAGAGATGAAAGGTGGAACAACCACAGGAACAATAGTTCTCTTTCCTCTGATTGAAGGATGTTCCTCCCAGGCATGCTGATGTGGTGCTAAGCCAGTGGCTGCAAAATCTGTTCCTTCTCTCTGGAAGATCTTTTCAAAATTCTTGTCTCTTCACTGGAACAAAAATGACAACTATCCCATGGTGGACTCAAGAGTTTCCACAATAAGTGTCTGGAGTGCTTGGCTGCAGCTTTCTTTCTTACATGCTGTCTGTACTCCTGCCCCTTCCATGTGCATGCATGTATTTTACCTGACAGAGATGAAACCTGCTGCTTACAAAGTGATTTACTGCTAATCTTCTTAGTACTCCAGAGTGACATCAAACAGCTCTAAGCACACTCCAGCTATAAGTTTGTAGTCTTCCTCACTTGGCATTTGTCTTTTCCTCAGTACATAAAGTTACTGTATATGACAAGGGCTTCTTCTGAGTCATGTCCTCTCAGTTAATAGAACACTGTTTAACTTTTGATGTCTGTGTAATGTGTTTAGGGAATGCTTCTCAAATTAATTTGAAAGATTTGTTAACCTGAGATCAAGCTGAAGTAACTTCCAGTGTCCCTTAAAGACCAGAAATTCACAAAGCTTTTTATTTGCGTTCACAAGCGTGACATCTTCCACCGACTTTTGGTATGTGAGTTTCATTTATGTTCCCTTCTGGGCTCAGCTCAGAGCCTGAGGGATATAAGATGGTGTTACTCTTTCCAAAACTGGAATAAAAAATGAGTAAAAAAATGAATAGCACGGAAAACATGCAAAAATAGTGGTGTGTACAAGTAGTAACATTCTTAGAAACTAGTAATCTAATAATTATTTAGTGAAACAGGTAAAGAATTTTGTGATGTGTTTTTTTTAATATAAAACCAATACGCTTTGAAACATAGATCACTTACACAACTTCTTTTTTATCAGGGTGTGGTGTTTGTAAGAGAATGATGCCATCTTTTCAGCAGGCAGCCATGGAACTGAAGGGTAAATATGTAAGTGAGAAAACCTGTATGAAATCTAAAAATCCTTTTAACACTTTACTTTGAGTATTTAAACCCACAAATATTTATCGAAGCGGGGAATTTTTAAGCAAGTTGAAACAAAATAGAAATGAATGCTCTGTTCCAGATCCCTTCAGGATTCTCTGTCTTGGTTTTTATTCTTCTGAAAACTTCGAAGAATGAGGTGTTAACTCATTTGTCCTTTAGATCCTGTGTAGTTCTTGCCATGGAAAAACAGGCTCTGACTCTATGAAGTTTATATTCAGCTTCTAATTTGTGAGTTTGTAGATCTTTTGCACTCGTTTTGGTAAAGCTAAAGAATGTTTGTCATGATGAATCTGATCAGCTTTTAGACCTGGTGTTTCATAGCAGGGTCAGGGATGGATGTCCTTATAGTAATAATTAATCTACTTTTTTAGTGGAGAATCACAGTGTTATGGTAGGAGGATTTCCCTACATCAGCTACAGATCTTCCTCCTAGCCACTAAGTGCAAGCATTAATTGAATCTTATACTTTTACTGTAGCACTGTCAACAAAGTTACCATCCATACTGAACTGAACTGAAAGTAAGTTTTGACTGAAATAAAATCCATCAACAGCAGCCACGATAATTTAATTACCTGTTTGTACAAATAAGGCCTATTGATCTCTAAGCAAGTCAAAGGTGCTTCTCTAGTTAAGTGTTTATAATGTACATAATATATAATTTGTATGATGCTAGTAATACATGAGTAACAAAGGAATAGGATTATTGTGTCATGGTTTTAGATGGATTTGGTCTGATCCTACCTGCTGGGTCATTCACTGTTGAGTTTACAGGTTTTCTTGGGAGAGTCAGCACATGATGAAAAAAGGTGAAGCACTGTGGGTCAATGGTAGGGCAGCTTTGACCATTGCTGCTCATAAGCATCGAGTGCTGTCAGACTCCCCCACATTCTCCCAACTAGTTGTTTTTCAGAAGTGTTTTCTCTACATTCTTGTTTGCTTAGGGCTGAAATGAGTGGGAGTTGTTCAGATTTATGTAGGACATGGTACAGCCCTTGAAGATATTTTCAAGAGCGTTTTTGTCTAGCCAGACAGCACTTTAATGCCATTTTCCCCTTGGTGAAGTGTGTGCTGCTGTCTTTGGGAAGGCACTCTTGTCTTCCATGGTG
The DNA here is from genome assembly GCA_013396935.1 of Baryphthengus martii. Lineage (NCBI taxonomy): Eukaryota > Metazoa > Chordata > Aves > Coraciiformes > Momotidae > Baryphthengus > Baryphthengus martii. Next base: position 279,580 of record VWZK01001604.1, on the reverse strand, counting down.
GGTACATGGCAAGGCATGGAGTGGGCAGGAATTAGGAATATAAAAAAATCAGCCACAGAGGGTAGTGCCAGGCTCAAAAAAGTGATTATTGCTGTTATACAGCAGGAAAATGAAGTGCAGTATTGCCTGGTTAATAGGTTGTGAAAATGAAAAGGTGAACTGCACCTGTCCCTGGTTGCTGTGTTCTCTTGGGACTGGTTGTTTCTTGTCCCAGTACTGTTACTGAGAGGAAGGCAGGGTGGCATATTCAGCGTTATGTTTGATTTAGATCTTGCAGTCCCATTACATCCAGTGCAGAAGTTAAAAAAGTGACTCCAAATCAGAAAGGACAGCTTGTTTTTTCTTTGGCACGAGATTCCCATGGTTTGTGGGTAGGCTGGGCTCTGGCGATTACCTGTCATTGATGCACTATGGCCCCAGTGCAGGGAGGAACTAGCGGTCAGCAGAGCACTTCAGCATCTCCTTAATGCCCATAGACTTCGTGAGTGTGCCAGGATGCTTTAACTCAGTAAACACCAGCTTCACCATAAGCTTAAGTGCTTTCCTCCAAGACTTCAGATGCATAAAGTTCCTACACCTATTTCGGATCAAATAAAGGAAGTTTTTGTTTAATCTGTTCATCAAACTTGGCTCTGGGAAGGCTTCAAGTGGCAGTGTAAGGTACCAATTTTGGAGCAATCTCATCAAGAAAACTGAAGCACAGGACAGATCTCAGTAGAACAGGAATGGTCAGAAACCCAGAAGACATGGCCAGATAAGAAGGTGTCATGGGTTAATGCTGGACTGGCCACTAGACCAGTGACAGACACTCTCTATTAACCCTTCTTCCTTCCCAAAAGAGAGGAGAAAGGACATAAGGGAGAGACTGTTGGCAAAAATATGCCATTAACTTCAGAAAGTGTAGTAAGTTAGAAGAGACTTAGCTGAAAAGTAAAATCCCTGAACAGAATTAATTCTGTTCTGACTTAATCCAGGACAGAAGGTTCAGAATTGGTTTAGATTATAGATAGCTTGGTGGAAAGCAGGTAAGTGTTGAAATACATCAAATATCACTGCAGAGGTGCAAGGAGTAAACTGATCTTCATGTCTGTTGTGGCTATTACAACAGGTAGTGGCCTTAAATTAAAGTCAGAGTCATTCAGTCATTTGCTAAAAGCAAATTAGTTAAACATCTGGCAGGAGCAGCTTAGGTATAGAGAGAGAATCCTGACTTTGGGTAGTAGGTGTGTTTTAATGGTCCCTGAGAGCCTGATATTACGTAATTCTATGATTACAGGCCAGCTAAAGCTGTTACTCTTGTCATTAAAAATGAATTCAATAGTAATAGGCTTTTTGCTAATTATGCTTCCTATGATGTACGAACACCAGAATGATTCCAAGTTACTGAGGTGCATCAGTCACTGCAGGCTGGGTGGGCACAGTGAAACTGTAACAGATTATCTAAAATGGCCAGGAATGCCCATCTAATACGTAGGAAATCCTCTGAAATCTGGTAGACTGGTGTTTATGCGTGAATTAGTTAATGAACGGGTTTCTCACTTTGTCAAATAACCACTGTGTCTTGATCCTACTGCATTTACCTACCCTCAAGTGGTGACGATAAGGTAAGGGGAGAATTTGGTCTAGATAATCTCATATGAATTGAGTCAGTGTGGTTGTTGAAACTACAAGGAAAATTGAAGTTAAGAGACTTGGCTAGCCAGTACAAACCCTATTTCTCTACTCTTCTTGGTTTACTTGCATTTATAGAGGAGGGAAAACAAAATATCTCTTTGTGACTTTCCAGCACCTTCTTAGAAAAGGTTGACCTTCAAATGAAGATTTTCTGCTTTAAGATTTATTTCATGCTGGCTCTGAGCACATTTGGTTAGTCTGTGCAGCTTGCTGCAGTCAGAAACCTGGTATTAAATTCTGATATGGTATTTCAGCTGAAAGGAGAAAATCCTGAGTTTGGAGGGAGAAGGAGGAGGGGTTTGAATTAAGACTCTGCTGCTAAAATGATTTAAACCATCAGTGCCATTAAACTAAATTAATCATGAGGCGGTATCTCAGCAAATCGCTGGTTGAAGGTATGACAGCAGAACAACCCTGTGTGAATCCTACAGCCACAGGAATTTGGAATCAGTCCCATTTTCAAATTTTTCAGGTTAGAAATTTTTGAAATACAGTTGGACAGGGCACAGAATAAGTCACATGCCACGGATTAAGTTGCAGGATCCCTGAGCCTGAAGCTTGGGGTGAAGGGCTCTAGAGGTGGAGGATGATTGGAATAGAGGTAAGGGAAGGGAAGAGGCTTTTTGTTTCACTTGATAGTCTAAAAAGCTGCTGTGCTCTGTGCCCCTTTTGATATCTGTAGCACAAAGTTAATTCTTAACTCTCATTATACCCTGCCAGTCAGGTAAGCTAATATATTTAAAGCGTATAAATGCCATGTGGTATTTCCTGGGCTCAGGGAAATAGGCCATGTTTTACTTTCACATCAAAGTAATGCTGATTTCCTCTTGCCATTCAGTACGTGCATTTTTGAACTGGGATAATGCAAGAGCTTTTTTGGTTAGATCTTCTGGACATTGGCTGAGGAGTAAGTTCACTGCTGGAGTGGAAACCAGGGAGGTGAAGGTGGATCTTCTTGGCTCCTAGCTGATGTTTGGATGAGAACTAAGTCGTGTACTTGCAAAGAGAAAAAAAAACAAACTAGTTAGACTTGTAGCTTAAAATCTAAATACGCAAAGAAGAGCACAAGTAGTGTGACTAAGAGAATTCTCTTTGGGTATTTCTGTTACTGGGTAAATAAAAAGAAACAGAGATGCTTCCAAAGCAAGGAGGAGGTGACAAGTTGCTTGGTGTGTGCTTCCTGTGAACTTGACTCAGATATTGCTCTGTTTTCCTGTGCACAAAATCAGAATATCTTCACTGCTTTTTACAGAGATCCCTTTGCTTTACAGAAATATGAATGAAGTGAAAATCTTCCCAGAGATTGGTTGTTTTTACTTAACTCTTTAAAAAAAGTTGTAATGTTCCTGCTGTACTGTAAGAATCGATATGATTATGCTCTGTTTTTTCAGGTTCTTGCAGGGATGAATGTTTATTCTGCTGAATTTGAAAGGATAAAGGAAGAATACAATGTCCGGGGATATCCTACAATCTGCTATTTTGAGTCAGTTATGTTTTACTACTACTTAAGAAATCAAACATTCAGCTGTAATTGCATGGTCTTATCTTCCAGGGCAAGGACTAAATCTTGTTTTGTTGCTTTAACAGGAAAGGAAAGTTCCTGTTCCACTTTGAGAATTACGGTGCTACTGCGGCAGACATAGCAGAGTGGCTGAAAAAGTAAGGCGTTGAACTTCATGCACTCCCGCCTTTTATGTACTCTTCATTATTTACAGAATGTAATGGTTTAGGAACAGCCATCTCTCCCTCATTCCCTCTGCTCAGAAGAGCAAACAAAACTACCCCACTGAGATTGGCCAAACTAGTACAGAGAGATCGCCTAGTGTTTGGTTTTTAGCATGCATGCCTTGCATTTTACGATTTTGTTTCATCTGTAATAGGAGACTGTGAACCAAAATTAATGCAGGTACACAGAGTTCAGCTTCGTTTAAAATGCCAACTTAAATTTCCAGTGTTCTTGAATGCCTGAATGTAATACCTTGCAAAAGGTCTGACTTTTGTTGTATCAAAAATGTATACCAAGTGCGAAGTTCTCCTTGGTTCTTCAGTCTTTAGCTGAAGCTTTTAAAGTGTCTCGCGGAGACAAATTGGAGATCAAGGCATCCTGGATTGCCAATCATTTTTACAGAGTTTGTGTTTTCTGTCATGACATGAAGCAGTGTTGAAAGCATCTTATTCTACCTGAAGGGAGCTGTTTGCAGTCATAAATATTTTTGGGTCTTAATGAGCATATAGGACTAGAGAGAGAGAGACGGAGAAAACGTGCGTGTGTGTGCCTAGTTGCTGGTACGAATCAGCACGTTGTCAGTGAAGCTGATAGAGCATCTCGGGAGAGCTGAGATAGTCTGATGATGGAGGAATGCTGTTAGCAGTTAGCTCTGGCTCTTGGGCATTATGTCATCTTTGTAACTCTCCCTTGTTTGCTGCAGCCACAGAGAGAACCTTGAAGTGAAGCTAGTAAAAGGAAACAAGTGCATGGGAAGGAATGGACAGTTGCAAACTATTGTGATGATGCGGCTTAGCAAAATTGGCTCAGAATGCATGTTTTCCTGTACCACTGGGGCTATGCTGGTGACTTGCAGATAGCCTGGGGTCTTCAGCAGTGGTAGGCTACGTGGTTCAGGATTGGGAATCCATTAAGTGACAGCAGCATTCCTGTTGGCCTCATGTATTGGGTTTGGGTGAGCTGGAGTTAATGTTCCCCAGAGCAGCTCTTATGGTGCTGGGCTTTGTATGGGGAGGCAGATAAGACACAGGTGTTGTGGCTGCTGCTGAGCAGCGCTCGCACAGCACCAAGGCTGGCTTTCCAGCATCTTCCCCCAACAGTGAGATGGGTTGGGCAAGATCTTGGGAGGGGACACAGTCAAGACAGTTGACCCAAACTGACCAAAGAGATATTCCACACCGTGTGATGTCAGCTCAAGTATAAAAGGGAGAGAAAGGAGAAGGGGGTTGGGGTCATCTGTTGGTGAAGACGCTTGTCCTCCGAGCAACCACTACGCGTACCAGAGCCCTGCTTCCCAGGGAAGGCCAGACATCGCCTGCTGATGGGAAGTAGAGAATAAGATCTTGTTTTGCTTCGCTTTGCGTGCGGCTTGCTTTTTGCCTTTTCCTATTAAACCGCCTTTATTGTACCCCACACGCTCTTCCCATCTTCTTCTCTCCCACCTTGTTGTGCTGAGGGAAGTAGCACAGAGTGATAGAGCAACTTGGTGGGTACGTGGCGCTGAGCCAAGGTCAAACCACCACACCTCAGGAGGTGCAGTCACTGTGCCCAGTGCATCAAAGAGAAGGAATTCAGCCATAGTCTTTAAGCCTCATTTAGTTCATTAAGCCTTTGAATATGAATGATCAAGATGGCAACTTCAGCAATGCTGGAGCTTGGAGCAAGGATATGACTTCATCACCTGCACTTTATTATGCTTTTCTGTTCTGCAAGAATGTGGTTATCTCTTGGCTACCACATGTGAAACATTAGGTGTTTGGGGTGAGTTTTTTTCCCTGTCTGCCCACATAATATCCAGATAATCCCTGTAATATGCAGTGCCTTTATATCAGTGCTGTGGCAGCAAGCGAACGCAGCTACTGGGAGCAAAGCAGAACAGCTGCAAGCTCTTTCCAATGATAATCTCTGCTAACAAGCCACTGTGGGCTTTGGCTGGTATTTCAGCAGTCCCGAGCTGAAGATAGCTGTTTGTCCTCAGTGTTAGTGCATGCTTATTAGTTTCCCAAAAGATGATCTGAGCAGTAGCCTTCTTGCCCCTGTTTGGTATAATAAGTACAATTTTTAAAGAAAACACATTAAGAAATTATGCATACTTAAATTTTGCCAGTAATTGATGTTGCAGTTAAGACCATATATGGAGTAAGTGTGCTATGTGCATAACTTTATATTACTCTAAGGAATCTGCAGTACAAGTAGTCCAATGATGTGGCTTTAGGAAAGCCAAAGAGTGTAATTAGATAGCTGCAGGGTATCCAGGCTGTATTTCGTAATAGCATAACATTAAAGTGTCAGGAAGTGGCTCTTGACGTGAGACGTTGCTCTGGAAAGCAGGAGCACGGCAGTGCCAGGATGTGCCTGGCAGCCCATGGCGAGGAAAGCCAATGCGTTCTTATACTGTCCGTGCATGTGCTGTCACCATAATTGTCGAAAGAGAATCCGGAAGATATTGAGCCGTATGAAATGACCTGGGTTTTTGGGGACATGAGGTACACACTGCAGAAAAGCAACTGCTTTTACTTTCCTCTCCCCCTTCTGTTTTTTTCTTCTAAACGTTGCTGGTAAAGTGCTGAAAGTCATTGATCTATGCTAATTTTTTGGTGAAGAAATGAGATGATTTTAACCCTCATTAAGTTATATAAATTACTGAAGGGAAAAGTTTGCCATATTCTTTACTCTCAGAACAGGAGCTGCTAGTTTGGAGGGCTCCGACATCTTTTTACTACTTAATGAAGATGCTTCATTTTTATGCTGAAGTGTGCTAATGCATCAGTCTTACAGATACTTAACCTCTCTTATCTTCCTAATAGGCACTGGCTACTATCTTAACGGAGTTTCAGATGTTTTCATGAAGCAATAGAGAGAAACCGTCATACAACCTTACTCCAACACTCAACAATATTAACACAATAGATGGTGTCTTGCACATACCATCATTCTTTAATTCTTTTTCTTTTCCTTCCTTTTTTTAAATTTTATTTTTATTTTTTAATTCAATCTGATACACAGCTCTATCAGCCTGGATGATAGGCAAGCCAGACAGCTTCTTACTGCCTTCAGTAGCTCCTTAGCTTGTCTTGATGTTTTTATGGACTCTTCTCAGGCCCTTCCTTAGCACCAACTATTTAATTAAATCAGGAACTTTTTCTCTGCTCTTAATTGAATTAGCTCTTGATAACTCCTCTAGACTTTTGTCATCCTATTTTTGGTTTTCAGGCATTGGGTATGCCTTGTCTCAGTTTTAAATGACATTCTAGATTTTGCTTGTTGCTTCCTCCAGGCCTTGAGGTGCTTCTTACTGACTCCTGTGTAGGCTTATTAGCATGCACAGCATTGTAAATTGGGCCATTTGAATAAACCTCCTGTGCCCTGCTTTACTAGTTCCCTCCTGAAATAGGTCATGCGAGGCCCTGCTAAAGACAGTGTTCTGCCAGTGCTTTTTAGGCACCATGTCCATGTTCATCATGCACTGTGTACTCAACCCTGTTCCCCTACCAAGTTCATTAATTGTCATGGTGTTTCCTGGAAAGCTTGGCAACAAGCAAGCTGATTATCTCCTAAGTTTTAAGAGAGTAGACTCTCACGGATGGGCACCTGCCTCTTTTTTTCTCTCTGCTACTTGGCCATTTGCAGCTCCGACCTTTGGTTTGATGGTTTTTTTGGTTCATTTATCATATAAGCAGCAGCAGAGGTGCACATCACAGTTTTGCATGAATCATACCCATTGCTTACATGAAAAGAATTTGCTATCTGAATCACTGTATCTCTCTACTGTTTGTGTGGCATTTTTTTAATCAAACTAGGCTTTCAGCCTAGAAATGAGCAAGGTAGGATAAATGAGTTGTTATCCATTTGCCATTCCTTGTTCCAGGCAGCTAATGTAATAATACATTTTAATCAAAAAATCAGAGTTGGGGGTCACATCCAGATCTGTACTTTGCCAAAGAATCTGTGGAATTTTTGGGAATGTTTGGAATTTATTACTACAACTGGCAAGGATAAAATAGCTTCATTGTCTGGCTCTAAATGTTTGTATGTTTGGGTGTCCTTTATGTGAACACTGCTTTCATAAATAAAATGTCAATTAGCGTAGTTTAGCGTAGTTTAGTTCACATCTGCTAAATTCTCTTTATAAGCTGGGTCTCTTTAGCTTGGAGAAGATAAGATTGAGGGGAGACCTCATTAATGTTTATAAATATGTTAAGGGCGAATGTCACGAGGAACCAGGCTCTTCTCAGTGATGCCCAACGACAGGACAAGGGGTAATGGGTGCAAGCTGGAACACAGGAGGTTCAGCTTAAACCTTAAAAGGAACTTCTTTACAGTAAGGGTGACAGAGCACTGGAACAGGCTGCCCAGGGGGGTTGTGGAGTCTCCTTCTCTGGAGACATTCAAGACCCGCCTGGACACCTTCCTGTGTGATGTCATTTAGGTTCCTGCTCTGGCAGGGGGATTGGACTTGATGATCCTTTGAGGTCCCTTCCAATCCCTAACATTCTGTGATTCTGTGATACATTAATGAAAGCCAAGAACAGTTGTGTAGCTGGATGATGAGCACTAAACTGGTTCAGGGGAGCTTGTGTTCAATTTCCAGATTTGCCGCCGTATCTTTAGTCTCCATTGAAGATGGTTAAACTCATGTGCAGTCATAGTGAAGCCAATAGAACATGCCATTTGCCTCGAGGTTAAGCGACCGGTTGAGTAGCTTTGCTGAGTTAGGCCTACAAGGCCACTGCCGAGTGAGGCCATCATGGTGCTTCCCTAGGTCACAGCTGTTCAGGGTAAAACCATATATTCCTGCGGAAGCGGTCTGTGAGCTAGCTCATGGTCCCAACACTTCATCTCCTTCTTTCTCTGTCACCCCTAATCATGCTGTGAGTATTCTGGTTAGATTGACTATTTCTGCTCGCTGCATTTTTCTTTCGTTTGCAATGGCTCCTGTGAATGACAAAGCGTGACTGCTGTGAGAGAGGGAGCGTCCTGCTGAGGAGGGTAAAAGAGTAAAACAAAATGCATCTATTTCTGCAGTGTAATAACTGAGCATTGTGGTTATCTCCTCTCTCCATCCCCTTCCATTGCTGATGTGTCCTCTTGAGCTTCTTGTGGATTTTTTTCTTTCCTCCTCTAGTTTTATCTGAATTTCAGTGCTTATGAAATTGTGAAAGCTGTTCAGTAGGGTTAATGTGTGGTACATAAATGATAGTCTGAACAAAGTGGTTCCTTGCAGTCCAACTTGCCAAAATGACTGTGTAGTACCAGAGAGCTGCTTTTAAGCTGTGTCTGTTTGTCTTGTAGTCCACAGGCACCTCAGCCACAGGCTCCGGAGACTCCCTGGTCAGATGAAGAAAATGTAGTTTATCACCTGACTGATGAGGACTTCGACAAGTTTATGAAAGATCATTCATCTGTGCTAGTGATGTTCCATGCACCATGTGAGTTTGTCTTTTTTCCATTCTGTACCTTGAGCCAAATGTTTGCTGTTAAAACTGATGATGATTTTCTGTGAAGTTTCACAGAGCTGTGAACTAAAAGTCCAGGCTTTTCTTGTTTGTGTTGATTATTAAATACACAAGATATGAAATGTTTGTGAAGTTACTGACTTCAAGTTTAGGACAGAGATGTGCTGCTGGAAGTGACGCTTTGAGGCAAAACATCACTGAGGAGTGTAGTGATGCCTGAATAGTCTGAGGACTCTGTGGTTTTTGCTTTCAAAGCAAGAGCTCTGGTTGAATGAGCAACTCAACATGAGAACCATGAGCTCCTGAAGCCTTGTTTGTGGCTGCTGATACATCATTTTGAGACTTTTCACTCTTTTGCAACAGTTTGTTATCTGGCAATGTGAGGGATTGATGGTCGTTATGTATTGTGCTGAAATATGCCAATACTTCATCTAAGTTCATAAAGTCCCCAGGACTTCTGAAAACTAATGCAGAGCTGGTAGTGGTACTGCTTACTGTTCAGCTGAGAATGAATTGGGCTGATTTTTTTTCATGACTTGAGGTTTTAGCTTTGATTAGTAAAATGCAGTGAGTAGCCTTCAGAAAGCTGGTTTCAGTCACATTGTCCTCCTGTACACTGGTAGGTAGAAGAGTGTGTTAACCCATTTTGTTCACTTAGGGTAAAACTTGTTTCAGCTACGGAGCTGACTCTACCAGTTCTTTGTCTGCCTTGGAAGGGTCAGGCTCAAATATGCTATGTTGGGTGATGCTTCTCCTCCTGCTGCTGCTCTGGCAGTTGCACTTGGGTGAGATGTTTATTTTCATGGGCATAGATTGGAAGGTTAAGGGCTCTGGAGACAGGCTTGTGTGCTCACAGCTGAAGGATCTTGGCTGAAATCCTGCTTCCTTTTGAGCCAGCATGTGTTAGCTCCAAAATGCCTTTTTTTGAAGGTGTGCTCATACGACTCATGTGAGAAGCATCCCATAATGAATTTCCTTTGCCCTATGAAATGTCTGGGGATTTGATCCACTGAAGCAGGTGACTGGCTGCTGTTTTATCGCTGTGTTCACTGTATTATTTGTGCTAATGAAGGTGGGACTGGAGATTAGTGCCTGGTCTGAAGGCCAAAACACAAGTAGCAGAACTAATGAAGACTGGTTTGCTGAGGAGTTATCCTTCGTTACCCAAATCCATCCTTCTCCAGATTTCCATGCATCTTGGTGTGCAAGCGACAGCATGGGCTGTTGCTCCTCGGGAGCTGGACGCTTGCTGGTTTGGCTGATTGACTGCTGCCCAACAGAAATGTAACTGCTGAATTCTCTTCCTTTTCGTCTCTGTGCACAATAGCTTGGAATAAGTGTCCTCTCTAGCATCAGATTTCTGTATATTTACAGAGATAGATCTCGTATTTAAAAGCTTTGAGCTTTTTTTGAGTTTGCATATGGGCAAAGGAGTCCGGTCAGATATTTTGGGAGGAGGAAGAGAGGGAAGAAATTGACAGCTGGCCCTGCAAACTTTACTCCTTTAGGAAGTCGGCTTAAAAATAGGTGAATACACACAACTGCAATCCAATTTTATAGTAAATTCAAGTTAGTTGTGAATCTGAACAGGGCTCTGTTCAGTTTGTAGGTGTAGGTTTTGGGGTTTTTTTTAATGTTTTCTAAAACACAAACAATGCAATTTTAGGGGTAATGATATTCCATGAGCTGTCACCTGCACTTGAATGTAGATATACTTTGTACTAAGGGACATTCTGTGCTAAAGTACAGCAGTACTTTGGCAAATGCTGTTTTAAAAGTAAATTAAATGCCTGAATTGAGCAATCTCCTGATAACATGTTGCAGCTCCTCAGAATTGGGGTAAAGAATGTTCCTTGCTAGAACAACACCATTTTAAATTCAGCTTGAATGTTTGGGGCGTTTTATTTACATTCAGGTGGTAGCACTGTGCCTATGTGTAGGATCCAGTTTATACGTGTGTATAAGATTTGTGTTTGTAAGATCATCTCTGAGCATCCTCAGCAGAGAGTGTAAGGCTTGCAAACTAATTAACAACAGACAACTATCACAAACAGTTATCTTCATGATTAAAAGATCTTCTTCTAGCACTTCTTAAGTGTGCTAATGGAGTCACATTATGACTTACGAATATTAGGAGATAAATTACTCCAGTAAAAGAGGCAGTAAAAATGTAGGCCATCTTACTTGTTTTAAACTTGGTAGCTTAGGATAATAATGGTTTTTTTCTAAAAATTATGTATTAATAAGAATTTTTGTTGAAACAGATGTACAAAATAGGCCCAGGACACAGAACATATTTCTCTGTAATTAAGGATAAGCAAGAGGATTTCAGCGCTGACCTGGAATTAGCAAGTACTTAAAACCCTGTGTCACCATGCAGCTTCCACGTGACTTGGAGTTTTTCTAACATGTTATCAATCTTGTGTTCATGATAAGTTCTTTTACTAGATGGAGAATTATTTCAGTGATGCTTTAACTGCAGAGTCAGATGGCCAATGCATTAATAGAGTGTAGTATTAAAAGATACGTGGAAAATTGAGAGCTTTTTATCCTCCCAACTCCTCCACGTGCTCAAAATAGAGCTGAACAAATGCATGGCTGGTAAATACCTGTGAACTGGAGGATGAGGCGCTGTGGTGAATGTGGCCAGTTGGATCTGCATGCCTGTGGCTACTAATGATCATCCCTGAGGACCACAGTATAATTATTTCCCATTAGTTGCACTTAGTAGCCCAATTAAAGGTGTTGCAGCACTTTGTGTTAGGTGCAGCCTCGGATAAGGAGGTTCAGCTAGAGCAAGCAGCTGCATGTAATTTAAAAACACTGGGAAGGTCTGCAGCATGCAACTTGCACCTCTTGCTATCAGAGCCTTTTCTGCAATAATTTAGCGCAACTATTAAACAGAAGATCTGCCTCTCTGAGTTACTGCTGGACTTGAGAAGTGTGAGTGGGCATGATGAGTTCATCCTGCTTTCGTTTTGCAGGTCGCTAGGGACATGAAGCAGGATTTTTAACCTTCTGAAACTCCTTTGTTAAAGCCCTTAAGAGGATGTTCAGTAAATCTGAATATTTAGTATAGGTAAAGAGCAACCCAACCAGTCAGGAGTCTGAAGGGATTCTCCCTCCCCAGCCATCTGTGAAGAGTGTGCGGTGTTGTACTCATTATTCAAACATTTTTGCTGAAATTTCGTAATTGTTGATGGTGAATACAGTATTACCCTGGATATATCCAGACTGGAGTCTTACAGGTATCTGAGTAGTTTTTCTATATGTTGCTGTTTTACCCAAAAACTTCAGTTATGAACTGAGATCTCCTGCACTATACAAAAGAACAAATAAATGGCCCTTTCCCCCAGAGAATTTGAAGTTTTTGCTTGGCTTGATCATATTTGCTAACATGAGCCAGCACAGTTGTGTTAGTGGGCCAGTTCTGAGTCTGTGACAAGAGATGCATTGCACTAGCATAAGTTATGACCATACCATAATATGAAGTCACCTGTGCTGCTTATGAGTCTTCTGAGAATAAAGACTCCATATCTGTATGTGCTTCTTGACATTTGTGCTACAACTGATCGTTTTATTTAGATGCCCAAGGTGACAACTGGCTTCTAAATGTCTCTAAGTATGGATTATGTTGCCAGTCAAGTGGTGTTAAATACTGCAGGGACATGGGGACTCACTGGGACTTAAAATGCTTCTGAGTCACTTGAGCACAAAAAAAGCCTTGTTTGTGATTTCAGTTTCCTCATCAAACTGTTTGATGAGTCAAATGCAGTTTTACATATAAATTTTGTCCAAAATGTTTGCCAAATCAGTGCAGGTTGCTGCCTTTCTGACTTAATTTTGTCAAAAGAATAAAAACCATACTAATTTCCCTTTCTACGTTTTTACACAGCATTTTTCTCCAAAGAACATCTCAGTCTCTTGCATGAAATAAAACTGAGTCACTGATAAGTCAATTCAGATGCTGCTGAAAGGTGTTTAAAGTCTAGAATTGAAATTAAAGTCAGTTCAGAAATGAGTTCTGAAGGTGTCTGTTTTTCATGCACAGGAGCTACTTTTCATTAGGTTTAGTTAACAGAAATGACATCTCTAACACTTTAAAAGTGTACCTGTTCTTGCAGCCTCATGCAGAATAAAGTCCTGGAGCCACCACGAGCTGTAGCCTCCCTATGTAAATTCAGCAAGCACGGATCTGAGTAGGCTCTGCTACTAATTAGTGATAGTTGCCAGTCACCTCTGATGGTTGCTTGGGCTTTACTTTTTCCCCCTCCATACCCCATCAACCATAGCAAAATCCACGGTCAGGTGCTGATGGTGCCAGAGGTAAGAGAAAGGTAAAGAGGTGCTTTGACTGTACTGTTAGTATGAGTGTGCATTTGCTTTTTGAAGGATTAAACTATGAAAATGTTTTTCCTGCAACTTTTCTTCCCTGTACACGAGCTTAAATTCATGTCAAGCCTGTCTTCTTCCTAGTCCTCTTCATAGGACTTTCCCCTCCTTAATTTGTTCTTGGAAACTGCTTAAGAGATGCAGCCCTGATACACCTTTTCTTGCTCCCGCCTAATGAAAGGGAGGGCTAAAATAAATCTTGATATGATAAAATGCATTATAGGTTTGATATGTTGTTGAAATATCTGTGAAATTCTTTTCCTATCCTTGGATATTTTCTCTCCCTTTATAAACCAGCTTGATAAATTACACAAGTAGTGCTTTCCAAAGCCAGCTATTCAGCTGTGCAGGTTTTTAATTGCACAGGGAGCTGTTCTATCAATTTAGCTTTGAAAAACTGCTTTTCATACCCTTCGTTCCTTCCGTCTTCCCTCTGGTGCATTACAACCTGAGGTTTTAAGCCACTTTGTGGAATTATTATTAAGAATGCCAACCAATTAGCTCAGTACAAGATGGAGGCCTGCAGCTTCTAACCAAGCAGCAGACTTTGTTCTCTCCCTGCCAGCCACATCATCATAGGTTTCAGTTGACTTGGTTTTGTTTCTTACTGCTCCATGTGGTGAGATTAGGATGTAGAAATCTATTGCTCACTTCTAAAGTAAAGCAAACCCAAAATGTGCCCACAAAATCAAATCTTTTTTTTTCAAACTGGGTTTTACAACTATAAATAAATCAGTTTCCCTTTCAGATGCTCCCTGGTTCCATATGAAAGCTCCTTATGAAAGCAACCTACCATTGCAGTGAGCCCTAATTGGTACATCTGTTGGCAGCCTGAACATAAAGGCCATGAATTGAAAAGGTTGAAGAATTAATCTACTATGCAGTGTGGAAAAGTATCCATTTTAGCACAGATCACTTTGGCAGCCTGCAATAAATAAACAAAATCTTAAATTTTTCCATGGTAATTCATGATTCAATCAAGCATATTTTAAAAATATAAACCAATGCAGTTGCACCAGTGGAGGTTGAAGGCATATGGGTTCTTCAGACAAGAAGCAGAACTGAATGTGGAATGTATGGAAGCATCCTTTATTTGTCTCTGTCATAGCTGACATCTTTGATTTTAAAAAAATAAAATCTGGACTGTGGTCAGTGGCTACATAGAGAGCTTTTGGCACCTGCCTTCGGATGTACAGCCTCTAGGATGAAGACAAATGGTAGGTAGCTAGGAAGCTGTTCTTGTTAGACCGATGCTGGGAACCCCCTTAATTAATTTGACATCATCTAGTGGTAGCTGTTCATAAGAAGCTTCTGGTTGTGTTTATTGGTGATAGCAGTTCAGTTGAAGCCAAAGGCAGAGACTGGGAGGAGGAAGATCTGCCCACTGTAAGAGAATACCAGGTTTGAGACCATTTAATGAACTTGAAGTTGCACAATACCATGGGATTGGATGAGATCCATCCACAGGTCCTGAGGGAACTGGCAGACGAGGTTGCAAAGCCACTTTCCATTGTATTTGAGAAGTCATGGAGATCTGATGAAGTTCCCACTGACCGGAAAAGAGGAAACCATAACCTTCATTTTCAAAAAGGGAGATAAGAAAGACCCAGGAAACTATAGACCAGTCAGTCTTACCTCAGTGCCTGGCAAGATAATGGAGCAGATCCTCCTGAAGACTCTGCTAGGGCACATGGAAAACAAGGAAGTGGTTGGTAGCAAGCAACATGGCTTCACCAAGGGCAAATCCCACCTAACAAACTTGGTGGCATCGGTCATGTCATCGGTGGATAAGGGGAGAGTAACTGATGTCATCTTCTTGGACCTGTGCAAAGCATTTGACACTGTCTCGCACAACATCCTGGTTTCTAAACTGGAAGGACATGGATTTGATGGATGGACCACTCAGTGGACAAAGAATTGGCTAGACGGCCGCTCTCAAAGAGTTGCGATCAACAGCTCAATGTCCAAATGGAGACCTGTGACCAGTGGAGTCCCTCAGAGATCGGTATTGGGACCAGTGCTGTTTAATGTCTTTGTCGGCGACATGGACAGTGGCATTGAGTGCACCCTCAGCAAGTCTGCCGACGACACCAAGCTGTGTGGGGTGGCTGACATGCTAGAGGGAAGAGATGCCATCCAGAGGGACCTTGACAGGCTGGAGAGGTGGGCCCGTGCCAACCTCATGAAGTTCAACAAGGCCAAGTGCAAGATCCTGCATCTGGGGCAGATCAATCCCAAGCACAAATAGAGGCTGGGTGATGAGTGGATTGAGAGCAGCCCTGCAGAGAAGGACTTTGGGACACTGGTTGATGAAGCACTGAACGTGAGCCACTGATGTGCTCTGGCAGCCCAAAAAGCCAACCATGTCCTGGGCTTCATCAAAAGAAGTGTGGCCAGCAGGTCAAGGGAGGCCGTTCTCTCCCTCTACTCCGCTCTTGTGAGACCCCACCTGGAGTACTGCATCCAGCTCTGGGACCCCCAACACAAGAAGGACATGGATCTGCTGGAGAGCGTCCAGAGGAAGCTACGAAGATCATCAGAGGGCTGGAGCACCTCTCGTATGAGAACAGGCTGAGGGAGTTGTGTCTGTTCAGCCTGGAGAAGAGCAGGCTCTGGGGAGACCCTATAGCAGCCTTGGAGTATCTGAAGGGGGCCTACAGGACAGCTGGAGAGGGACTTTTTATAGGGACATGGAGTGATAGAACCAGGGGCAATGGTTTTAAACTAGAGCAGGGTAGATTTAGATTAGACATTAGGACGAAGTTCTTTACTATGAGGATGGTGAGACGCCTCATCCCTGGAAGTGTTGAAGACCGTGCTGGGTGAGGCTCTAAGCAGCATGGTCTAGTGGGAAGTGTCCCTGCCCATGGCAGGGGATTTGGAACTAAATATGGTCTTTAAGGTCCCTTCAAACTCAAGCCATTCTATGAAAATACTCTTTCATCACTTAAGGTCTGCCTTCAGGCCTCGACCTTGGCACCAGGCAGATCGGGTATTTTGAAGAGAAGCTGTACATCTGTCTGGTGCCCTTGTGGAGCGGTCTCAGGTAGCTTCCCAGGAGGAGTGTCAGCAACTGCACTAATAACATTTACTCCAGTATCCTTCCACTCTGCAATTGTTTCCAGTTATTTGATGTTTATTGGTCCTTTGTTGAAGATGACTGTGTGAGAAGACCTTATGGAATGGCAGAAGTTACAGAGAAGAGCCATGTTTTCGAAATCACTTTAGCTGTGTGGAACGGCAGGGAACTGGAAGCCAAAAGCTTGGCAGGATGTAGTCTTTGGTCAAGGGTTTGCTTTAGAATTTTCTGAAAGGTCTTTACAAGCTTTGACGATCCTACCTCATGAATGGAACTCTGGTTTTTATATTGGACTTTAGATATGGGCAATACTTTAGAATCAGTTGTACCTGTTAAACAGTATGGCTGTAGTCAGAGAAGAAAACAAAGGCAAGCAGTTCTGTGCTACCTTCGCTGCAGCCTGGAAGGATTACTGGAAGTTTGTAGTGTGTAAGGCAGGTCACTTATTTGTGTATTTGGAAGCTTGGCAGATGTCATATCCGAATGATCTAGCCAGGTATACTAGTCTCTGGGATGATACACAAGGAGACATGCATGTGTCAAGGTGCTTGCCTGTGGGCTTCATCCTGTTCCTACTAGACCCTATGAAAGTGTTCTCCATGCTCTTAGAGTAATTAGAGAAAGCTCGGAACAAGGCAAACTTTCTGGACCATAGTGTAGATCATAGGCAGTACCTAGCTCTGGTGGGTTTCTTGGTGAAGCAGCGGAGATGTCAGAATGGGCTCTTGCAATACCCTCATCACTGAAAAGATGAACGGTTGTGCAAAGGCACTTGGGTGATAAATGTTGCTGTTTAAGAGTCTGGACGGATAGTTCAAGAGAAGAGGTCTACTTCCGTTTCAGTATTGCATTTCCTGCCTCTTCACATCCCTTAGGTGCCTAACTTCAGTGTTGCCTTAGTGCATTTTTAATGGAATGTGTCATAAAGTGCTTCCCTGGATAAGCATTTCTGTTCAATTGTATATACATATTTTTAAGCTGTACGTTACTGGCAGGCTCCTGGAACAGATATATTCTTCATGTAAACCAGTTAGAAACAGGTAAATTCTTGGCTTCTGAATTTGCTTCCACTAAAGGGAGCAAGTTTTGACTGTTGATTTCGAAGAGGAGGAGGAGGACCGGGACACTCAGACTAGGTTAATCAATATTTTAAAAGCATGTAAGTCTACAACAGGATGTTGCTTGATATTATGTATATTTGAATATCACCAAAAATTGCAGTGTGTAAACAGTTCAATGCAATGACCTACCAGCGCGATGACCTGCCTCATTAAACTAATTACAGCAATGACTTTCAGGGGAGATCTAGTTACACATTAAAACAGGAATTCTTGAAAATACAGCAAACCAGGAAAATGAAGCAGCCAACATGGATTTTTCGTTTAATCCCATTTAGGCTTCTTGAGGGTTTAAAAATAAAGATCAATATGGGGTTTTAGTGGTACTTCATATAAATAGGAATGTGGAGACTGTAAAAATCCTGGTAACTATCTTGTGCAGTAAAACTTAATAAAATACCTAATGAAAAGGATGAAGACAGTAAATGACTGAATCCATTGTCTCTTTCGTGTCAGTCTTTTGAGAGTAGAGCACACAGTTCATAGAAGGTTATTGTCCTTTTGAAGCAGTTTGTGCTCTTAGGGCAGGGTAAAGTCATAAAAAAAGGATGATCCAGTGATAAAAGCGATACCCTTCGCCTGGAGATACAAAAGTTTAGTTCCTTGCCTTGCTTTTATTTGTACAATTGTGACCCAAGTTGTGAAATACTTGTCTTAGGTTCCAGTCTGTGAAGTGGAGATAACGTTTCACCTTGTGGTGGAGTTTTATCTAGCGAGCCACGTCCAGACTGCAAGATACTCCAGTATTGTAAGAATTGGGGTATGAAAGGCATATGAACATTCCAAAGACTTGATTTATACAAAGGAAATAGGATTCTGCCTTCAATATTCCCTGGCTTATCGCAGACAATCAGGTTTTTGGCTCCCTAGTTTAGGAAACCCTATCTTCCAATGGGTGAGCACACAGCTCAGGCAAGATTATCGCAGCTAGAACTGATGACTTGCAGCTTGGTTACAGCCTGCACCAAGACTTGAAGGGAGGAGCCTTGGCTTGCTCTAGTTCGGCTTCATAACAGAAAGGATGGCAAATGAAGACTTTTGGGGTGTTCATCGCTGTTTTACCTTTGGGCTGGACCTGAGTGTGCTCTTGTGCCGTGATGCTTATCTGGGGACGCTGTGTATACTTTGAATAAATTGCTAGCAGTTGTGGTTGTTCAGAGCAGTATGCAGGACAGTAGTGAAGGAGGAACGAAAGGAGCTTAACTATGTAGACACTTGGTTTTTGTGAAATTCGGAGGTTTGTTCAAAATACATTGCTGTATGCTCATCCCCACTAGGGAGCAATTAGTTTCTCTATTAAAGAAACCATTTGCTAAGACTTCCAATCAGAAAAAACATCTTCCTGTGAGTGTGTGGCAGGTGGTATGAATGAAACTTAAGTTTCTTTGGGGATTTTCTGCCTCATTTCTCACATTACTGTTGCTGTTCTTCTCTCCTAACAAGTCCTTACTGACTAGCTGAGACTATTGCAAAGGAGTAGCTACGGCTGCTGGAGAGCCAAGGGGCTGCCGAGAGGTGACGGCTGAACTTGCCCCATTCTCTCCTCTGGGTATCTGTTGTAGATTATTTAGTTATTCAGAGTGATCTTTTAAAGGACTTCTGTATTTTCAGTTGTGAAAGTCTGCATTTGATCTTGCAGATCCGCAAACTTGGCTCCGGTGTGTGTGTTAGGCCCTAATGGTCTTGTGGCAAGTTCTGACAGGAATGAAGCATAACTTATTTTTATAGGTTTACTTTGCTTGCCCCTAATTAGGGGTGAACAGTAGGAATTAGCTTTAAGAATTAAGCACCAGGTTTATTTCTTCTGAAATAAATTAATTTCCTTGCCTGGATAAGTTTAATATACAGTGCTCGTCTCTCATTTGTAAAGTGCCTTATAGTATCTCTGCTACTTGAATTATTACCAGTAGAATTTTCTTTATCATGTTTATCTTTCCAAATACTTTATGGCTTCAATTTTTATTATCCTGTGGAAGGTAGAGAACTTATTTAAAGGGCAGATAACGAACAGAGAAACCTATGGTGAAAGAACACTTGCCTGCCTGTCTGCTCCTTGTGCCCTTTCAGATGGTGAGTTGGCAAGTGATACTGAGTTGTTACTAATAAATGAATCCATTGCTTTGATGCTGAGTTCTTGCGATTATGGTGGAGGTGTGTCTTCTCGGGTCCCAGCTGCCTGCGGTTAGCGAACATCTCAGCACACTTCTAAGCAGATGAATGCATCTCAGCTGGTAACCACTTTTGCTCTGATTTCAGACAAAAAGTGTGCATTCCGCATAGTTATCCCTTCTTGGTACTTGACTTTTATAGATATCTTCACAGTAATGGCCAGTGTCACCATTACTCTCAGCACCTGTGCCCCAGGAAGGGACGTACCTTTCTGAGGAAGATCTCTTTGCATTGCATCCACTTTGTTGATGTTTTATAGAAATTGCATCCTAGGAAATGCTTTGCTTGCTTGCTAGGCTGTTTTCCTGAGCTGGACATTCAAAGCTATTTCATTTGAACTCTCTTCTCTGGCATTTTCATTGCTAAAGCCAAAGTATAAAGTCCTCAGTAGTGAGAGTGTGAAGGAAAGTAGTGCAGCTTCTCTTTGCTCCCCAAGGTAAAATTTTGTTGACTATCTGGCAGCGGAGAAGAGGGGGATCTTTTTTGCATGTGGAATAGTTACGGCTGAATTGAGAAGGAAACCTTCTGGTGGTATTTCTCATAAGCTCTCAAGAATTTCACCTTAAGGCAACGGTGCTGTTGTCTATCTCTGTCGCATTTCAATAGGGGAAGATTAATTTTCAACACCTACTCAGGGCCATGCTTCTCCAAGCTGGTGTAGGAAGTGTAATTCATATCTCCCGATGCCAGCTGATCTACCTTCCTTCACTTCTTTTTGCCACCCAAGAGGGGTAGGAGGTATCCCAACTCTCATTTCTACCAGTTGCACCATATAGTTTTGACTAAGAGGATATATATGTGCAACATAATCTCCAATAGCTGGAAGCCGAAGCCCGATTTGGAATGGAAATAAGGAAGCATGTGTCTTTTGTTGTTAGCTTATTTTAAATAAAGATGATTTTGTTCCTGGACATGTGCTGGAGTCTGTGCCATTGCGTTTAGGCTTATTTCAGGAGCCTGGCTCAGCCAGAGTTTCCTGTGAGGTTAAAAGTAGAGAGAGCACACTCCGAGGGCAAGACAGAGCAGAAATGTCTCTCCCTGCTTGACGCTCAGGGATCCCTAGGAGGTACCACTTTGTGGCTGAGGTTAGCCTTGGAGAATGTTAACTCTTCCCTCTCAGCCTTTGTGTCAAAAGAAGATGTGTTCCAGTACGACCAGAAATGAAGGCAGAAGCATGTGTTATACAGTTCAACAGAGCTGTCATCTTTAAAATCCTGTGGAGGCAGCCTTCAGGACCCGCTCAGTGTTTTCCCTCTCTGTGCTGAGCCTTCGCCTGCCCAGATCTCTTGGTGACTAAAAGTAGCCCTTCTGCCAGAGCTGTGAATATGGCACGGATGCAGACAGGCTTCCTGGAGGGTATGTTTGGTTAAGCATTTTTCTCAGTTCGTTCTGATTTATCTTATGCAAAGCAATGATCTGGCTGTCTTAAAAGAAAATAAATAGAAAAATCCAAACTCATACTGCAACTGTCTAAAGCTGTTCGGAATCTCCTCTTGCTCAGCAGTTTCAATGATGCTGGAGGTGGAAAGGTTATGCCAGCATAGAAAAGATGATCAGGAATTGGATTTCAAATGCTTTCACCTCTACAACCAAGGTGACCAAGAGGGTTACATCCCCATGTATTAAGCAGGTATCAGGTAGTTCATATGAGGTTGGCCTGCTCCTTGATAGTGACCCTTGATGCTCCATTTTCAGTGCCCTGAGGCTTTCCCCCTAAGGGAGGAGCTGTGTGTGCTCTGTGGCACATTGTGTGGTGCCACGCCAGAGAGGTGGTGGCTGGGGTGGGGTCACTACTGCCTCAGCAAGTCATATGGAGAGGAGGAGGAGGAGTGACTGATTTGTCGTCATTTTATGCCCCAACTTTGCACAGAAATGCTGCTGGCAGCAGGCAGGGACTTTCTTCCATGTGCACGTGCTGAGTCTGGATTTGCACAGCTGATTGCACGCACAGATCATTGCACACACAG
The DNA here is from genome assembly GCA_013396935.1 of Baryphthengus martii. NCBI lineage: Eukaryota > Metazoa > Chordata > Aves > Coraciiformes > Momotidae > Baryphthengus > Baryphthengus martii. The sequence continues at coordinate 257,999 of VWZK01001604.1, read as the reverse complement.
ATTGACTGCGCTGTGAGTTTGTGGTAACGCCAGTGAGGTGGTGATAATGGTGGAGATGAGATGCTGTACAGCTTTCTTGTCGCTGGGATGAACTGTGCAGCCCACACAGCCGAGGCGTTAGCCTGCAACCGCACAAATGTAGCATGACTGCAATAATTCAAACTGCTGAAGTATTTTCGTTCTAATTCTGCGTTTCTAGTTCCCCATAGTTTTTTCTAGGCTGACCTTTCACAGGCTTTGTCTTTTGTAAAGCCATAAAGCTGCTTGCTTGCCAATGATCCCTAAGCAATTGGTCAAATCAAACCTACCTTTAAAATTCCAGTAGTGAAGTGGAAGGTCTGAACTTGTGTATGCATGCACACATTTCTAGCTGTTGAAAAGTTGATTTCAATATCATATTAAAGGCATTGAAGCTGTTCCTCCCAATCTTATAAGAAAACATCAAGCCTTGAAACATCTTTGTCTTTTAAGTATCTGGAATTTTACCTGGATGGACGGTGCTGCTGGTGAGATAGAGTAAGTACCCAGAGGGTAAGATGGAGTAAGTACCCAGAGGGAAGCATAAAATTTCTTGAGTTCCTGGTCCTTCATAAGGTGATTTTTATTGTCTTTTTTTAAAAGTAGAAACCTGGAGATCTAATAATGGTCTGATGGCTATGACTATTAAGACTATTAAGTGAACACGCAACCAACACTGTTGCAAATTTGTACCTGTGATTATGGGGAGAAACAGCTGCTTTTGTCATCTTCTCTCCCTGCCAAATTTGTGGATGATTTCCCATCAGATGTCTGCAGTGCAGATGGCTGAATTATGCAAGGAAATCTGCAGCTGTGGTGGTTTATGCGCTCTTGCACCGGTGGAAGAACTGTGAACTGTCTTGTGTCAAACCTTAGAGCAACTCTCTTATGTGATACGTAAGAAACCTTTACATGTTAAAAACTTCTGTGGCAGAAGAGAACACATTTGCCTTCTCACATAGATAAGAGGGCTGGTTCTTGTGTTTATCCTTGCCCTCAGTCCAAGGATTGTGTCTCTCTGCCATGTATGTACTCTTGATTTTGTATATACAGGTGTGTGGTGTAAGATAACAGCAGGGCACACATAAGGGCTGGCTGCTCTACTGTGTTGAGAGCTCACTGCTCCTCTAGGATTAGGAATGGAGAAACCAAAGGTGGATCCCCAGGTGTTAAAGGTTTAGAGATCAAAGGTGCATCTGAATTGTTTGAGGGTTTTTTTTTGTTTGTTTTTCTTTTCTTGAAGTTGTCTGTAAATCTCCTATGAGTCTGAACTGAATAGTGATTCAGTCTGAGTATAGTGACCCACTTGCTGAAAACAGGACATGCTTTGTGTTCCAAATGTTTTTTCTCATCAGGCTAATGGAAGTATTTTTGGTATGCCGCCATAGAGGGATGTAGAGTCGGCATGATACAATAAATATATGGTACACAATAACAGTACTCAAGCAGTCTGTCGATGGCAGAAATGTAGTGATTCTTTAATATCTTTATTTGCAATTTAGTTTATCTCTAGGATTCTTCATGGCAGAAATTCCTCGTCCAGAGTCTCTTGGGTGTTGGCTTTTATCTCTTGCTTGTCACATACACTTCGGATCCTCAGACAATGTAGTGTTGAAATGACAGGATGTGACCAAAACGTGGTGTTTATTTACGTAGCCATGATAACCTGAAAGAAGCAAACAGTGAATGATAGAGAGAAACAGATTTATGTTCTGGGGATGGCACTGAGACAGCATATGCAGGAGCTTAGCTGGAGCTGCTTGACTTGTTTTCTGCTCGTCTTCTGCAGGCAAAACTTGGCTTTTAAAGTAGAAGCACGTTAATTCACTTCTGAAAACATTTGAAGCAACTGTGCTCTGTACTGTGAGTCCTTGCCATGGTGCCAAACGTGCTGCCCTAAACAAATACAGATACTAACATGGAAAAAAAGTTGGTTGGTGTGTTTGTTAATCGTCCCTTTGTCGGTGTACTACCTGCTTTTGCACGTTATCATTGCTCTGTCCACACTTGGCCTTTGGCTCTGCACTTGTGTATGGTCACACACTGGGATGGATGAAGTGCTGAGCGAGTGGTGTCCTCTGCTCTGCAATGGAATTCTGGAGGGAAGTGACTTGTCTCCACTGGGGTGATGTGGAGACCTTTGAGTGCTCTCATTCCAGGGGTGCAGCTGAACTAAGCTGTGTGATGGTGACTGCACTGCAGGAAGGAGCTCTGTGTCTGCCTGGCTACACAGTGCCAATGAGAAGATTGATTATAAATAAACTGAGAAAACAGAATCCTTGTTTCATTTAGACACCTGTTTTAAACACAGTTAGCAAGAGCCTGTCTTGTACCAGATGTCCTAGCACCGATTTTTGTAATCTTTAACTTTTTTCCTGTCTTTACACTTACACTGTGTGCTCTTTTCCATTCGAAACTTGGACTTTGCATCCCAGAGGCTCCTTTGTTCAAGAGGAGCAAGAAGAGGTGTTGAGAGGTCAAAGCAGGTGTGCAGAACCGTTCAGTAGACCCAAACGCTGAACCCCAACTGGTTTCTGCTGCTAGATGGAGAAGTAACTCCAGAAAAAGGATAGCTCCAGGGGAGCTACTCATCTTTTGCAAGCAAAGACCGAGGCTGTGGGAGTCCTCTTGTGTAGACACCTACAAGTCCCTTGAGTTTTTCCACTAGCTGTGGCTCAGAGGATGTCAGTGCTTGGAGTAGGCTGCAGGACATCCTTGTGTCGACTGTGACCTTTCTTCTCTCACATGGGATCGAACGAGTCACTTCCCTTGATTAGTCTCTTAGTTCTAATGTCAGTATGCATTTGACATGACAGTGCATCTTCTAAGAGCGCATCTGTCACAGATGACCACTGCAGAGCTGTGGGCTTTTTTTCCTACTGTCCCAGCAGACTTTATGCAGCACAGTGGAGCATCTGGGCTAACGGTTGTTGTTATTTTGCCATTAATTTAATGAACAGAAAACTAGAGGAGGTTAGAGCAGAGGGATACAGTTGCTGCTGAACAGCCTAATGTAGCAATCAAAGGAGAGGCAGTGACCTTGGAATTCATTTAAATGACTTTTTGTTGGCCTTGAGAATTTAATGTCAGTCCTCGCAGGGTTACTGAAAGGTAGGATAAGTAATCATAGGAGAGATGAATCGATTTGCGATGTATTAAGTCTGACTTCTAATTCGTATCTTCCCTTTTCTGCAGTGGTAGGTAGAGGCAGGCTGCAGCATGCAATAGAAAAATTCTTATAAAGACGGCCAGAGAAGCATCATTTATTGTGGGAGAAACTCTTGAAATTCAAAGTCCCTCTTTCAGATTCAGTTTGATGTGGTGGCATTTTTTCCAGGTTGGCATATCACACTGTCTGGGGTAGAACAGCCGTTGCACGATAAACGTTTGAGGACTTCAGTTTGTGTTTAAGTGCCTTTAAAAACCTGATCCTGCTTCCCCTTTATTTTAAGCGTGAATGAGTTGGTTTTGTGGCAGTCAGTACTGCTATGTCTATGTGATATTCATGAGAGAATCGGGAACAGTGGCATTTCATAGTCTAGATATCTTTCCCCAAAATATTACTTAAATTGATCTCAAATACTTTGGGTTCTTTTTTATTTCCTGGGCAAAGTATGCTTAGCCTGGTTGGCTGGTTTTTGTTTGCTTTGTTTTGTTTTCTCTGCATAGGTTTGTGAAAACTCAGGTTGATGCTTTTGGTTGATCAGATCTAATATTAGTGATTGTGGCATATAGTGGATTCTGTATCTAGAGCACATTGTGAAGCTTATTCTGGCTAGAGGACACACTGTGTAAAGCCCATCAAGGTGAAGTTACCCCTGAAAAAAAGTATTTTTTTGTACAAATTAAAGCTAATTCAGAGAGGTTTCCGGTTATCTGAGCTAGGACTTGAGATGCCCTTTGTTTAGAAGTGAGGAAGAGCACAAAATGAATAAAATACCCTACTCCTAAAGGGAGAAATAAATCAACTTGGGCAGGTGTCATAAGGGAAGTGTCAGCCCCTTCCACAAAGCCACATGCCTGCGAGTTTTCTGTGGGTGGCAAATAAATCATTTTGCCTGCCTCTTTTGTGCTGTTAACCAAGACAAGTAGTGCTGAGACAGTAACTCTTCCTCAGCCTTTTCCAGCTTCATCCTGAATTCGCCTCTGAAGCTGTCGCATCTGGTGACACGTACTCCTGTCACCATGTAAAACCAAAGCAAAGCTTCCTTTTCAGCCGAGATCCCCTTATTCTGCTGCTCCTACTACATTAAGGTACTGGGTTTTGCTCAAAAGACAGATGGGAGGCTTTTTAATGCTGTATTTGCTATGCAGATGACTAAATGATATGGACCTTAGCTAATGTTTGGACTGGAGTTTGGTCTGGGATCAACCATTTGGATATTTGCTGTAATTCTCAAATGGAATTTGCAGTCTTTATTCAAATGTATCCACCCTGTTCTATAAACATGCCCTGAAAGCGTTTAATAGTGTGCTGCAGTGGTTGGAGCTCTGCTGAAATCTGTTCGGTGTGGTGAAGATACAGCTGGACGTCCCATCGCTTCTTGGCCTGCAAACACTCTTTGACTTGTGCTGTATAGAACATGGTTATCTGGTTGAGTTCAGGCTTAGTTTTGTATCTGCTGGCTTCAGCAGTCATCCCATTAGAAGGAACTCTGAGAGTCAGAGTCCTTGGTTTATTTTCTTTTAGGTGTAAAAATAGCCCTAACGCTGCTGCCCAGACATCTCAGAAATGGCTTTTGCTGAAGCTATGTCGAAACAGATTTCTGGCTATATTTTCTTTCAAAAGCTCAGCAAAGTCTGAGCTTTCAGGTGCCCATTCCAACACTAACAGCTGAAGAAGGAAAGGCTGGCTGCTGCTGCAAACGAGGAGAGGTTGTGTTGAGATGACATTGTACCTGGGCAGGCCGGCGCAGTGCGTGTGGGCCGTGCCATGGCCGCCTTAGTACAGAGCTGTGCAGCTCCACTCTGCATGCTGGAGACGGCTGTCGATACCTGCCTCTTCATCCTCGTTCTGACCCTGCGGGCTCTGCCCTTGTGCTGGTCACCTGGGGTCAGTAGCGGGGGCGAGGAAGGGGCTGGCCTGGGGACCTAGCATTGTGCCGTAGGCGCTGGAGCGCAACTTGACATCGCAGCAGGAACCTTACCTGGTCTTGAAAGTTCAGCTTGCCTGGAAGTAATTGCACCAGCTGAAAGCAGTTTAATCTACACCCAGATAATTTATTTGAAATCTGCTTTTCTCAGTCATGCATTCATTTTACTTTATTGTAATGTCAGCACTTAGCAGTGCAGCAATGGCAGATCTCTGGAGAACTTCGCACGAGCAAGAAAGCACCATTATCTCAGTTTTACAGGCCCTGCTTATGTTGAGAACATATGTGGTGGTGTAATTACACTGATGTGATTAAATCAGTGCAAATCCTTGCTGGAGGGACTTGCTGCACCACTGTAAAGTGGGGCTTATTTTCAGTGTGGTTTAATTTAAATTACATTACTCAATTAAGCTGTGCTAGGATAAACCTGCGCTTAAAGTCAGGAAGTTACGTGATGACCTTCGTTTTTTCCTTCTAAAGCCAGATAAAGATTTAGAAACTGAAATGGGTAATGTTGTGCTAGAAGTGATAGATTTGACAAACACTGTATTTATAGTACTTTCTGAGAGGAGAGGTCTGGGTGTGAATTCAGGGGGTTTGTTATTTTTAATAGAATAAATTCTTTGTTTAAGCCATAGTTACCACTTTGGAAAAGATCCTAAATCCTACTAGGCTTTACAAATACATTAACTGAAACACGTACTAAAGTCTAGTAAATCTCTACCACATGTTTTTGGATTTTGATAATGGCTAGATGGGTCAATGAATAACCATGGCGTGTACCTAATTGGATATTTTTTTTTTCTTGGCAGGGTGTGGGCACTGTAAGAAAATGAAGCCAGAATATGAGAAGGCTGCAGAGTTTCTCCATGTAGCCAGTGATGTAAGCTAATTTCCTTTATTATATCCTTCAAATAATCAGTAATAAATAACTGGAGTAATAAAAGTGACTTTTCTCCCTACAACAAATTCAGCTGTTCTCATCCTCCCACAGGACCTTTCAAAATGTGCTTCCAGAGTACAGTCTCATCGCTAATGCATGAACCCTGCCAAAGTCTTAGAAAGAACATTCTGTCTTGAACGAAAACAAAATCGAAAAATGTTTATGTATTCTGCTGTAGGCCTTATACATAATACGATCAAATCCAAAATGGATTTTTTCCCATTACTTAAACGCATCAAATATGAAGAAATACAGGCTTTTATTTATCAATTAGATTTGGAAAAAAACAAAGGGGGTTGATCCCTCTCTCAAATACCCTGCTTTTATGGTTGCATCACTCCATTAGCTTCATCTTAAGTGCTCTATCAGCATGGCTGGAGAAGAGAGATCCAATAACATAACTACTAGTGTTATTGATTAAGTCTCACACTCTGTACTCCATGAAAGATGAGAAGCACGGTTAGTCTCCCCCATACTTTAAGCATCTTCAGTGGAGACATCTAGAGTCCCTCTTTAGTTGTTGGAGAAGAAGGAGAAGATGAGGAAAGCAAAGATCAGAAGAATCACATTCTGCAAGTGTCTGTTCTTCTGTGACTCCAAAGGTGATCTATGTAAAGATGCCAGTGACTTAGGGAAAGATGAATTTGCCTTGAAGTAAACCTGTCTTGAACAACACTCGTTTCTTCTGGGAGAAATTGGGATTTGGGGGAGGAAATGCCAGTCCTGAGAACAGCTTTTAGACATTATATGGTGAGTTATAGACAAGGTATCCTGTCAGAAATAGGAGAACAGGTAACAATGGTTCCATTTAATCCACAAGATGTCCTTTCCTGGTTTTGCATCAGTCCTCTGCATCTTTCTGCATGTCTGTGCTGAGTACCTGAGAAAGTGAAGGCACCTAGATTATGAGTGATACCCCCAAGTCCACTGTTTCCTGCCAGAGGGGTTTGTGTACATTGCTGGGATTTACAGTTAATGGTCTATGTTTTAGAGTCCAGGTGTCCTTGCAGCAGTTGATGCTACCGTCAACAAGGCACTGGCAGAAAGATACCATATCTCTGGGTTCCCTACTTTGAAGTATTTTAAGGATGGAGAGGAGAAATACACTCTGCCACACCTCAGAACAAAGAAGAAGATCATCGACTGGCTGCTAAAGTAAGTTATGAGGGTCTAGATAGTATTCAGGTCACTGGGTACTGAAGACTGCTTTGATGAGGAATTAAATCTTAAACCTGGCTTCGTCGACTGCCTAAATCCCTTGCTAACAGAACCAAATTGAATTCTGATATTCAAAGCCATACAAACACGTGTGTTAATTATAGTCTCTAATACACCAAATCCTTTATTTGCTGCAGGGTTTTTCATAGTTGTCCTGGTAATTCTTTCCCAAAACAAATATTTTTTAAATATACCCTAAGCCTCTCACTGGAGAAGGAATAGCAATGGCTCTGAAAAATCAACAGAACGTTTGTTGTTCCCTCTTTATACTAAGCAGCAAATTTCACTGTTAGTAACTGAATTTCTGCAGTTGTACGTTTTTCTTTCCAGCATTTCTGAGCAGATGCCTAGAATACCAGCTATGTGGGGCTGAAAGAAAGCCAGCGAGACCAACAAAACCTGCCCCTTTGTCTGCACTAACCAGCGTTTCTTGGGTGATGTGCTAAAATATGCAGAATTAAGTTTAATGTATGATGAAAATAATTTCATTGCAAAGTAGTAAATTGCTGATACAATTTTCTCTCTATTCTGGAATAAAATACGCATTTCCTTTAGGTACTGTAAGCCTAATGTATTTTCTGCGTTATTCAATGGGAAAAAAAAAAGCTCAGTGTTTTCTGAAGTTTTCAAATCGTTTAACTGTTAAGTGCAATTGGAGTGAAGAATGTAATCTTCATTTTTCCCCTCTTGTTTGGTGGGAGGAGAGGGATTGTGTGTTGTGGTTTTTGTTTGGTTTTTTTTATTTATTTTATTTTATTTTTATTTTCTTTAAATTACATCTCCGAGAGCTTCGAATCAGGTAATAGATAAGGTCTGGCAGCATCTTTGTAGCACATAGGGAAGTTTTATCTATCTACATTTAGACACAGTACTCCCTTGGCATCCCTGCATGCTCAGGCTCCAGGCTGCTGTGTCAATACTGGGTGTTAATCCACTGTCCTCGTTTCACCAGTTTGCTAGAGTATTTTGAGCGCAATGTAGTTTATATTGAATTAAACAGTCAGGTGGGTGCTGCCTGTACATATTGGCAGGTGAATAAGCAATGAGCAGTGCAGGAGGGAAAGGGGTGTTAATCCTTCCAGGATCCCGCTGTGCCTCTGGAGGACAAAAGTCTGTAGTCTCAGGTAGTCAGCAACATAGGGAAACCCAGACAACTTGTTTCCTGCTCTTGACTGATCGATGTTCTACTAACTAGAGAGGAAGCAGAATAAGATCTTTGCTGACCAGTTATAAAATTTGTCACAGCCACTCTGAAGCTGATGGAAGTAGGGATACATCTGGGGTGCAGACTGAAGGTAAGATACAGCTTGTGTATACAGTGGTCTAGGCGCAGCCATGTGGCTTTCAGCTCCCGTCTCTGTGGTGACTGTGGTTGGTGCTGCCACACTAGGTGTTACCACTATCTGGGTAGCTTAACTGAGATCAGTATGGGAAGGTCTGTATGAGATGAGGTCACACCTCTGACTAACTGTAATTGATGGTAGCTCACACCGACTGTGTTTGTGTGAAAATTCAGACCGGCTGCCCTAATTCTTTCGCTAACAACTGGCAAATCAGTATCAATGGGAATACAATGGCTGTCCACCAAGTGACCTTGAGTAGGACTTTAAAAATCAAACTTTGCTCCACTTGGTTTTTATGTACCTGATACAACTAAAAATGGTGTCATTCAAAGTGACAGAAAAGTCTGAAAAGCTAATTTATTACCAAGGCGACATATGAAGGTCTTTATACTGTGGCACCATTCTGATGATTTTATATAAGTAATCGCTATTTAAGATACAGCAGGAATGAATTTAATGAGTCTGAGCGAAGTCTGTGAGCTGGTGAATAGCAGAAGTTTTGTTAGAGATGCTGTAGATGTGCGGGATTGCTCTGATCTAGTCAGTATGTGCAGTCATAATTGAAATCTGACATTCTCTTTATCAAGGTAAAATATTCCAGTTCAGTCACCCCCAGTCTTCCAAGTGGAACGATGCTGATTATTGCATCCTGGCTTTAATATCTGAATTCAAGAGAAGGTCATGAAATTCTTTATAGAAGTTTTCATGGTAGCAATAAAGAGTACAAAAAGAATATTTCAATGGAAGATGCTGTTCTATATTGGTTGCCTTTTGATTCCACCTGCTTGCTGTTCTCACTTCATGCCTATGGATGACACAGTGATACAAGAGCAATGTTCTTGCCATCCAGATGTTGGATGCGATGTAGGGAATCTTTATTCTGCCTTTCTACTCATATGCCTGAGTACAATCACCTAGATTATATTTTTATTGAGTTACAGAAAATAACTTGCCTCGTTTTTATTGTTATATGGTGGTGAAAATACTGAGCACGTTTTTCTACAGCACAGGCACCCTGAAGGATTTTTTTGACCTTTATGACCAGGACGTGATGCCCCTTTGCTTGCTTCCAGAAACATTTTCAGACCAATCTCATTTCCTTTCTTTTCCAGTCCTGAAGCACCACCTCTACCTGAGCCTGCATGGGAAGAAAAACAGACTAGTGTTACCCACCTTGCTGGAGAAGACTTCAGGGAGTCCTTGAAGAAGAAGAAGCACACTCTTGTCATGTTCTATGCACCGTGTGAGTAAATACTCCTCTATGTTGGATGGGTTTTATAAATCCTGCAGTTTGTGAAATCCTGAATTAATTTCCTCACTGTCTCCAGATTTTTAGGGTAGAGAGCTTATTCTGAATATAACTGCATAGGGACATCATTGGCCCTATCATTTGTATCTTTATATATAGACAGAAACAAAACAGTATACAGTGTTTATTTAGAGGGCGTTTGTGCTAGTGGAGACACCAGAGCAAGCAGGGGGGTACAAAAACTAAACAGAGTTATTTTCCTTTGCTGCATTTCATAGATCATATAACAAAATGTGATCCTTTATAGTAGCACAATGGACATGAAGAGCCTGACTCATTAGTGCAGCGCTTCAGTAGTGAAATCGATGTAGTGATGTGGGAGGAATCAGTCCCCAGAGGCTGAGAACAAATTTTGATGGAATAAATTTTATCTGTAATAAATCTACATTTAAATCTCCACTGGGAATATGGGCATAATTTCCTCCTCTCAGATTGTTTTGCATGCATCACACACACACTTGCTTTTTGAAGCTCCTGAGAATATTTCTAGAGAAGTTTTGAATCAGACCCCTTATAAATTAGGTGAATGGGAGGGACCTCTTATGTTTTTCTGTGTTGTCCCAGAGACAGGCACACTTGGTACAGGTTCTTAACTTGGGAGGAGTCTGTCAAAGGGAAAGATAATCCTGGCACTTAATATTAGGTAGTATTAATATTAGGTAGTATTAGATGGTTAGCACCATGACTCAGGCCTGCACATGGCTCTTCTCTACCACATGGCCAGCCCTTCAATTTGTGGATAACCTTCTTCCCATTAAACTGAAGGTATTTTCCAGAAAGGGGAAAAAAAAACTAGGTCCTAATGTTTAATCAGGCAGCCCCTTATTTTGCTTTTCTGTTAGAAAATTAAACATGACTGCTTTTGGTCTCCTGTGAAGCCCTGCAGGATGTGGGAGAAGGGAGGGGTGCAATTCAGAAGGGAGATTTCTGGAAGGTTGTAAAAGAAAAGGGAAGGAGACTTAATCCCTTCTCAGCTTCAGTTCCCACCACGTATTGACTAAAAATTGCACATGTGCCAGGAATTTCTGATTCATGGACATCAACTGGTTAAGAGCAAGCCATGACTTTAAAATCAAATGATTGAACAGGAAATGATAAGATACAGGAATTCACCATCTCTTGATTTCTCTTTACTCTCTTCTGTGGAAGAGACAGATTTATTTGCCTTTTGGTTTTTACCAGCATCTTTTCAAGGCACTTAAATTCATAGTCTTTTTTAAGGCCTTGTTTAAAGCAATGAGTATGTAGCTGTCAGGGTTGAAAGCATGAAGCAGCTTGCCTGTTGGGCTAATTATACCACCATTGTTAGCAGGTTGACTTCTACCCTTGCACCAGGAGCGGTGAATAAAGATCAGCCTTACTCTGTCTGTACAAATAGACTGTGAAAACAAGGCTTGCATGATAGAAGACTATTGGGTCTTTTGAGGCTGCCCTTCAGACATGTTCTTGCACTGTTTTGAATACAGTGCTGCAAAAGACCGAACAGAGAGCTGTTAATTGGAACCATTTCTGGCCTTCCCGTGACTCTGAAGACAGTCAGTGTTGCTGTTGTGTTGTCAGTATATGGGTCGTGCACAGTTTCTGATTTGTCGGATTTCTTCTCTCTAAATGTGGAAGTGTCTCTGTGCAAAGCAGAAAGTCACACAAAGGGAGTTCAACGAGCCTGCCCTTTCTTGGGCGCAGGGAAATTAGCAGATTAATATTTTAAATCTCTGCTTTCTGTGAAATGATCATTAATGCAATAGAGCAGTACAAATAATTCTATTTTTCAGCTTTTCTGCAGTGATGATGTGCCTCCTGCTAAAATTGATAGATTACCTTTTGTTTACCATTTTCTCAATTGTGAGACCACTCAAAGCTTACATTGCCAGTTTGTCTTAACTTGCTTATTTTAGTGCAGAAGGAGCACTGCTCAGATTGCCAGGTCCCATTATCTCAAATAATTATCTTTTTTCTGTTTAGATCCGCATCTTAGGTCAGTGCAGACTCAACAGTATGTTACTCCATTCACTTGTGACTTTGTGACAGTATTTGTTATACTTCCACATATGCTGAGATATTTAAACATCGGGGGGTGTATATATATGCCTATATAAAGTATGTTTATGTATAAATATTTATGCTAAGAAATGTATCTCTCATCTGTCATTAGAATTTAAAGCAGAAAGTTGAATATTCTGACCTTCGTAAAGCTTTCAGCTAAAGTGACAAACCTTTAGGCAAAGGCCATATATATATCTTACATGCAAATTAAAATGAGATCTGACTTTTCTGTGGCAGCTTCCAGCCCGAATTGCTTAATATGTGTAGAAGAACCACCAATCTGCTGCTATGCCAATAGCTCTGGACTGAGCTGAGCAGTGCTTTAATGGTACTGAAGAGTGTTTCGTGGTGATTTAGCTCTGACAGAGAAGGGTGTTACATCCACAAGGAAAAAATGGGGGACTCGTTACTCTATCACCATGAATGTGGGTGGAGTATAAAGGTCATTCCTGGTGCCTGTAGAATATTTTAAGGACTGAGAATCAGGATCAAAACTCTTGATATTACTGGGGAAAAAACCCACTCCTGTGGACTTGATACCCACAGAGAGTGATGTTCTTGATTTCACATTCTTATTCCTCCCTGGTGGCATCTCTGGGTACTGTCATGACTGATTTGTGACAGGTCCTCAGTACTGACTTGGGATAAAAGTGCAAGCTTCAGAAAAACTAATGCTACTTATGCCAGTAGCTGCCTCGAACATGATCTTCATCCAAGTGCCCATTGGATAGGTCTGTATCCTCTGCGCTCGCACGCCACACAGGCTGGTGGTGCAGGCTGGCTCTTGCCAGTGCTTTTCAGGAGGTAGCACTTGGAGCAGGCTGCTGGCATCTGTACTGCATTGCACCTGTCCCAGCATTTCTCTGGGCCTTTGGGGGGTTTTTGTGGTCATAAATTGTAAGTGTAATCCCACTCCCATAATAAGAGAAGGACAGTGAATATTGTCTGCTGAAGCGAAGCGTGATGCCACACGTGTGTTGTGTCCTGGGGACTGCCATGAGAGGTTTGAGAAGCATTTGAAAGCAGTAGGTTTATTGCACCAGTGTTTGAGAGGCATTCTGTGAGGGTTTATGGGTTCTGTGTCTGTATTACCTCCATAGACCAGTCCTTGGAGCACTGGATAGCATCAACTACTCCAGATTTCCTTTTCTAGCTGCTTGGCTTCATCCAGTCTCAGTATGGTTTGGTGTATGCACAATAGCCTGATGTGTGGATCATCAGGATATGGGGGTTTGTGGACCAAGTCGGAAAATGAGCCAAACGGACAAGGGTAGATCCAGCCTAGCACAGTTAGACTGCAGTACTTAACCAGCTATGGCCAGAAGTACGCTAGCTGCATGTCTGTGGCCTGTGTCCAGAGCTCATTTCAAGACTCGCAGCATTAAATGTCTAGCATTCTAGACTGACTAGTTTGCATCAGCGCCTCTTCTGACTTCAGTGCACTGACTTTCTTTCCTCTTTCTCTTATGTCCTCCTGTTTGTTCATATAGCGTATCTGAATATGTTTTATCTGTGTTTTTACTTTTATGTGCTCTCTCCGCTCTGTTATCCCAGATAATTGAGAGTTGACCTTGCAAATGCATTAAATTTTAACCTCCTACTACTATAGCGCTGGAAACTGTGCAAAATAGAAGCAGTTGGTTGTGACTAGTTGTCAGAATCACAAAGGGCAGCAGAGTTCCAGTAAATAACATGTCTTCTCAGTTGGAGATATTTTTGCTGCATTACTCAAACAATTAAGGGGAAAAAAAAAAGTGATTGAAGCTAGGTGAGCATTCTTCAATGAAATAGGGAGACACAGATAGTTCTCCAGGAGTGCACTGTGGTTTTAACCCCAGCTTCTCTCTGAAGAAGCCCTTGGAGTGCTACATGGAATTTCAAGCCCAGCCAATGCAAAAGCCCATACCAAATTAATGACCATCTCTCACTAAAACTCATGTGGTTCCCGTTTCTGCCTTGTTCTTCCCTGGGATTTAATATGCCTTTTTGATGTTATAATTTGATGATGTGACCATCATATTTTAGCTATTCTTGGGTGAGGCTTCATCAAACTTATGCTAGGTCTTTTCTGCTCCAGTAGAAACAATTCAGAGCTGGGGACACAGACTCCATAGACAGGCATCCTCGATTGCATTAGGCAGAGCATCACCAGCAGGTCAAGGGAGCTGATCCTTCCTCTCTGCTCAACGCTGGTGAGACACAGTTGAATATCTGCGTCCAGTTCTGATCTCCCCAGTACAGAAAGAACATTGACATACTGGAGTGAATCCAGCAAAAGGTCATGATGGTGATTAAAGACCTGGAGCATCTGACATATAAGGAGAAGCAGAGAAAGCTGGGACCATTCAGTCTGGAAAAGAGGAAGCTCAGGAGGATCTTATCAGTATGCATAAGTGCCTAATGTGAAGGGTGAAGAAGACAGAACCAGACTTTTCTCTGCAGTGTCTAGGGACAGGACAAGAGGTAGCAGGCACAAATTGAAACACAGGAAGATTTGCTTAAACATAGGAGGAAATGTTCGGTTGTTTGTTTTTTTTTGGTGGGGGGGATGTGGGGAGAAGCAGGTTGATGAGAGGGATGGGGAGAGGGTTGAGCACTGGAATAAGTTGACCAAAGGGAGCGTGAAGTGTCCATCCTTGGAGATATTCTAAATCTGACTGAACACTTTGCTGAGCAACCTGCTGTAGTTGATCCTGTTTTGAGAAGAGAAGTTGGATGATGTGATCTCTGAAGTGCCTTCCAACCCCAGCAATGCTGTGTTTCTAGGAATAGTAACACTGGAGTTTGAAATAAACAGTGGGGTGTTGTATTATTTGGGGGTTTGGTTTTATTTTCTTGGTTTTGTTTTTGGTTTGTTGGGGTTTTTTTGCCCTTCCCATCAAGTTCTGATTTTCACTAAATAGGAAAGGCTTAATAACGTTCCCTACTAATTCTTGCACAAAAAGAGAAGCTATCTACTTGTGGCTTGTAAGAATGAGAGACCAACCCATGAAAAACACATTTATATCACTTTTGGTCAAGATTACTGCATCCAGTGAGAATACAAATGAATCAACTGTGTCAGAAATAGGAATTGTGTATAATAGACCATTTCCTAATAGGTCCAAATGATGGGGCTTGAGTTAGAGGGAGCTGGCACACTTATTTTTTCAATCAGTCACTTTTAGTGGAGGGGCTTGGCACTGAGCAAATTCAGTCGGTTCCTACTTTTCTAAAAACACAAGGTAATCAAAAAAACAAAGACTTTTAGCAGCAATGAGAAGTAATAGGGGGAAAATGTTCTCTTTTAATGGTTTGTAAGGGTAGCAGTTGCCAATGTTATTAACTTCCCAATGGCCTCAATTTGTGAGACTCAACAGGGTTCACAGAATGGGTATTTTTAATAAATACTTTGCTGGGAGCTGATTTCCGGTTCTCTGTTCAGCAGTGAAATTTTCACATCACTGGAAATGATTTTTGTCAGTTGGAAAGAGGTCTTTTCTGGTGAAGTCTGACCCACAGAGGTTACCCAAAGAGCACCCAGAAATAAACTCTATTGAGGGTGATTTTAATGAGGTGGTTTTGTATTGGGTAAGTGGCTCTACAGTGACAAGAGGATGTGCAATTAAGAGACTTCAGCCTCCTTGACTAATTTGGGTTTTTTTGTAGGATTTTTTCTTGCAGGACTGGAAGAAGTGAATGCGAGTATTTAATCTGTGTTGCACCTGATAAAATCACAAAAGATACTGGGCTGGTATTTGAGCCATTAAAAGGCTGTGTATTGTTCAGAGCTGTTAGTGGGAGTTGGTACCTGGGTATTGTTCTGATACAAAACAGAGAAAGTTCTTTGGCTTCCAGATCGAGTAAGAATCATGACATCATTGCTGTGTGATGGGTCATCTCCTGACCATCAATAAGAGTTAAGAAAGAAATCAGATAAGGGTTTCTTTGGCAGTAAGAAATCAGATAGAGATCAGTTTTTTGCTTCTGACTACATCAGTCCTGCCCATCCCTGTGTGTTTCATCAGCAGTGCAAAAACCAGTGAGAACTAAAGCAAACTTGCATTAATTTTACTCACAGACTTTGTTCAAAATACTAGTCATTCCGTATCCTGGTATGTTCCTCTGTCTTTTAGCAATAAAACCTGCCTGATTTCTTGGGACCCAAGCTGTCATCACAAAGCTGTTCTTAAAGATGTGGTAATGTTTCTTCATCCCTCCCATTTTTTGACCTTGCTGGGACCAAGTTGGTTGCACCGTATCTCAGCGTTTGCACAGGAAGGTTTGAGGAGATAGTGCTGTGTTCTGGCTAAGCCAGCCGACTGTAACAAAGCGTGGCAATTCTGACTGACTGTGAAGCTTCAGCCAGTGCCTGCTGGGCCTGAGGTGAACGGTGTGGGTCTCAGTGCTGAGCAGACCTGGGTGGCATAGTTCCATATGAAGGACGCATAGAGGGCTTTAGAATTCTTGTTGGTTAGTGGGTCCAGATGCACCGAGCAAAGTAGCAGCGCAGATGAATGCAGTGTCCGTGGTGGCCTTGGGTTGGCACCCACCAAAAGGTTTTTCTGTCACTTGCGAGCATGTCTGAAGTTTTCGTTAGGAGGCTGTATCAAAGAGCCTGAACAAAATGTGCGTGTTTGTAAATGAAACTTAAGCTATCAAAAAGTTATTAAAAACATGCTGAACAGAAAGAATCCATTTCAAGGCAAAAACCCTTGCAGGGAGGATTTTCTGGTTTTTGACTGAGGCAGAAGTAAGGTCTGGACCCTCTGATAATGAAGCTTTAAATCCTGCGTGGGCTAGCACTGCAGAATTTTGATATGTTAGCTCTTCCACTCACTGGTTTCTCTCCGCATTAGCAGTGCTCTTGCTACAGGCTCACATTAGCGAGGCGCGTTCCTGTCTGTGTAAATAGTGCTGATGACACAGAGCCCGTTGACAGGCTGGGTTTGATAGGAGATGAATTTATAGAGTGGTCTCTGCAATCAGGCTGGCAGAACTACTCTTAGCCCCCGTGTTTGTGTTGAGGATATTAATTAGCACCAAGAGAACGGTTTTAACTGTTCTCAACTCAGAAGTTGAGGCACTTTACAGGACTGCCTGTAGCCGTGACAGAAGTACTCAGAAGTGGCTGTTGGGGAGCTGTGACATTACACTAAAATTTGTTGAAATCATTGGGCTCCTCTTGTTTTATAGAACCACATTCATACTTCAGATCTGCCATAACCCTGAAATGTTACAGCTGCTTCAACTGGTGTGAAGAATATTGCCTGTATATAAACAGTCCAGGCTTATGAGAAGGGGAAGTGCATGCCCTTGCCCTGTGAAATTCTCTCCTTGAAGACAAAGAGCTGTGCTGGTGCAGTGCCACATAAAGTCTGTGGGGGCTACATTAGGAGACGTTTAATTATGAATGTGCCACCCATCCTTACGCACTGTCATCAAACCCACTTCCAATAAGACAGATGCTTTTTCTGATGATGCAATATTATCGTAACAGGCTGCTTTTGAGCCTCGCTTAGCGCAGGTGTAATTCAATGATGCCTCCCCCAGCACTCTGCTGGACCGCTGCTAACTCTGAGTAGTTTATATACACACCAGTTGCATCCCCTGACACATCAGATGGCAAGATGATTTTGTTTGCTCTGTAACTATGGTTGCAGTTAACTAAGGCAGATGCTAACTCGATTAACTGCTGTTACCAGCTTCGTTAGTGCCATGTGGACCGGTGACACTGTTTGTCTGGAAAATCCAGGTCTGCTGGAACTGACACTTCAGCGTAACTGTGGCTGTTTAACCCTTTCTGTCCAGAGGTGACTTGCTGTACCATTTTCTGTCTTAAAGGATTGCCAAATGCCAAGTGCTGTGATGTCATTTGTAATTCACTGCAGTCAGTCATATCCTTGCCTTTTGTAGTAGATAAAACAGTCCAGGAATTTTGTGCTGAGTCTTTGTTGTCTTCTCACCGTTGTGATTTGGCCTGTTCTGATGACTTTGTTGCTGCCATTGCAACTGTTCACGTCTAAGGCTGTAGTTCCCAAAATTTTTGAATTTGTATCCCTCTGTATACCCTCAAAGTGCTACAAGGTAAGAGTTCAGAAAAAAAGCACAACAAAACCCACCAGCAGGCTGTGAAATTGGTAGTATGTTGCCTGTTAAGAGTAGCGAGGCAAGCCCTGGTTGACCTGATGCTTAAATGAAAAGCTGATGACCTTTTTCAAATCAAAGAGCAAGTCCCTCTCCTTTCAATTACTAATATCTTGTGTCCTGGAAATATAATTATGTTATGTGTCAGGTCATGTCCTAAAATGAGCCTTAGTTCCAGATATTCAATTAAAAGGCCCTCCAGTTCTCTACTGGTAGAACAAAAGCAAATTAACCTTTCGGTAACGTCTCCAAATGCCTTTCTCAAATCTGCTGTGGATTCAGTAACTTCTGTAGCTTCATGAATTGCATTGGTTTAAGCATTATAACCATTTCCAGCTCTTATCTGTGCAATTACTGTCTGTGGCCTGTATTTCCTTGATTGATCAACTAATATTCTGTTTTAATTCTAGTTAATCACTTGGAACTCTGAAGTGGAAACAGGCTTTGCTTCACTCTGTGGTCTACAAGCTCCTGGCTTTGATTTGATAGCTGTGCAATGTGCTGCTTTCACTTGCTTAGAATTGCAGTCATTTAAAAACCAATAACTGAGGGCAGTATGTACCCCTGTTATTTAGATAGTGATGATTTCAAGCAGAGATGGGGAATCAGAAAGTCATTTTCTCCTCTGCACTTTGCATGCTGAGGGCTCCATCCTGCCACTTGCTGAGCCCTCTGAGACCCCCATGTTTTTTCAGTTGAATGAATGGAGTCAGCACCTTGCAGCCCTGCTCCCCGTCAGGCAGGATTGTGAACCCTGAGTCACTTAACCTCTTCCTGACTCCATTTAACCTTGGGTCTAATGACAGAGGGGGATAATCACATCTGTCTCTCTTAGGGGCAATTTGAAGCATAATTAATTGATACTAGTTAAAGCATTTGAGATCACCCGTTGAGAGGTACTAAAAGAATCTGGGAGCTGAGGGGGGAGCAGAGCCCTCTCTCATGCTGAGGGTAGCGTACAGACAGCGTGGTCTCACAAATCGCTGATCTTTCAGATCTCCTCTAAGGAGTTGGCCAGGAGTTTGCTGTGAAAATACTGATGGTTTAAGTTAGTATATATGAGATGGAAGCAGTCTACAACATTAAAATGTATGCATGTCTAAATTATCTCTGAAAAATCTCATGTAAAATATATGCACACCACTTTGTTACTTTACTTATCAGATTTCATTATGTACAAGATGCTAAAAGCACACACAGAAAGAACATGGGTGGAGTTATACATCATTATGTATTAATGGTGGGCCAAAAGGTATAAGGCAGTGCTTTCTGAAGTCGAAATGCCTGATCTGCACTGGTATAGAGCCATTTTAGCTGGCGTGCTCGGGTTAGGGTCAGCAGGGGCTGTCATCCTTGTGTGAGGTGAGGGGCAGTGTTGGCATGCTGCAGGTCCCAGCCACTCGGGAGACAGTGGTACAAACGCAGTACCTCTTCAGGAGCAGTTTCAACTCGGCGATATGAGTCAAGCACAGGCTGCAATCTGATCAGGTGGAGAACCACTGTGTGAAAGCATCTTTTTTAGAAAACCATTTCCTTTCAGACTAAAAATCACTAGTGTTGAGGAATGTGAACTTCCTGTCTGAATTTGACTGGCTTCAGCACGCAGCCAGCTCTGGAGGTTACTTTGCCTTTGGCACCCAGCTTGAATAGCTCGTTATAGTGAAAACTAGACTGACTTTTATTGATTTCTATCACTTCTTAATCTTTGGATATAAGCTATTGACACACTGAGCTTCCTGACTTCTTTTATCTTGAGACACGCCTTCCAGTTCTGTTATTTTTCTTTTGGGTCTTCTGAGGCCTGCAGTTTGAACTCATTCTCGATTTCTGGACCCAGAACTGCAAACAGCATTTTGGAGGTGCCTTCTCCACACTTACTTTATATTTTCATTTATGTGTTCAGTGAAGTTCCTTTTGACAATTCTATCATTTTCTTTCAAAGCTCCGTTTCTAGTATTGTTTGGATTTCTTTTGCTTCTAATACATTTAAAGCCCCTTATATATTTAAAACATCATTATTACTTCTGCTGACTGTAGATACTGCTTTGATGTCCATTTGCTTCCTTTACCTATTTTGTACAAATTGTTAGCTTTTGATTTATATTCATTAAAAACAGCTTCACCTTTCTTCTACGTGCTATGCTAATACAATTTCCACTCTTCTAAGCAAACTGAATTAACCTTGTACTGTTCAGTTGTAGAGAGGTTATATTATATCACTGGGCTTTGTAGTTTCAAATTAAAGAAAGCATGAAGTAACTTAAAGGACCTTTTTCATATTTAAGCAAGTAGAAACCTATGTTTTTTTTGGTAAGAATTTGATTCCTTTAGGCAATTCTGAAAATTTCATACAATTTTATTTTAAACATAATAAGGTGACTGTTGTCCAACGGGGTGCATCTATTTTATGCACTACTCTGGAAACATATTTATAATTGACACCTGGTCCTAATATTTTTGTACATTGACATTTTAAGAATATCTAAGTTTTTCTGTTGATTCACTATCATCTCTAAACAATTCACTTCGCTAAAAAAAGGAACCCTGTCCAATGAAAAATTCTCCATTTGAGTGTAACATGTAGGTTATTCACTTGATTGTTAATTGCTTTGAAATCCTTGTTGCATCCCTTCTGCATCTCATGGGATTGTGCAGTTATGGGAAATGTTTACGATTCTGAATACAGGATATTATTTCTGTGGATTTATTGAATTGCTACCACAGCATATGCTTGATTACTCTTATGTTTGGGGCAGTGTGCACTTGGTTTTTAATATCGGGTTTGTGTCTCTCTTACCTCACCTGACAAATGGGTTTATATTTTTTTCTCCTCAGTCTGCTTTTTGTTTAAAATAAAAGAAAAATGGCAAGAAGAAGTGAGCACTTAGTAAGTTTCTCTATTTTCCTATGCAGTATCTTTGTTTTACATCACCTATACAAATGTTTTGTGGCTTCATGTAGGAAACCACATACAGCTCAACCTTGCAGTTGTTTTTCTTTAGAGTCCTCAAAACAATATTTCTGTGAGGATGAAGCCAGCTTCTGTGCTGGCTTCTCCAGCACCTTTCTGTGCCCAACCCAACGCTGGCTCATTCTTTCCTCAAAGACACCCAGAGAAGATACTGTGCTGTGTGGTCGTTCCTGCTGTCAGTAAATTCAGTGCGTGGAAAACAAGCTGGGCTTATTTTCCATCACTTCATCTCCCAGAAGACCCACTAGCTGTCCTTTAAATGCCTCTCTCATTAGAGAAGATTTAATCTGACTCCCTTTCCTTCTCAGTGATAATGGGTCTAAACGAAGCCTGCCTGCTTGCTTGCTTACTTAATTTCACTTGTCTGCTGTTCATCAGCCATTGTTCTTGAATTTTTACCCATAGAAGCCCTATTTTTCGTGTACTGGATCAGTCAAGAGCTACTTGGTTTTCAAAGTGAGGAATGTGACGATGCCCACCGTGGTTGTAGTGCAGTGTGCCTTCCCAGTCCTTACCAACATGAATGGTGGAAAAAAAAACCCTGTAGAAAATAGTGGGTTCAGTAGTGCAAAGGTAAAGAGAACCTAAAGCTTCTCTGTCACAGGTGTTCTCATACGGATCCACACACTTGTGGTTTAAGCAGGCAGCCCTCATCCCCTGTCAGGCTTCAGTGCTCAGGCAGAACAGGTACCACAATGGGCTGCATGGGGGAGCCTCCAAAGTGCAAAATTTTGAGCACAGAGAGGTGGGAACGTCTGGCCAGAGCCGTAATAAAGATGTATCATTTACTGCCTGGGAACAGAGAATGGCCTTAACACATGCTACCACATGTGCATTGGATGTCAAACTCTCTTGCTTTCCTGCCAGGTGATGTGAGTGTGCGTCTGCATTAGGAAATGAAGTTAACTCGAGATTTGCAGAAGTGATTAGAGATTTTGAGTGCCAGTGCTGGGATTCTGTGGAAAGGCTGGATGTTCCAGCAGCAAATTTCTTTCAGATCTCTCAGGTCAGGCACAGGAAATTACTGTTCAGTTCACATCTGCTGTTAACTCTGTTGAGATCAAATTTGACAATGATGTAAAAACAAAGAAAATTGGTAAAGGAAAGTCCTGCACCTACACCTCTGCTCCAAGAAGTGCTACTTTCAATGCTTCTTAATTGAAAGTCCACATCTTGGCCTTGTAGGAAGCCTGTGCGCCTATCGTAGCACCCAAATTATTCAACTAGAATGAAATGGAATTAATCTTCCCACTTCTTTAGTCCATAGTGACTTACTGTTCTATAAATACTACTGAGAAGGGGCCAGACCTTTCGATTCTTGACACCTTACCAATACCTTCAGATGCCACCAGTTTAATCTCTTTCCATTGCAACCCGTCTGGAAAATCCTTTGTAAGAAGTCTGCATACCTCCTATCCTCATATACAGTGCTCAATACTTTTCTTTTCTTTGCACTTTCAAATCTGGAAGATAGTGTTAACACTTAAAATAAACTTGTGATAGTGGGTGTGAAGAGGGAATGAGGAGAACAAGTTTTCCGTCTGTCAAAATGAAGACATCAACCTCTGCTTTTATTTTTTTTTTGGCATGTGTGCTTTAAATAGAATGACTGGATTGGGTGACTTCCAAGTGTTTGCTGCATTTGGCAATCTTTCCAAGTTGTAACAGATGAAGTTCTGCTATTCCATATGATGTGCTCCTTCCCCCTTTTTGGGTGACTCCTTGAAACTCCGTGGGAATTCAGTGTAGCATTCACATCTGTTCCACGGATGGATGTCCAAGGATAACAAAATGCCTACTGGACTTGGAGTCAGCTCTGCCAAAAGCCATATGGTTGTGTTTTAGTTTTGCAAGCACAGTGCAGTAAAGAAAGGAGGTTGGGCCAAGAGAGAAGTGAGGGGAGGAGGGATGGAGCCTCAGATCAGTAAATGAAGGTAACTTTTTGTAATTTGGTATTTGAGTGAGAAGATCACAGAGAAATGGAAATAAAAGCTGTAGGCATAGGTTCCTTTATTAGTTGTTTCGAATTATATGGTACTTCTCTGTGTGATCTTGTTGACCACAACCTCAAAGCATATATAGTTTTACCTACCTTTTCCAAAATGCCGTAACAGTCTAGATAGTGGGATACTTCCTTTTGGCCTTAGAAGATGTACATCTTTGCTGAGAACCATGCTCAAAGCCTTTCTTGATGCCACCTGCTGAACACTGTGCAGCACCATCTGCAGTCATGACTCACTGGGATGGAAGGGACATTGAGCACCTGCTGATGCTTCTCTGAGCAGTCACCAGCCAAACAACCATTTGAGCTGTTTTCTTACCACCCATCAGTTGGCCATCAGCTGTATAATGGCAGCTTGCATTTTTAATAGCCATTGAACTTCTGTGCCTCAAAAAATATGCTTGTTACTTGTTAAATCGTGTTCTGGCTTGTCTTGAAGCATGTGGCTCATGGAGAGCTCTTTCCTGCTGCAACTTTACTGGGGCCTTAGAGAGAAGCTCTACCAAATGCCCTGTCCTCTGCAGATCTAGCACCCGTGAGGTGTGGAACACATCGACTGATGTATCATGAAGGTTTTAGAGGGGAATAAGAAGACGTGAAGGCTTATGGAAGCTTCAGGCTCAAGACTATAAGCAGGATGGAGAACCTGAAACGTTTTAAGTTTTTTAGGAACCTTTATGTTCTAGTGTAACAGTTGGAAGTGCTTTCCAGTAAACTACAACATATAAGCATGTAGACTAGAACAAGTGTCCTTGTTTTAGGGTTGCCTGATTCTTCTTGGTTTTTTTTTGTCTCTGGAATTCTTTTTAGGTTTGTCACCACTTCTGGTTTGTGTTAACAAGTCAACTGATGCAGTCACCCCACAGTACAGGAAATTATCTAAGATATATCAAGAGGCAGGCTTGACCCAAAGGCTTTTCAGTATCAGGCAGATAGGACAGGCAAGTGATGAGAGAGAAAATGATCACCGGAGTGAGCTGATGGACAAAGCAGCCTGGAATGCTGGCCGCCTCCACCTCTTCCTCCTTCTCCTTTTATCTTCCTCCTCTTTTTCTTTCTTGAACATTTTCTCTCAGGCAAATGCCGAACAACTCAACAAAGTTAATAGTTTGTAAGCTGTAGAAGACCTGCAATATCTCCCACTGAGACACGGCTGCCATCAGGATAAACTGCCATTATGGTGCACAGAGGTCGAAGCCATGAAGATGAATTTTCAGAAGCGCCTCAGCTTCCCAGGAAACGTCCTCTTGACTTTTTGGTGTTCTTAGTTACTGCGTAGATTCTCAGTGTCTTTATACACGTGTCGTAGCGTTTTCAGAATCCTATTCTGAAGAAAAAAATACTCTAAAATTCCAAGCAGTGCATTTAAGCAATGAAATTGCATTTTGGTGAAGATTAAAGAGGTGTGCATATACTGGTTTTCTTGTCAATTAAAAGAATGAGTGCAGTTTATGAGAGGGTGGCTGCAAGCATCCAAAGAGGGCATTTGTTCAGTACTGACTTAAGTAACGCAGCTGCTTGTTCATCATTGTAAAATACTGATAAACAACAGTAGCATAAGCTGTAATTGGAGCTTATGAGCAACTCCTCTGTGCTCTGTTCTGTTCCTGACTAGAAAAACTAGCAGGATGAACTCTTACTCTTTTACCTTTGTTAGTGTTATGCAAACTTGACAGAAGTGTGTCCATTCCTTTTCTCCCTGCATCCAAGCAAAAAAATAGTGTCCTAAGTCTTTGCTTGGCAACAACTTCTTTATGCTGTTTGAAAAAAAAGTGGTTTATTATATATATGCAGGTACTTTCTTTTTCAAAGCCTTACTTAGTATTGATATTTTGAGAGTAGTTCAGGTGAATCATAGACAATAGACATTGCTTCTGGATTTGGAGCACTCACATCTGAATCCGAATCAAGAGAGCAGTTCTTGTTCCTCTTCTGTGGCTTCTTCTGAAATGTTTGAGTAAGTTTAGTGTATGGTTAAGCAAGGGATGAACTGACCTTTTGTTCAATGCTGTAGTGGTACAAACAAGTAGGGTTTCTGGTGGGCTGAGTCTGTAAACATCTTTTAGGGTTGCTTGTTTGTGGTGAATGGGAGCAAGATCCCAAGGAAGGTCAGCAGCAGTCACCCTAACCTGGGACTGGACCTCTGCTCTCCATAAGTGAAAGATGTGTAGCCTGTTGGATGTGCTTCTCTTCCTCTCCCTTTTGTTCCCAATGGCTTAGCTCTAACACAGGCGATTCCCAAAGAATTCTAAGTGCTCCCAGCAACTTTCTTTCCAACTTCCAACCTCCTCCTGTTCACGACTGCGCTGTCTTTCTTCCTGTGTCCAAATGTACCTGGTGTCTGTGGCAACAGCAGTAACAACCTGCATGGTAATACTCATAAGGAGGCACAGAAGCAGGGAAATGGTTTGTCCATTTGTGTCTGGCAGTCTTAAAATGCTCTTAAGGGACTGATGATAGAAAAAAGTCACCTGCACTGTGGTCCCTATATGCAATGTTGTGTAACTGTAAGTACACATTTAAACTGCGTGAAGTCAGAGGGATTTTAAACACGTTTTAAGTTCCTGTAGCTGACACATGGTCTACAGGTGCCTTATCTTGTTCCTCCTAGAGCTGGAGAACTCTTGTCTCTTTTAATACAAATTTTCCACTAATTCACTTTGTATCTTCAGTTTGTCCCTGTGTCTTACGTACAACTAATGTCTGTGCTGGTTTTTTCTTCCTATGTCAAACAGGGTGTCCCCACTGTAAAAATGCTATTCCGCATTTTACAACTGCTGCTGAAGTCTTTAAAGAAGATCGAAAGGTAACTTGCTGTTAATTATTTCTGAGATATTTAAGAATGTTTTCCACCATTCGGACTTCTGTACCCTTTGCTTATTGATAAGGTGATAGGCTTGCAGATAAAATTGCTGTGTAAACTATCAGGAAGGTATTTACTTCTTAGGGGTTGCATCTTTTTTCGTCAAACTGAGTTACACTTTCTGCCTATTCTATTTTTCTTAATTTGTTTTCTTTTATGTTTAATTCTTTGTGTAAGCGTTCTTTTCCATGCAGTGAAACACATTCTTTCTCGTTGAAAGATAAATAAAAGATAATTTACTTTATTATTTTATTTACTTTATTATAAAATAATCTCTACTCCCCTCAACTTCTGTCAGCCATTTGGGTGCATATGGAGAAACCACAAGTTGTGTGACAGTCCCGAAGAGCTCAGTCATATAACTAATCTTTGCTTGCATAGCATGAATATATTTCTGTAAGTTGGCTTACTTGAGTCCAGGATGTCAGGCCCTTCTAGGACCCTCATGCTTCTACCTTGAAAATACATGTGATGGCTGAAGCACACCAGTGTATTTCCGTGAATGAGCTGAACCATCTTAACGTGAGTGTTTGCGTATCTGGGATTAAAAAAAGACAACACCTGAGCCACTGGGTTTAACCAGAATAACTCTGTGAACTGTATTCCGTTCTGATCTCCAAATTGGTTCCAACTTTGCAATTGCTTTGTGTTTAGGTGTAGCATGGAAAATATGTGGCAATTTAATAGGGAAATTTCTCTCTACAGCTTCCTGAGGAGGGGAAGTGGAGAGGGAGGTGCTGATCTCTTCTGGGAGAAGACCCTGGTATCCAGTGACAAGATACATGGGAATGGTTGAAAGCTGCACCAGGGCTGTACCAGACTGGACATTAGGAGGCATTTCTTTACTGAGAAACAGACTTCCTAGAGAGGTGGTTGATGCCCCAGGCCTGTCAGGGTTTTTAGGAGTCCCTTGGACAATGCCCTTAACATGCTTTAGCTTTCAGTCATCCCTGAATTGGACAGACAGTTGGACTAGATGGTGGTTGTAGATCCTTTCCAACTGAAATAGTCTGTTCTACTCTGTATTGTGTTCTAAATGAAGAGGTAATTTTTTAACAGTTATACCTCCCTTAATCTGCATGCTACCATAATGGAAATATTTGTCACGGTTTTTTTTCTTTTCCTCTCATCTTTTCTGTAACTCACAGAAGATGCATCAGATGGACGAGAAACAAATCATTCTTTTATCCCAAACTGCATAGTATTAGAAGTCCATCATTTACGGCCTCTGCACAGAAATTTAGAGGTCTGCTTCTTTCAGTTCTCTTACTACTGGCAATTGGTGTGCTCAGATACCTTTTGGTTACTTGTTTGTTTCCAAGGTCTCTGAGAAAGTATCCTTGTTTTCACACCTTTCTAGTAGTACCCAATGACTCCTGTCTTTCCTTATTAACATTTCAGTCAGAGAAGACGAAGCCAATGTACCAAACAATGTGAAATTTGCTTATCAGAGCCCCAGGATATATTAACAAGCAATCTGAAGCATGGTGCAGTTTATTGGGCATGGTGGTGGTAAGTGCAGGCTTGTGGAGCTTTTGGTTCATACTGCAGGTCGTGAAAGGGTTTCAAGAGCAGAGCAGTGATTGTCGGTTGCAACTCTTGACTTCAGTTTAACGCTGAAGTGAGGAGGTATAAAATGTAATGAATTGGAACGGCACAGCCAGTAGGGAATATTAAGGTTGGTACAGTTTGAGAGGTGTGTGCAGTTAGGGAAAATTGTGTTATTCCACTCCAGTGACTTATGAAAGTGCCAGGGATTGATTAACTGGGACCCCCTATTTAATTGTGTACAGCCATAACCTGCCAAGGTGCTTCTTGCTGACAGTTTGTGCCCTTGTGGAAAAAAAAATAAACCCATCTAAGACTTCAGAAGGGTACATGGCTATTGCCACAAACAGCACTGGCCATATTCCCGTGTTTCAAACTGGGCTGAGCATTCAAACTTTGGCTAATTCACATTTCCATAGAGTTTCAAACTTCTGTAAAATTACTGCTTAAGAGGGAAGAAGTATTTTTTTCTTTCAAAAACAAGGAAAGATGAGTAATTTTCATTTTTAGTCTGCAGTCGTGTCTTTGTGTTGTTTTTTTTTCACTTGGAGAAAGGTCCTTTCACTTTAACAGAGTATAGTAGCATTTAAACTGCATCTTTTCATTAGAGGTAGTCCTTTAATTAAGCATTTAATTCTGCAGAAGCCAAAGAATAATCAAAAACATTCTAGCCATGAATTGGTTATAAAAGGTATCTTAAAAGGTATCCTTTGGGAGACTGTGAGTCTTTACATTGGAATTTTGAAGATGTGCAGCGCTTGAAGCTGTTAAATACGTGTCTTTGGCTCTGCAGATTCGCCATAGAGGGATGGGTTTGACGCAGAGGTCCCCACCCCGTGGGGGTGTGTGTAATGCTGTGTACTTTTTCAACATCTGCACTGCTGGAGTTGAAGTTTGAAACGCAGTGCTGGGAACATTGACCCCAAATTTGAGTTCTTGTTGGCCACATCACTGCTGGGGGTCTTAGCAGAAATCTCGAGCCTGCTCGCTTGCCTAGGGCAGTAGTGTGGCTCTTGCAAAACACGACTCTGGGTATAACCCATAAATCAGAGGCTCTGTGTCTTTCCATGTACCTGGAGAAATTCAGTGCCAGTAAGACCAGGTCAGTGGAGAGGCTGTTCCCAAGAAGCAGTTAGCATATTGTTTTCGGATATTGAAAAAGCAAAGAGAAAAGGAAAAGGCCACCGGAAGCATTCTTGCCTTAGGGTGCTGTGGTCTTTGCATACAGCTGCCAGAGGAAAGTCTGTGCTTCACCAGTTTTGGCAATGACCAGTGTACTTCAGAAAATGCAAACGTGAGGATTGCCACTTCTGCTCAACAGATTGAAGAGCAGGAAAGCATGTTCACTGACTACTCCAGAGACTCTTGAAAGGGCACCAGCTAAATCTTCAGAAAAATCTGCATTCTGTCTTTTATCTAATCCTAAAGTTCAGCTTGAAGGTGCTGATTTGTGATGCTCTAGCTTGGATTTGATGAGGAAAAGCTCTTGACTCCTCAAGGCCTCTCAGTAACAATCTTGGAACTCCCTCAAAGGGGCTGCTCTTTGACCAGTCTTCTCCATTTTCACCGAAGACTGTTGCTGCACAACTGCACTGACCTAAATCAGAGCACCGCAGCAGAGTTCAGTGAGTTTGCACAGACACGGCCGTGGCAGAGGTTGCTGGAAAGGGTGCAGCTGATGGAGTCAGTTGTGGGGCTGCAGGACAGCAGTGAAACTGGTGGGTTTCACCCAATGTGGGACTCAAATAATTTGTACCAACCAAATCACTGTACGGAGTTATCCAAATGAGTTAATATTTTAGTTCGGCCAAGAATTTTATCCCTATTTGCTTAAAAAGCATATGTTGAATTTCTTTTTAATTAGACTCATTAAACATGGTGACATTTAGCACTGTGTATCATGGTGCCTACTAATGGATCTTCCCTTTGCAAATAGGCCTGCTTTGCGAACACCTCATCATTGGAACTGTGGTAGTGCTGCTGTGGCACATCAGGGCAGCTGATAATGAATCTTCTGTTTGCGAGGCCTTTCACATTGAGAACAGTAGCTGAATTGCAATAAGCTCTAGCAGGCCAGCTTGTAACTACCATTAGGATCCAGAACAGATAATATAAATAGAAACCTATGGAGTAATCAGAGAGAAGAATGTGCCCATTTGTCTTGCTCATAGATGCTTTTAAGGCATTTGGCAACAACAGACCTTTTTTGTTTTCTAGTAATCAGTTGTCATCTGGAATTGACCATACTTTTAAAATGTTACTTGGAAGCATTCTTTTCCATGCTGCAATTTTGCTGTTATTTTAATTTTTTTAATCATATATCATTCCTCTCTCAAATCAATATTCAGTTAGGTACTCAGTTCCATTTTCATAACAAAAGTCAATATTAACTCCAGCAGAGATTTATTTCCTTGAATCAATAAACCAGTGTGTGGCAGTACATATTTTAACAGAAGAGCAACTAGGATTGCAGGGGGTATTTTTACCTTATCATCATATGGTGACTGGGAGTGAAACTTAAAATGAAAGAGGTTTAGGAACAGAAAGGAGGAGTTACCTGGAAGGTCAAGGGATTGATCCCACTTTCAATTTTCTGCACATCTGTTTGAACGGCTGGATGTAATTGTGTTCCTTACCTGCAAGATCCATCTAGAGCAAAAAGTTTTGCGGTTCTGTTGGAAGGGAGCCATGATTCCTGATGTATGATTCTATGATATTGCAAGTACTGCTTTTTCCTTCTAAAAATTAAGCCATTAAAAAAATAAGGCATCATCCTTCTGTTACAGTCAAGGCACATGGAGATCCGCAGTCACATTTTCAGCATCGATCCATTTCTATTTAAGCACCTAAATG
This sequence comes from Baryphthengus martii, assembly GCA_013396935.1. Classification (NCBI taxonomy): domain Eukaryota; kingdom Metazoa; phylum Chordata; class Aves; order Coraciiformes; family Momotidae; genus Baryphthengus; species Baryphthengus martii. The sequence goes on along the minus strand of VWZK01001604.1, from coordinate 227,669 downwards.
CAAAGTTACGATTTTTGCAACTGCTTGGCATTCGTAATCAGACCACTTTATCTGAGCAATATGCCATGCTCTATTTCCTTTTTTACATGCTCTTCAGGGCTGGTCATACATCGCTCACATTCTAATGCTGTTCAGGGTTAAGTTTGCAAATCTGTAGTTGCTTTGGAACTTCCCTTTTCAGATAAAGATACTTTCCAATCCCAGATGTCGCTAGAGTTGTGTTAAACTGTACCAACAATGGAATAAAGGAGAAATGCATATTTATCTCATATTATTCATATTTTTTTCCTATTGTGCATAGTTATTATTAATTACTACCATGCATTCTAACCTGGTATTATTAATTAAGCCACATACCAGTTGTGAGGAACTACCAATATCATTAAGAAAGCTGGATATACTCCAAGGAACTTCCTCTGGGATCCACAGTCTCTGATTGACTGTCTTTTCATTTGATAATTATTCTACACCTCTTACAGCTACTGAACAGGATGATGATAAACCTGAATGGCATTGCCTCTGGAGAGAGAACTTATATATAATGATGTATTGTCAATATCTAACGCAGCACGGCTTTGGGTTATGCAGAATTCTTTAAAAAAAAAAATGGAGTTTTGTGTATGTTGCAGATATACCATTTAGGATCTTTTCTTCCTGAAATGTTTTTTCAGTGCATTCTTCTATCTGGTTAGAAGAAAGTTAGAAAAGCCCAAGAAATTAAATTTTAGCCCTAACAATCAAAATCTCCATAAAATCAGTCTTCTCTTCTGAAAGCTGTTACGTTGGGTTTTTCCATAATGAACATATACACACAGTCTGAGGAGAATTTCTTGCTCTCAAGAGATTTTTAGAAAGTTTTTTTCCCCTCTTGATGAAAGAGAATTCATCAGAGGTGATGTGAAGTGTCTTGGCTCCTGGATACATATTAGGAATGTCTTACGCTTCATCTGTCTGAAATTTCTGGTTGAATAAAGTTGGCATTTTTACAAGACAAAGCATCCAGGTCTTGCTAACCTGTGCTTTCCAGTGAGCTTCCATATAACTTTTTGCTGGTAGTTGAATATGAAGAACATTTCTCAATTTTCCCCGAAAGTCTTTAACCGTATTTTGGTAGAAGTTTTTTGGGTTGTTATTTTTCTTGACTCAGTTTGCTTCTTTAGCAATGCAGATCATTGCTAACAAACTTGAGAATGAGAGGAAAACCTCCTTGCAATGTATCACTACTCACTTGAGCCAGGATTCAGGCAACGCCTTTCTTTTTGTGAGCTGTATTTTTTATGTGCAGCCTTTCAGTATAGTCATGAAGTAATTCAGCCTAACTGAAAACTGCTGTAGGAGACTCTACCAGAAATGGAGTTTAATATTCTCAGTCCATGAAAACACAAACAAAACAAAGCAAAGGGCGTTTGTGCCGTTTGCTGAAATTCTGGTATGTCTCAGGGTTCAGCTGTCTGAAGTTGATAGAATTGATATTGGAATTGGTCCTCAGTCCAGAAGTGCATTTTGCTACAAGTGTTTTTCAGCATTACTTTCCACTTCTTGCAATGCAGTGTATTTGATCTTCAGCTGTGAGACAGGCAAGACAATTAGGACACTGATGCTATCATAATGAGTGCATAGAGATGGTGGCAACCTCTATATTTAGGCTGCCTTAACATTTCCACTCCAGAGTAATCATTCAGGCTCCTAAGTACTCTTATTCAGCTACTCTTGGCAGCAGGCATTTGAAATGCAGCCTTGGGTACAGGCTTGGGAATTAAATATGTCTCTTTGAAATTTTGCTCAGGTCTGTATGAGTTACAAGGCCTTCGAAAATTGTTGTTCCTCTTCTCTCACTGGCTGTACCAAAACACTACTCAAAGTGTAAGTGTCCTTTTCCTTTAGACTGCTAGTTTAGGCATAGGATTAGGCTAATGTGACTGTTTAGGCCAGACTTAGACTGGGATCTTTGTGCGTTACTTCAGTGCACAACAAATGCACAGATGGACCAGCTTGGATTTCTGTGTGCTGTAGAGGAGAGCTGTATTTCAAGCAGACTACTAAGCATTTCTTTCAGAAGTCACCTTGTCGTCCATCGGTCATATGTTTGGAAGCAACAAGATGTGCTGAACAAGGCTTTTAGCTTTGCATGCCCGCACTGCACCCTCTTCTCGCCGGCGGCTATTCTCACAGAAGCCTTTGTAAATTAAATTGGGCTCATTGCTTCAACCAAAGCCAGTCTAGGTGTTTCCAGAGAGGTACAGATAAAGAGGGCTTCTCTTCTTTTCAGTGTACTAAAAACTAGTTTCTTCATCTCCAAGACACTAAGAATAGATGGATCATCAGTCACAAAAGTTTCATGCCTCAGACCAGCTACTAAAATCTGGATGAGTGCACATATACCTTCCCCTTTTCTGGCTGTAATCTCTCCCTGTGTGATATTTAGAGCTGTGAGAGAAAAAAATGTTTTATTTATTTTTCCTGTTTTCAGGGAACCAGGACTTCCAGTATTGTTTCTACATTAATACTGTGACATCAAATAAATGTTTGTCTCTGTTGTGAGCTCTCCTTTGCACAGAAGTAGCCAACAGGGCTCTAAATTTTGGCTGGCTGCTAAGGTCAGGAAGGCATAAATACTTAGATGAAACTCTTTTGCAGTGTACTATTTCTGACCTTTCGTTTTAATGAAAGTAGGAGTCTTTGTGTTTACAAAAAGGGGAGGGGGGTGGAACTTGTGATCTTCCGTGTTTTTAACAGCTCTCAAGAGTCCTGTTTCTGTAATAGCCTTATTAATGTTTAAAATGGGAAAACAGGAACTAAATATTTAAGGTAAGAACACTGCTCACTTTATCTAGCACTTTCCAGCTGAAGATGGACCCAAGTATGATCTTACCGAGTATTGTCTTGTCAGGCTTTCAAAGCCAAAACAAGCAAATTAACTGAAGTTGGCTTTACCAATCTCTTTAATTACTGCTAGGTTTGCTCATTTTGACAGTGTAACCCTGAAACTGGAGGGCATTGTGGAATATTAAGTGATCTTTTAATTATGAAAGAACAGTTCAACTGCAACCCTTAAGTCATGTGAGCACAAGGTATTTTGATCAGATTGTTTGAAGGAGGCTCAAGGAATGGAAATTCCAATTAAGATGTGTCTGCAGTGAAATTAGCACTTGATACATTGTAACCCACAATTGCAAAAAATTGTCCCTCTAATTTGTTTAGTATTTTACATAGGCTGTAGTTAAACCTACTTGATCTTCAGCAGAGGCTGTAACTGCTTGCGAAGGCAAGTCTGCCTAAGCAGCCCTGTACCTTCAGAGCCAGAACTGCCATTTGCAGGAACAGTCGGTGTGAAATCACAGCAGAGGGCTCAGCTGCTAGAAGCAGGAGCCTATGAATTGCATTTTGTTTCAACATCAGAAACATCAAGTGCAACTCCTCCTCAGTACTTCACAGATTTGGGCTTCAAATGTCAAACGCTCTAAACTCGGGTCAGTTTGAGCTGATGCTCTAAGGCTGTGAGGTTGCGCTTCCTCGCTCTGCCTGTACTGAAGCGGGCAGGGCAGCAGGCTGAGGGCTGTTTCCTACTCAGGGTTTGTTTGTGTGACAGTATCATCTAGAGGTTTCAAAAGGAATTAAAGCCCACTTTGCTAATGGCTGCACATAATGTACCTTAAAGGATAGACTGAAAAAAAGGAAAGGAAATGTAAACCTAGGTTGAGACTGCAAGCAAGCGACCCTCTTCTTTCTGTGCGTTACTCAGTAGACAGTCCTCTGGCCTCCCATCCTTCCCTGTTCGATCTTGGAAGAGGAATGGAGTTTACAAAAGCTGTTTGGGATAGAAATCGTTAATCTGTTAATAGCCTGCGTAAGTGACCAGCCGTGTTTGCCCAAGAACAGAAGAGGTAAATTTGGGAGCGTTAGCCGTGCCCCAGGAAGGAGGCTTGGTTAAGGTGGGTGGTTAGCATCATCAAAGCCACCCTGTCACTGTTCATCACTTAAAACAAAAGTGTGGGAAAAATATTGCAGCGTGACAGAGCTGTGTCTACTGTGCTTGGATTTGGTTTTACTACCACAGCCTCTGGATTTCCTGTTTGGAGTCTTAACGCAGTGCTCAACGGGGAGTCTAGGAAGGTAATTTTCTGTTCTGGGAGTTGAATGCGCCTTGCAGCTGCGTAGGCCTGGTGCTGTGCAAGCAGTGCAGTGTTTCATTGAGAGGGAGCAGCCTTCTGTGCTCCTGTTCATGTGGCCTGACCTGATGACCACCCTCTGATCTTCCTCCACAGCTGAGCTGTTACAAAAGCCGTTGCATTTTTGGCAGAAGACTAGGTCTCTCCTAGTGTTAAGTCTAAGCTGCAGCAGCATAACCATGAGGTGGAGTCTTGCTTTGTCTTCTCCTGCCTCATGCTGATCTCTTGCATTTCAGATCGCCTACGCTGCAGTGGACTGTGCCAAAGAACAGAACCTTGACCTATGTAAGCAGGAGGGTGTTGACGGCTACCCCACCTTCAATTATTACAACTATGGGAAATTTGTGGAGAAATATACTGGAGAAAGAGGGGTAAGTGAAAGCAAGTCATCACCTGATACAGGGAGGAAGGTCTCCTCTGCCTGTACTGCCTTGTAAATAAAAACTGCGCGGTAAGTTTGTATCATGCCGAAAGACATTTAACTGCTTCTGTTACTGTCTTACATGGATGAATCTTTGTGTAGCGCACCTCTGTACGGCTCTGCATTAGGTACATACTCGGTCTATTTAAGGAAAGTGAGAAGAGGAGAAAGGAGTAGATTTGGTAATAGTTTGTTGAATTATTCTTTAAGCTGAAGTCCGCAAGTGAATTTGGATTGAGTGGAAGTGAAGGATTTATTGCATGGGCTGCTGCTAGGTGCAGAAATGCCAGAAAATACACAACTTCCTCTGATCCAGTTCTGGATCTGGATCACTCATATAGTGCAAACATGTTAGGCGTCCACCAGGCTGCCAAGTGGTGACAGACCATTGGTTTTATAGCAGGGACAAAGCTGTCCTTCGGAGGCTCAGGGAAACTAAGTATCTCATTTTCACTGGATCAGGTTCACTCCTGGAGCTCAGGATGGAAAGACCAACTGTGCCATCTAGCCCATGGGCTTAAGTATCTTTCTTTTGTGCTTCTGTAGCTGACTAATTATGTTCTATGAGTAAAAGGGGCAGAAATGGCATAATGCTTTTCATGGTGGTAAAGTGCCTGAAAGTAAGGAAACAATCCAATTATTTGTCTGTGTTCTTTGTCATAATCTCCTAGAGGGAGGTTACTTTTCAGCAGTGATTGATTGGCTGGAGAAGCTAGGGTCTGCAAGAAAAACTTGGAGTCTTCACGCCATCCACTGATTCTAACTTTCAAGCAAGGCTCTTTTATTATTGCTGCTATTACAGCTCACCAAATTATAGAGAAGCGTGAAAAAGAAAGCCAAATTCTGAGGTTCTTTTTCAGTCAGGATGTCAGGGAAGTCTTCGTGGAGCTTCGCCTCCCAATTTTCTCCAGCATTAGGACCACAGTAATTACCATTTTTTCAGTGCTGATCCAGGCGTTGTTATGGGTACCGTGTTTAGTTCTGATTGTGGATCTTTTTGTAAAAGTAAACACGGGTGCAAGTAGCCAACAATTAAGTGAAATTTCAGCCATAGTTCCTGTATGTCTAACCCATACTTATTGAAAAGATATATGAAAGGAAGGATCTGTGGTGGCTGATAAAAACAATTTAGCAAGACAGGGGTGCTCTGAGGCCACAGCAGTTGGGAGATGATTATCCCTGTGCTGTAAAGTGGACTGACTCATCCCCTACATAGAGTCAATCCTTTCTTGGGTAGAATTAAAATGCCCAACAGGAACATTGAAATCTCTCTGCTGCTGGCAACTGTATTCCCCCTCCACCTCTCCTGGGACCTGTGGTCTTCTGCTTGTGCAGCATCAAATTAGGTTTTGTTATCTCCTATCATGATAATGCTGATGACAGTGCCTTCCGTGGAGTTTCCAGGTCTGTTCACAAATCTGTTCCAGGAAAAAGATTTGTGTCATCCGCATGACAACGCTTTTTGAACCACCATGGCCCACCAACTCCTACTTTGTAAAAGAAATCCCAGGAGAGAACAGCGGAAGGCAGGGAATCTGTTTTCTGTTCCCGATTCTGACACTAAATCAGTAGATGTCCATGAGCATTTAGTTCAGTGTGGTGCAGCTGGTGTATCATCAATTCACGTGTGCAGGGAAGAAGAGGGGCAATGGCAGCAGCCATGAGAACAACATGATGTGCTGTGACAGGAGCCACGGCCAGTAGAGCAGGAACTCTCAGCTCCTTGCCCCAGCCCACACTGGAGTACAGGCTGTGGGGAAGAGCATGACCCCCACCAGTAGCCCAAAGGGGTCCTCCATGCCTCCAATGGAATTCCAGTTCCGTAACAGAGACTTTAGGGCATTTCACCTCAAGCAACTCGAGCAAGAAAGACTCAGGACACCCTCTGACTCGAGTGTACTTTAAATGACTTGCAGACACACAGCTTTGAAAACTGAGGCCTCATGGCTATTGATTGCCAGTTGTCTCCAGATGACATATGGTCAAAACTTGTCACTTCATTTTTTTATTTTTTTTTTTGTAGAAGAATAGTGAATAGTTTTAGAAGAGTGTTTTGTTGTTCAACTTTCTCAAAAGCTTCCCAGCTTTGGGGTTTGGTTTTGTCTTATTTTACTTTCTTTATTGTTTTTTTTTTAAGTCAAACTTTGACTTATGTTTCTTGTTCTCTATCTCTTTGTATTTTCTCTTTTTATCACCAGTTTTGACTGATGTGTTTGAGGATTGCTTAAAAGCAGAAATGGTCACATTGGGTGGGATCAGCGTTACTTGCTCAGACAACCAGTAGACAGCGTGCTCAAATCTCCACCTGTCCGAGCCTTTTCAAATCCTGTAGTTGTGTTCAGAGCTTTTCTTGCAAAAGGAGACTGCTGGCCTGAGATAATCGGAGAAATCCTAGGTTGTTGAAATACAGAGATTGTCATCTAGGCATCCAGGTTTGAAATAGCTTGACAATAATTTTGATAATAACTTGGAAAAATATAATTCCCATAATTCGAGTGTGTGGAAAAGGAGGAAGATCATGAGCACTACTGTTAAGGGATGAGGAACAGTGGGAGATTTGTGTATAGCCAACAAATGGTCCACAAACTGCTTTCAAAATGGCAAATGTAGTGTACAAATGCATTTTAAAATGTCTTTGAGTATTTTTGAGAAAAAGGTTTCAGTGGCACTTCTAGGGACAGATTTTACCTTGTCCTGTGAGCTTTAGGACCTTTTTCTCTGTGTCCCATCTCTTCAGAGTTTGGCATCTGCATAGATATTTTCCCTTCGCATTGCAGCAGAGCAGCACTGTGGACCAGAGCACCGCATGATGGGACAATGCAGAAGCAATAACTGCTCCTTAGTTTATATTCTGCTGTGGGATACAGAAACTGAAAAAAAGTGTGCTTCAGGCATTGTTTTGGTTTGTTGGTAAAAATATAACCCATATTTTTCTTTCTTCAAAACCAGGAGTCTGGATTCACCGCTTTCATGCGAACCTTGAGAGAAAGGGACCATGAAAGAGTAGGAAAGAAGAAGGATGAATTGTAGTTTCTGCCTCAAAAGAAGCTTTCCGCTGCACTGTGAATGGTTCCAGGTCTTTCGTTAATGCACCTGAGACTTCACGTATTCTCAAGACAGAGACTTTTTTTTATAAACAGCCATGGCCATTTTGTACAATTTTGAAATAAAGTGAAACCACTTGATTTTTAAAAGGAAAATAAATTAGAATGTTGCCATAATATTTTAAAGAAAACTTAGCATTTTCTCTCATGTTGTGAGACTATGCCCACTGACACTCCTATGCAATATTTTTGTAGTCTGTAGTGTGTCTGTAGGTGATGTTGTTTGATAGAGTGAATTTTTTTTTAAAGGTATCGCAGTACATGTCAAAAGCAAAGGGGAGGGGACACTTGTTTGGTTTGGTTTTCGTTTTGTTTTTTTAAATCAGTGAAGGAAAATGGGACTTGTAAGACACAGATTTATCCAAATGCAGTTTTACATTCCTGTGAAATAGTTAATGTTATTCAGTGAGATCTGGGGGAACAATTTTAAGGTGCTCAGGGATAAAAAAGGTATCTGAGTTAATGAAGACATTACTATGGACCATCCAGATCTGTTGATTTCATTTTATCTCTATGGTCTTTAAATCAAGACTGTTTACATATCTTTATAGAATGTATTGAGTGAATTAAGCCAAGAATCAAAAATCAGCAGAGTATGGGTAAAATTATACTAAACACTCCTTTTTTGTCAAACGCATTTTTGTCAAATTGTCAAATGCATCTGTAGTGTATGGCCAGAGAGATTATCTTATAGGGGTGTAACAGTTACCCTTATATGGTTTACATTCTCCCTTCAAATTATGATTGGGCCGTATAGAATGTGTTGGAAAGTGTTATGTTCAACTGTTTTGATAAATGCATAATACTTTTGATAATGCAGTAATTATGTGTATTACACGTTTACATTCCAAAAGTTGATCTGCATTTGTTTGTGGGATTTTTCCTTTCTGCTCTTTAAGGAGTTGCATAAACTATCTCTGACAAAATTGTCACCGTAAAACCTGTATTAGCGGCAGTTGAAATGTGTTACGCTCTCGATGCTTGAAAAAAAGAAAAAAAAGACACTGATCTGGAGGTACTTATGTCTTCACAAGAGGGGAGAGGGAGGGGCAAGAAGTTGTGATTCACTTTGAACTAAGAATAAATTTTTAAAAAGACAAGTATTTTTATCATTAATTAGCCTTGTTCAGCTTCTTTCCCACTGGGTGAATGACCATAGCGGGCCGTGGTTTAGGAAAAGCCAATGCACGTAGGATGGGTGCCCACCAGCCGTTTGCTGGGGACAGCCTGGTGCCCGTCCGTGCTGGGAAGTACAGCAGGGTGTTTGGTAGTGCAAGGGCCAGCCTCCGTCTGCCCTGCACTCAACGGGTGGACAGAACAGCTTTTTGCAGTGAAGAACTGTGCCTTGGGTCTGAAATCTGCCTCTTGTTCCTCAGCTGCCGGTCTCGTTTTCTTTTACTAATTTGAATCCTTGGTGAAGGCCCTGCTAATGGACAACTCGGTGCTGTGCTGCTCTGGAGGTGAATGGTATCTTACCTCATTTCTTGGTACTTTTTCCCTCTTCTCTCTTGCTCAATTAATGGCACTGTATGTTTGGCACTAGTTAAGCTGCTGAAGCCATTAGCGAGTAATCTGGAATACTGGTAGCCTGACTGGCCTTGTCTGGTAGCCAGCTTGTTAACCATGACATCAAGTTGAACAGTGATGGAGTTGTGCCAAGTATCTTCTTTTATTAGGCACCTGATGAGTCTCTTCACTCAAAAAAAATCAGCTGCCTGGTAGTAGATAATATCCTAGTGTGAAAGTAGCTTAATTTATTAAGTCTCTTACTATGGTTTGTTTGGGTTTTTTTTTTCCTGTTAGCATAATTACTTCAAGTTGCGTTTAGTGCTTTTGTGTAAGATCGTGGTGATTCTTTCAAGTTATCCTTGCATTAGTAGCAAGAATTCTGCCCTGCATTTAGGAAATAAACAATATTGATGACATTTGATTTGAAACAAGAATTATTTTGCTTACCAGCAAACTATCAAGTATGATCAGTCCAAAACTGACTATTTTTTTTAATCTCGAGGTCAAAGCAACTGCCATTAAAGAATAGTCTGCTGAAATGCTTGAGCATTTCTGTGCATAGGTTGTGTCTATGTTTGTGCTAACTGCTGAGAAATGTAGACTTCATAAAAAACAAGAAAAAAAATCATAGCTTGCCAATGATGACGTCACTTGTCAGGATCATTCTGAATTATAGGCTTTAGTAAATGTTTAGGATAGGACAATTGCACACTGTGCTTCAGACCAGTAATTCCTTACAGCTGGTTACACCATAATAAAATTAAAATTAAGGATTCTCATGTTTCCCTTCAGTCTTTTGTCAGTTACTTCTTGGACTTGGGCATTCATTTTTTTTCTTGGCTAATCGTGTGTTAATGCACAAATATAAAATATTTGAGAATAATTTACCTTCTGTTACAGGGTCATGACTCATCTGGTTTATGGTCTGAATGTTTTTTGAAAATCAGTTTTGAGTACCATAAATGATTACATCAAATGGCTGACAAAAGCCTTAGTTACTGTGAACTAGAGTGTACCGTGAGCTCAGAGCTTTCCTTCCAAGCCTTTTTAATTAGTAGACCAGGTCTGGGTCTCAGTTACACTGCGGTAATTCTGTTGCTTCCAATAAAGCCGAAATTGGTGGTTTTATTTGCTAGTGAAGTCAGTTTATGTTTATATTTGTATCAGGCAAGCTGAAATTGAAATACTTTTCAGTTTTTTTCTACAAATTGTGAATGAAAAGTATCTTATATGTAAGAGCTCTCATCTTGTGTAATTAGACAGTTGGGCGTTTGACACATTCAGACTTTCCAGCCCATCATAGTAGATGCATAGCTCAGGCGTTCTGAACCACATGGGAATTTCTACCACAGTTAAAAGTGAGTAATTGGGGCTTTCAAACCATGAATCATTTATCAGCAAGAAACTTAATGGCTGATAACAAATAGTTTCCAGTAAATCAGAGGTTCTCCGTTTGCAATTACGGGTTTGGTCTTTTAAGATGTGATTCAGAGGTCTTGGATGTTCGCTACACTGTTAACCCTAAACAGATTAGGTCCTGTTGAGGAGGGGTAAAACATGTACACAGCAAAGAGGCTGAGAAAGGATTGTGTATCTCTCTTCCTCAGTACTGTAATCTTAAACAAGATATAAATAGCCTGCAGGTCTGTGTCAGTGCTGTTGCATAGTTGGACCAAGAGACAGAGGGTAGCAGGACCAGGTGTTTTGGGCAGACTAGTAGCAGCTGCATAGGAAATGGTTTACCCATCTAATCAAAGACCTTGAGATGTTGGAGATGTTTCGTCCACCAAAGGGAGGGAAAGGGAGCCAGGACAAGATCCCAGGAGAGTGAATATGGGAAACCTGGGTTGGAGTTCCAAGATCAGCATAAGCTTACATCCTAGTCCCCTGCAACCTGAGAGGATAATTTGGCTTCTGTTGTAAAGGAGCTATCCACCTATCTCTGACTCAAGAACTATACCCTTATTTGTTCAAACTAGAGCAACATCTGCAGGAAAGACTGGAAGAACTTGTTTTTCAGTCTGAATCAAGAAAAGCAGCTTAGCAAATCTCTATTTCCTCTTTCCTCCCCGCTGTAAAATTGCCTTCTGGATCTGATATCCCCATTGACTCCCCAAGCCCCTCCCAACTAGTTACAGTTGGGTGAAACAGCCTTTGGGATTTTTTCTAAACTCCCACCCAGACCAAATTAGGTCCCCAAATCTTGCTGACTTAAAATCTTTCAATAGTACTCCACAAAGATGGATGGATACTAATGGTGGAAAAAAAGATTAGAGATTTATGTTCTTACAACACTTAATTTGGGAGTAAAAAAGCAGATGCAACTCCCATTGTGAGTAAGCTCTTAGAGAATGCGTCAAACAGAATCTCATTTCAGATGGAATTGCTTCATGGGTGATTTTGGTTTTAGAGGCTAACAGCTTTTCAAAAGAAGAGTCAAGACCTGGTGACTTAGCCTACAGGTGTTTTCTTAGTCAGTTATACTTTTAAAAAGTACAAAACAAAATCACGTGCCATATTCTTGAGGGTGCTATATTGCAAGAAAAAAATGTTGCCTCTATGAATTTCCTAGAATTATACTAAAACCCTGCCAACTGCATTTTATAAACTATGAAACAAGCCATTCACTCAAAACAGCTCTCCGGGGAGCGGAGACTGTTGTCCACGTGCACCTCATTTTAATTTAATAGGCTTACTTTAGTGTGATTGGGTCTGTAATGGCACACTGGGATTGCAGGAGTACATTCTGAAAACTGAGAGGGGGAAAATTAGCTTTTATCAGCAGGTGCTGAATGTTGGGGCCAAATGCTGGCATTTTCTTTGCCTTTGGCAGCCCAGCATCCTTTAGCATTCCGTGGAACTGCGAGTGTGCAGTCCTTTGGCTAATCCAGTTCTGCACATAACTGCTCTCTGCTGAAACTGATTTGAAACCAAAATTTCTCCCATTATTTTCTTTGGCCGGTTGTGAGAAGATGCTATGCTTTCTCTGTGCGTCCAGCTTTTATTTTCTGATTAAGGAAGGAGGATATCTGGGTGTCTGTACAAAGGAAATGACGCCAAATGCCATGTTATCTGCTGGCAACGAGGACTCCTGGAACGCCTGACCGACCAGCACCACTGAAATACTCCCTGTGAAGCACCCTCGCCTGGCTCAGCTTTTGCCCAGGTTTTGGCAGGCACTGTATGATGCGATGTTGAAAAAAAATCCCAGTGTCTAAGGCAGCGATTTCCAGACTCTGGTTTCTGAGGAGTTAAGCAGAACTGTAAACTCTGTATATCCATCAGCCTGATGTACCTGGTTTTGAGGCAAAAAAAAAAAAGAAAAAAAAGATGATCTCTTAGCCCAAAATTTAGGGAATCACAGCTCCAAGGCTGGCCCATAATGAAAGCCAGGAGGATGTATGGGTTTTTCCACTCAGCTGCCAGATACGGTCCTTGGTTTGTAAGATTCCTGCCCCTGAAAGTCTTCTGTCCTCCTGCCTAGAGCACTCGCCACTCTTGCATGGAGCCAGTGCTCCTTAAGGAACAGTTATTCTGTGTTTGCTTAGAAAGAATCATAGTGCTAATTATGCTCATTAGCTTTGAACCACTAATGAATTATCTTTCCTATTGCTCTTCCATCACTCAGTAATGAGAACCATTTAGTCAGATTTTGCAGATACTGCTCTCTCCCTCTCTACAACTCATGATTCCCTGCAAGCATTCATCATAGGAGAAAAGCTACGTGAACAAAATCTTTTCAAATTAGTCTCTTGTGCCCCAGTTTAAGTGGGTGTCTACATCGCAGGCATGCAGAAGAGCCTTCTTCATTAATATGTGCAATTCTGCGTGAGCTGATTAGCTCTTGCAGCTCATTTGGTAGCGAATGTGTAAATCCGTCACACTCCAAATGCCAAATATGTGCACAGCTAAATTATGGGTAAGTAAGAAACTGCAAGAGTTTGGACTCTTTACTTGGAAAAAAGAGGTCCTTATTCCATGCATTAAATTGGAGCTCTGGATTTATCTAGTGCACTTGTCAATCCTCTGCTTTGTCTGTTTTTCTGGTTGCAAAATGAATAATTCTTCCTGTCATGTTGATGGCCCTTTCAGTATGTGTGGGTGTTTAATTTTGTGCCTAACATTTGTAACAGACACCTGGTATCTAATCTCACTTCTCCTAAAACAACAATAGCCACAGCACTTCCTTGCACAGTATATGAAGTCAATCAGTTGCTAACTATGGATTATTAATAATCCAGTTACCGTCACTTCTCTTGTTCTTTTTTGTTTGTAAAAAACTTGTGAAGAGAAAGGCGGGGGAGGAGGGAATGAAACTAGGGGATTTTTAATGTCTGCAGTTTTTAGCCAGGGCAGTACTGCACAATGAAATTAATGTAATAGTGTATCTGCCAGCACAAGAGAAGCACTGAAAAATGTCACTTGTCTATGGGGAGGGGCTGGGCTGCTGCTGCAGGCATCAAGTGCCCTCGGTCAATTACTGCGGGACCAAACAAGGAATCTGGCCTCAAGAGCTCCTAATAGATGCATTCTTTTACTTCTCTTGGTGCCAAGGAGTTGCAGAGCCAAATCAGCCTCAAGGCCCAGACTCACCAGCTCAGGCCAGCCAAGCAACCTCCATTTTACTTTCTCTCGTCACACAGGGAAGCCACAGGACAGACCCAGTGCTTGGTGAGAGCAATATTTTGGCATTATCTTCTGTCCATACAGGTTATGGGGAAATAGCTTCCCACTTCCCAGAAATTCTGATGTGGCAAGCTGTCTTTCTTCAAGCTGAGCATCAGCTCTTGAGATAACATTTCCTAGGAAAATGTGCAGCATAATAATGAAGCCTCCAGGTTGCTAGTGAGGGGACACTAGTGTAGTCCACCCCTTGAGCGTGGAACAGGGTGATCAGGCCCAACATTTCCTATTGCACCCCCAGAATGCAGTGACACCTCTCCAAGAGTGTGGGACTTGCTTACTGAGAAGGAAAGAGCAGCTCTGTGCCTGGATTGGCCTGCAGTGGGTATGAAGTCCTGCCCAGTGACGATATGGACAAGATACTGCGGGATGAGGCTTATTTTTTTTCCCTTTTCGAAGAGGAACAAGCTGCCTTTAAGACAGACCTTCCATGATACAGCAGGGGGAGAATGGGGCCACAGGAGAGCTGCTGCAGAAATGCAGAGCCTCTGTGTGATGCTCCCCAGCTCTTGGCAGGTCCTTTAGGACTTCAGGCTCCATCACTCCTTCCACCTGCAGGAGACTGTAAAAGGACAGCCACAGGACGCCTAACTTTCCTAAAAACCACCTGTCTGTTCTGCTCTCTTGCCTAAGGACAGCTTTGGCAAAAGGAGGGACTGCAGAAGTTGCAGAGTTCACCAAGTAATAAAGTCATGTCTCTCTGGCAAGGTACTGCAGTCTCAGGTGCATTAGATAGATTTTTGGATGGATGTGTAATCTTAATCGTTGTGTATTGTTTGTATTGTAGTCCCAAGATCCAGGTCCTCATTATGCTAGATGCTGCATAAATATATAAGAGACTGTCATGCATGGAAAGGCTTTTGTTATGTAAATAGTCAGGTTTGGAAAAAAGTAGTGTTATCTCTGTTTTACAGATGAGGCAGTGAGAGGGAAAAAAATGAGAAAGCATTTTGCCCAAGAACACACCATGTCTGTGGATCAGCAGTGGACTTGAAATTCAAGTCTCGACTTAGTTTCTTACCAGCTCTTCTTCCAATTTGTGTACTGCCCACGACATAATTAAAAAATAAGCACAAAGAAGGCAATACCGTGTGTAATTTATCTCCATCTGGAGCAATCATCCAGTCCCTCTCAGCCAAATCCTCCCTAACTCTTCTGCTGTTTCCAGACCCATGTTTCTTCCATGCCCGATGCCTGTGATTACAAGTCAAGTCACTCTGCCATGTTGTGCTCTGGTTTTCTGCAACGTGTATCATGTTTGATTTGGACTACAAACCTGTTCCACATGGGCTCATGCCTCAGTCGGAGCAACCTGCTGAATGTATATTCCAGTCCTTTAAAAAAATGGTACTAGAAATATTTAGAATAAAAAAGGGTGCATATACATTTCTGCTAGTAAATACAGTGAGGCACCCAATACATTTCTAACTGCTGTTCAAACCTACCTGCTAGTGAAAAATAAGTATTGATGCAAATAACCTATATCAAAGATAAATGAAACAAGGACTTCACTGAAAAGGCACAATATATTTTGCTTTGTGTACATCAGTGGTTTTTGTCAGGCTTTAGGGAAGAATGTGGGAGGAAAGAATTATGGACGTCATGACAGTCACTGGAAAACAGAATAAAATGGAATTGGCATTTACTGAGGCTAGATAATACCAGACTAATTCAATAGCTTTCTTTGATACAGTAATTAATTAGCTAGACAAAGAAGGGAAATCTGCCTGTCTGCACTTCAATAAAGTAGCTGACGAAGAGCCATGTATGAAATTGTATCTCCTGCCTGGAGTAGTCTGAGATTTATAGAGGAACTACAAGGCATACACGGTGAGCTGAGCTGTCTTGAAAGGGAATTACTCAGAGCTCCAAAAACCTAAAGCTTATGATTATTATTGTTTTCATTAATGACTCATTTGGAAAACAGAGGTGTCTGATCATTAAAATGTATTGAAGTCACAAAGGTAGGAGGTATCATTGGTGTAGAGAAAGTCCAGAATATCCCACAGCAAGAACTGAATGTCCTTGAAGAGTGAGGCCACAGCAGTGGTAAGAAAGCTAGCTGCGGAAAAGATTCTGCAGGAAACCGGCAATGACACAAAGTTTTCTAACCGTTTGCCCTAGTGTGGTGTGGGCATGGAAAAGGCAACTGGAACTTTAAAATGCAATAGGAGAGAGACATTTCCCGAAGAACAAGGGAAGCCTGAACATCCTTGTATAAGACCCCAATAAGACTTTGTTTAGAATAGAATACATTATTCTGATCGATCGCTTTAAAGAAAGCTAGATTCTTAATGAAATGGGTACAGAAAAGGGCTGCTAAAATGAGGCAGAGACGGGAGGGCTTTCCTCATGAAAGGAAAGTGTGCATACACAGCTCATTTAGCCCAGAAGCTGAAGACTGAGATGTGGTTTGATTAAGCTTTGTAAATATATCAGATAAGGGAAATATTAAAGGTGGGTAATCTTGGCATATGAGCAAGTGGGTATAAATTTGCCATGAATAATTCAGACTATCAATTAGATGTTCCTTACCCGCCTGCATATTGCGTATAAAAATTATAAGGGACAAAACCATAGAATTCTAGAATCATTTAGGTTGGAAAATACCTTTAAGATCATCTAGTCCAATCATTAACCCTACTCTACCAAGTTCACGACTAAGCCATATACCCAAGCACCACATCCATATGGCTTTTAAACACATCCAGGGATGGTGACTCAACCACCATCCTGGGAAGCATGTTCCAAGCAAAGCCTGACAACCCTTTAAGGGAATATTTTTTCCCTAATGTCCAGTCTAAACCTTCCCTGGTGCAGTTTGAGGCCGTTTCCTCTTGTTCTATCACTAGTTACTTGTGAGAAGAAACCAGTGCCTACCTCTCTACAACCTCTTTTCAGGTAGTTGTACAGAGATCTCCCCTCAGCCTCCTTTTCTTTAGACGAAATAGCCCCAGGTCCCTCAGCCACTCCTCACAAGACTTGTTCTCCAGGCCCTTCACCAGTTTAGTTGCTCTCCTCTGGACCCACTCCAGCAACTTTCCAGCCACTCTTCCCCAAGCCTGTAGTGTTGCCTGGGGTTGTTGTGGCCCAAGTGCAGGACCCCATACTTACAATTGACTCATACAATTGAGCTCAGCCCATCGATCCAGTCTATCCAAGTCCCTCCGCAGAGCCTCCCTACCTTTAGGCAGATCAACACTCCCACCCAACTTGGTGTCTTCTACAAACTTACTGAGGGTGTATTCTATCTCCTCATCAAGGTCATTGATAAAGATGATAAACAGAAGCAGTCCCAATACTGAGGCCTGGAGAATACTACTTATGACCAGCCGCCAGCTGGATTTAACTGCATTCACCACCACTCTTTGGGCCCAGCTGTCCAGCCAGTGTCTTACCCAGCAGAGCGTATGCCCATCCAAGCCACGAGCAGCCATTTTTTTTCATGAGAATGCTGTGAGAAACTGTCGAAGGCTTTACGGAAATCCAGGTAGACAACATCCACAGCCTTTCCCTCACCCACTAGGTTGGTCCTTGTTATAGAAGGAGCTCAGGTTCATGAAGCAGGACCTGCCTTTCATAAACCCATGCTGACTGGGCCTGATCACCTGGTTGTCCTGTATCTGGTGTGTAACGGCACTCAAGATGATCTGCTCCATGACCTTCCCTGGCAGCAAGGTCAGACTGACAGGCCTGTAATTCCCTGGATCCTCCTTTTGGCCCTTCTTGTAGATGGGAGTCACATTTGCTACCCTACCTAGTTTTAACATAAAACTCACAAAATATATAAAATAGATTATATGATCCAGTTGCCTGCAGTACCTGGGGACTGGATTTGATAACCCAGAAAGTCCGGACAGTCCTATGTCTTAGTAAATTTCTATGTCTTAGCAGGTTTCTTTTCTAGTAAGATACCACCCCCATTTTATAATCTTATTAGATATTACAGCACCTAATAATCCCATCAGTCCTAAGAAACCTTTCTATCCTTCTGAATTAAATTTCAAACAGAACATCCTAACTGTGGATTACAAAGCCATATGTGTGGTTCTTTTTCTTAAGTAAGTTTGTTGTGGCTGTTATAAACAAAGACAAATTTCTTTAGGAACCAAGAGTTCCTTGAAGATAAATTATAGTGTTTATGGCAAAGCTGTACTAGCAAATAATGATTTTCTTATTTATTGTAATTGTTTAAATGGCTCCTAATGACATATTTGGCTTCATGGAGTGATCAGCTTGGAATGACTTTCCCTTCTATGAAACTATTTAAATACAAAGTCTGCCAATGTGTTCAATTACAGTCATGTAGGGAACTAAAGGGATTATGTGTACTAGGAGTATTTTCATGTGGCTTTCCAGATCAGCTGCTTCTACCAGAGAAGCAATAAAGTAAGCAGAAAAGTCCCAAAGAGAGACCGTTACTGTTGGTGTGGCCTGGGACATGCTCATCAGAAAAGCTCACTTGTGTTATTTCCATAAGCCCACAATGCTGATGGCCCTGCAAATAAAAATGCATTAACAACATGTCGCTTTTCAAACTAATTGAGATGCAGTGTGAAGATCACTTTTCAGAAATATGATGTTCTTTATGCAGGAGATCATGCTGGGCCCTGCTGCAACAAGAGCCATTAGGATAACGCTGTATTTTGTTCTAACATCTGCATTTATTACCAGTGAGATACGTTATGTGACATTACAAGGTGGCTTCAGACTTGTAAAGCCCTTGAGAATTAAACGCTATTGTTCCATGAAAGAAACTCTTCTGCCCAGCACAGGCTGAATCAGAGGAGAAGGCTTTTAAAACAGAAGCAAGGAAATAAACTGGATATTGTGCTGATGATTTTTATGACCTTGCTCACACTTCTGCTGATGCTGTGTTAACGAGAACAGTTCATTCCCGGGAATATAATCTTAGCTCTTGTGATTATGGACAGAGGTTTCTCTAAAACCTCTAAAATCAGATGCAGTTTTTTTAGAGTGCAGAATTGTTAGAAAGTCACGAGTTCTTAGCTAGCATCATGACTTCAGGAGCTCGATTTAGAGTTCTAAGTACTTGGAATGAAGCTGGGCTGCACTCAACATACATTTACTGATTCAACATACCTGTTTTTTTCAGTCAAATTGGCATTACCATCCAAGAAACAGGAAGCACACTAATGGGTTATTAGTCTGGTTTCCAGCTAAAGCCCTGACTTGAATAATACCTCCAGTTTTAATCACCAAACTTGAAGAAAAATATAGGAAAACAAAGGCCAGAGAAATAAGCAATAGAATTATGAAATAGAAAGGTTCTGTTGGGTTTTTTTTTAAGGCTAAAGGCTTTGGGTTTAATTAGTTGATTTCAGAGAAGGCTTTTATTTTCCTCATAAAAATAGGTTACAAAGTGGATCATCCATCTGATAAATGCAAAGAAAACTGAAACAGAATTTTCTGAATGACCTTCTGAGGGTCCTTTCAGACCTTTACCTCTATGCTTCTCCTGGGACTCCCATCACTGATGAGCATAACTACTGCCAGCTCCTCAGGCTGATATCTTTCCTTGGGGAAACTTAAAGATCATGTTTAAACCCAGTGGACAGAGCCTACTTTCAGTCATCTAAACTCAAGGTATTTAAATGCGATTGGACGTGTCTGCTCCCCCTGCAATGACTGAGGAGAAATAGCAACAAAGCTTCTTCAGAGCAGGCAATTTTCAGATCATTAAACTTTGGTGAGATAAATCCCGTCCTAACTTGTCTCTTAGTGGTTGCTCTTGGGTTTTGCCTTCAGCTGGCTGATGACACATTAAGCAAGCACGTGACTTAATTAGTTTGCTGTACTCGTGAAGACGCACCTCACTGATATCTCAGAGTTTGGCAAAACTGGGACTTCTTTGGCGCCAGTTCTTCCCATCCAGCTCTCCCTTCAGCCTCTGGTGCCATCCATAACCTGTCTCATATTCCTCTTCATCTCCTCACCTCTCCGCCTCCTTTTGAAACACCTAAATTCCTCCCCTCTGGTTTCCTTTTACACTGACTGGATTTAGGTATTGCGAATCTGTTTTAACTCTGGCAGCAGATTTCACTAATTTATTCACTGCGTGATGCCCCTCTGACAATGTTTTACTGCTTTCATGTCTTAGGAGAGTCAAGGGGACAAGAGAAAAAAAAGTATTTTAAGTGTAACTGGCTTGTTAGCTTTACAAATTCTTGAATAATAGGTATGATTTAAGTTCCCCGGGAGAGCCGGGAGCACTGGAGCACCCCACTTCTGACTCTGCCACTACCTCCCTCAGTGATCTTGTGAAATTTATTTAGCTTCTTGGGTTTAAGTTTACCTGAAAATAAAGAATATTACTCTTTTTTTTTCCCTAGGAATGTGTAAGTCTTAACTAATAGATATGTATATAATTTTTGAAATCATGTTTATGTAAATGCAAAATGCTTATCTTTTTTCCTTCAAAACATTTTCAAAAGGTCAAGAGTATTTTAGAGTTGAAAGATAAACAGTTCAGAAGAACTAGAAAAATTAAAATGACACACATGTGCACTTATCACAAATCTTTAGGCAGCCTCTAATTAAGTAATCACTACTTCTCAGCATTATAGTAGATGCTATCATGAGCTGTAAATTGTGAAGCAGTTTGTAATACTTTGCACTTTGTTTATACAGGATAAGGACTCTGGAAATCATTCAGATTAATGTATCATACTCTGAAGGTGTGCCTAGTCAGTCAGGATTGAGATATTCCCCTGCTCAGCTCTACAAAAGCTTGACAGGGAACAACAGCGTTTCTTCCTGACAGACTAAGATACTAACCAGGAGATGCAAAGTTGCTTACTCAAATACGCAGACCCTCTGTTCCTTGCGAGGCTTAAACAAGACTTGTTCGTGGTGTGCATCTTCAGCAGTTCCCCCCCAGCAACCTGCTTCCACTGCGAGAAGGATGCTCAGAAAAGCGTCTTATCTGTGGTGTCCAGGATATCACTTTTATCCTTGAGCTTTTATGTTCTGCGAAAAACTATCTCACCAAGCACCTGTAGGTGGACTCTCCTGCAGCAGCCTGTGCTTGCCTTCCTCTCCTGCATCTCCATGCCACCCACATCTCCTGACTTCGCACCTCACTGTGTCCCCGTCTCATTTCAAGTCTCCTCTGAAAATAATTTTTCTCTTTTTGACAGGCTTCTCTCCACGGCCATAGTTAACCTTGTATCCCTTGCTGCATCCTCACTCGACAGAGAGCTCAGTTCCTCAGCTTGACTGAGCTTTGCCTGAAGCATGGAGGAGAAAGCCTGGAGACTGAAACGGCAAGATTAATCTCCAGGAATAGCAATTTGGGGCTGCTTGTAAAACTCAA
This sequence comes from Baryphthengus martii, assembly GCA_013396935.1. Classification (NCBI taxonomy): domain Eukaryota; kingdom Metazoa; phylum Chordata; class Aves; order Coraciiformes; family Momotidae; genus Baryphthengus; species Baryphthengus martii. The sequence goes on along the minus strand of VWZK01001604.1, from coordinate 206,447 downwards.
GAGATCATTTTACCACACCTAGATCACTGGCATTCACAGACACTCTCCCAGGGGTAGGGAGTGAGGTCTCTGGGGTTGCCATAGGTGTTCACTTAAAATTTTTGCTGCTTAGAGAAGTCAGACCTGAGGTTGGAGACGATTAATGTGCTTCCGTGATGTCCTCCCGATTACCTTGCTCCTGAGGGAAAGTCCAGAGTATGAGGTATATTACCTCTACCCCAACACTCTTTGCAATGTTACACGCACTTGGAGAGTGAAATAGTAACAGATGGAAGGAGAAATTAAAAGGCATTAGCTATGAAATAAGCTGCTTTCATTTGAGATGTGAGCCAACAGACTAAACAGTATGATACGGTAGGAAAACAGTAAAGTTGAAGAGCAATACAGGGAGAAAATTGTTCTTTATTGCTAAAGAAAGTAGTTTTAAAATAGAAGCCTCACTTTCAGATCCGTAATAAAATTTGCAAACTTTCATGTTTGTATTGTCATTTACTGCTGAAACATGCCCAGTTGATTTGTCTGGAAATGAGTGCAATTAGTCTAGCTGCTGGAGTCATCGCAGTGCACTTTTTCTGGCGATAACAACTTACATCTGCCCACTAGCAGGCATCTTTGTGAGCCCATCAGAAAACCCCTAATACGTATCTTGTTACTTACACAGCGTCAAGCATATGGAAAATTCTATCTGCGTCCCCGAGATCTGGTAAATTGGCCATATATATACTACTATACAGGAGAACTTGAAGAGCGCAATTACCAAACGTCATTTCTTTGGAAAATACGGCTAATTAAGAGTTAGCCAAAGACCCACGAGGCAGAGAACCAGCAATAGCGAGGTGGGGGGGCTTGCTGCGACACGAGCGCTCTCAGGACACTTCAACTCTTTTGACCCCAGGCCACAAACCCCAGCACGCCAGCTGACGATTCAGGCAGCGGGGCCGGAATTCGAAGAGGCGCTGCAGCTCAACAGGGCAGCCCCGAACGGGAAAGGCCCGAGTGAGGCGGCGGCCCCCTAAAGAAACGGGCCCCACCGCGGGCCGCGGGAGGCACCGGCCACTCCCTTCCTCTCGGGGCG
>VWZK01001604.1:93785-205365 GCA_013396935.1 Baryphthengus martii | reverse complement strand
GCCTTGCCGGGAGTTGCCGTCGCTGGAGGGTGGCGGCCCGGCCGCAGGAGCCGCAGGGTCGGCTCCGTTTGCTCATCAGCTGGGGTGAGAGAAGGGTGCCGGCGCTGGCCCCGGCACCGGCTACCTCCAGGCCGGTTTGCTCCTGGCAGCGAGCGCGGGCGCGACGGACAGGTCAGCGGCAGGAGGCCACAGCTCGGGCCTCTTCGGAACTCCCGTTCCATAGCTGGAGCCTGTTGCAGCAGGGATCTGGTCGTTCTCCTGGTGTCTGTGTAGGCATCAGTGAGTTTGGGTAGAGTTTTACAGTCTAAAGTGCTGTGAACTCATTCGAGTTGGTAGCCACGTTACCTCTTCCTGCTCTTGCTGCCATTGCACATAATACAAGTGATTGTGTCAAAGCCACTGTAAAAGCAGGTGAGAGACGGAAGGGTCAAATTACCAAACGTTGAGAAGCAGCTTGTTCCATTCCTTTCAGTTTTCAGAAACTTGGTTCTGTTTCCAAGGTCTGCTTTGCCTGTTTTTTTTTACGGGAAGTGGGATTATGTGGGCTAGTGGTTTAGGATTATTTCCTTGTCTGATCATACCTGATGATGTCAAAGTGGCTTTATTTGTTGTGTCCTTCTGTAGTGCTTTAGTTTGTAGTGCGTATTTCTGAAGTGTGCTGTGGAGCGGGAAAATGAAGACTCCTGCCTGCATAATGCACATGTCACAACTCAGTAGAGAGGACAATAAATTGTCCAACACTTTACGTATACTTGAAGTAAGCACTGAAGCTGTATCTTTGTTCTACATCACGCAGGCGTGCAGCTTGCAGCTGCTTCCCAGTTTTATGAACAGCTGTCATGAGAGGCAGACATCCTGGCCAGAAGCACCTTAATGAAGTTGGTGCTGAAGGCCAGCAGGTGCAGGAGGGCAGACTTGCCATTACACTGGATCTTAGAATCTCTTTCAGTTTTTGCAAAGCTGGACTGTTTTTAAAAAAAAATAAAGTATCCTGGGCGAGCCATATTCACAGGTCACTTTCAAACACTTCTAAAAAAAGTTAGGAGAAGGTGTCAGATAGATATAAACCAATTACTGTCAGATCACAAGCTGGAAGACCAGTTAGGTACAGAAGACTGAACATACACCACAGTCTAGAGCTTTTCTGGATACTGCTTCAGGATCAGATACCATCATAGTCCAAAAGTAAGCAAGATGATAACTGAATTTGTCTTTAAGAAGAAAGTGCAGTTAAAGTAGGCTCTGGTTTCCATCATCTGAGATTTCCCACTCATAGGAGGAAATGAAGCTGAAGCCACATGTGCTAATTCCTGTTCGTGAAAGCAGTGGAAGTTGACATGTGAATGATAAGTTGGACAGCCTTGGGGAGTGTGGGGTAACAGAGGAATGACCGTTTCAGTTAACTCGTGTCTGTGGCCAGCTTTCTCCGTGTTCCGCTTTTCCATGAGTTCTCCCTCAATTGCAGGGAGGGCTGTGGAGTGTTGCTGTAAGGGGAAATGGGTAAAGATGGGCCTGAAGAACATGCAACAGAGGGCAACTTCAGAATAGTACAAACATGGTGTACTGTCCCCACAGGTCATTGGGGGTCAGAATCTTACTGAGCAAAGGGTAGCTGTTTAGCTTTAATAACCCTGGTAGTTTTTCTGTGAACTTTTCCAGTTGCCTTGTGAATTCACATAACATTTTAGCATCGACAGCATCCTGTGACGAGCCGTTCCCCTGGCCAACTGCGTGGTTTATGAAGAACCATCTATGGCACCTGTGAGCCGAACACCTGCCGGTGGGATTTGATACTCAGTTTTGTCATAGAAGGAGATAGCGAACACAGTCCGCAGTAATTTCTTTGCTCCTGCAATGGATTTATAGACCATTTGTAGTGGAAGTGCAGTCGTTTGTCATCTTCTGGTGTTTGATGGATATAGAATTTTTTTGAGGAAAACCCATGGAATTTGTCATGGTATGGTGAATTACTTTGTGCATTTCTGAACAGACGTTTAAAAAAGACATTTAAAGATAGTTCTAAAACCACTACCATCTCTAATGGTCTTTTCCTCAACCTCTGCTTATCTGAGTCTGCATCAAATTAGTCACTGGGCTCCTTCTATAGAGCCGTATTGTTTTGGAAGCTAAGTAAAGTAGCTCTTTAATTTTGAAGATTTAGTAAATTTTTTTTGGTGAAACTGAATATTCTATTACAGGACGTGTACTACACACCGCTTTACATATGTGTGATCTTGCAACCAAATGATTTTATTAGCTTCATTTTTAGATAGCTTTCTGATACCACTGTTAGGAAGCTGAGGAAAAAGTACGTGTTTTCAGTGGGTGGGTTTTTAAGATGATGATAACAAAACCTGTCTCACTGGGGATCTTAAAACTCTTCGTCTAAACACGGTTTTTATCTTGTGTGAATTCATAGTACGTTAAGAGAATTGTCAGGTTTTAATGGAGGCTTATCTTCTGTTAGCCTAATTTCTCTAAATATAAGTAGAGGTCTGTAGGCAAGTAACTAGTTTTGTTCTAGATTTGTGTGAATATTTATTTACATATAGAATAGACATAAAAATTGAAAGAATACCTCTGAAGGGTTCTTCATCCTTGGTTTGTTTATTGTGCGTGCATACGTGCTGCTGTTGATGGTATTTGTAGTCTTTGTCCTTACTTGTAGGAGAAAAACAGTGGTTGTTAGATTGAATATTGAAAATGTTAATGCTTTGGAAATACAGCTGTGGTTGTGTTGTGTTCCCAAAGCGTTCAGGTTTCTGGTGAGAGGAGATTATCGGTTACCTGAACTTAGTGTATGAGCTGAATGATGGGATTCAGAGTCAAAGGTTGCGTTACCCTGAGCTTCTTACATACTGTGCTGCTGGATAACATTTTCCCACTATAAAATGGCTGCAGTTATGGACCTTCTCAGCTTCACTTGGAGAACATAGAAACATTTAAATGTTTCTGTTATTCTGGTTTTCTTTTTACTTGAGTGCCGCTTGAGTAATATCGCTGGGATGTGTTCAGGCCTCTCCAATAAGCATGCCCTCACAAAAAGAGCTGAGCAATATTGTTAGCCAGTAAATACATTTGTTAACTTTTTCTGTTTGTTCTTATCAAATAGCTCAACATGAACTTTAACCGTCAAGATCATTTACAAAGTGAACAGAACCTTATTTTTCCTTCTGAGAGCTGGTTCCAGGATCCTGAGTTTCTCCTGCAGTGCCGCTATATTCACTGCCTATTCCTAAAACAGGACGTGGAGCTATGTTCCTTTCTTCATGTTAGTTTCTAATAAAGTTGTCTGCTTCATCAGAGGAAATGCAGATCCGTGAAACTGCTTTTTGTGCAAGTAAGTTAATGGGGGGAATTGTAAACTTTGCTACCACATCATTGTTCTTTTGTTTATATTGATATAGCTCCAGAATTGCCTTTCAGGATTGAGCTCCAAGTGGTAGAGGTGGTTATTGTCAGAGAACCATTACAATTTAAAGCTCCTCTGCAATTTTGTCATGGTCTCGAGCTGCTGCCATAGTTAAGTATTTAGCGACACAGTTAAAAAAAAATGTTCTGTGTGCATTCCATGTGAATTGCCCTGCTGGGAGCATGTGAGCTCAAATAGAGGTAGGTAAAAGTTCCTAGAACTGGAGGTTTAATTTGTAGAATGCTTCACTCCAGCAGGCTAATCTAGGGCAAGTCCTAAAGTTGTTTCGTTTTTTGCTTTTGTTTCCAGCTGATCAAAACACTTTGTACAATAGGGAATTCTGTGAAGTGCTGAAGTAACAAGTGTACCTGATAAAAGCCCAGAGGTATTCAGCAGACAACAGGCAGCTGTGGCTTCTGCTGCTGTTACGGCTTTGGTGACAGTCTCGTGTGCTATAGGAGTAAAATACAAGGGTATTAAGTTGGAATTTGTTTAGTTAATGTGATGCTTCCCAAAACAGGTTGAAGTTTGACGGCTGATGAAGCTGAGTTTCTTAAACTGAAAATTACAACATATTTTCAATGTTTTAATTATTAGATACCACTTTCTTTCTGAGGACTTAATACCCTTGAAAAACTTGATGATTGCTCAATAAGTATCCTGATGTATATATAATCTTTGCGTAGTGGAAAATAGGGGAGGTAAGAGTTCAGGGAAAAAAACTAGCTATTTCCTCTCTTTTATGAAGAGGCAGTACTGTTTTGGATTCCTAACTTTTCAGACTACAGTCATTCACTTGCTAAGGCTTGTGAGGCACGCTTAATGTCATAGTTTGAAAGGTGCTGTAAACATGTCAGTATGGCATACAAAAACATATTTCAGCTGTATCCAGAAATCTGTTTTCTTTTGCAGTTTGTTACTGTATGGAACTTGAGTAGCATCATCTGAGGGAGGCAAAAATCTATTTTTTTCATAGTCTCTTAAGTGATAGGTGTAGTATATGGTAGGAACCTGCAGAGCAGTGTTAAGAGTTGAGGAAGTGTTTGCTTTTGGCTTCATATAAATTCTAGCAGTTCGCCCACTTGCAAGAGGACAAATTTCTGTACTGATAGCTAGCAGGTAAGTAATCCTTCTTTTAATGCTTTTCTTGCTAAACTTTTGGATGTTTGGATTTAATGTACGATTTGAAGAACTTGAAGGTTTTAGAAATGTCTTCAGTTTTGAAAGGCTGTCTGCAGGCTGTGTCTTTATGTTGTTAAATGCCTGCTATAAATTTTCTCTGTCTAATCAAGAAATGTTTAAATACACAACTTTTAAAGTGACTGTATTCCACAAAGATTTAATTATTATGCTTTGAAAATTAAATACTTCGCCTGGAGTGCAGATGCCGTCACTCTGAATGCCCCTCACTTCCTCCTCCCAGCTCTATATGGTGAACATGATGTCATACTGTGTGGAATATCCCTTTGGTCGGTTGGGGGCAGCTGTCCCAGCTGTCTCACCTCCCAACTTCTTGTGGACCCCCAGCCTGCTCGCTGGTGGGGTGGTATGAGGAGCAGCAAAAGCTTTGATTCTGCATGTGCACTGCTCAGCAGTAACTAAAACATCGCCGAATCAACACCGTTTCCAGCCCAAATCCAACACGTAGCCCTGCTCCAGCTACTACGAAGGAAATTTACTGTCTCAGCCCAAACCAGCACATGCTGTAAAAGCACGGAGGCTTTGCAAGCACTATTGCAACTTGCTCATTTATGTAGTACTGATAAACACATTTTAAAGATTTAAAGAAAACGGAGACCCAGATAAGAAGAAAGACATTTCATGTTTAAGAAATTTTGTTGTGAGTTGAGAGAGCTGGATTACACTCCTTGCTGTCCTGATCCTTGATTTCCCACTTGATAGGACATAGGTTGTGTAAGTCTCTGTTGATCAGGGTGTTTAAGCATGTTCTCAGTCGCAAAGTTTTGTGAAAGCACAGTAGTAGTATTGCTTAGATACCTTTTCCATCTGGCATGTCTTTTCAGTACATGTTTTTCCTCTCCAGCTATTGTTCTTGTTTAGACTATAATTGTTGTCTCAGTAGCAAGAAGACTCACGGCTTGAAGGGTGTAAGCCCTACAGTAGTACTGAGGCTAAGTAAGAGTGTTTCAAGCCCCACAGGTATCTCTAGGTGAGGATTTATGGCAGTTCAGGTAAAAATATTTGAAAATGTGACACTGATACCAGATGTGCTGCTGCTTTGTGGTTCATGTAGACTGACAGGACCTATTCAGTTAGGACTCTAATCTGAGTTATACTGAAAAATTGTCCTTGTGCCCCATTTCAAACCTGAGCCCGGTATACAGCTTGGGAAGTGTGGTTAATCACGGTGGAATCCATTTTTTTTTTTGCTTTTTTCTTAATTCTGATTCCCTTTGATTTGTGTTTTGTTGTAGGTTATCATTAAGTCTCTTGGCAATGTCTATGATTTTATCTGCCTCCGTGGTCCGTGTGAGGGATGGTCTCCCACTGTCTGCATCTACAGATTATGACCAGAGCACAGGAATGCAAGAATGTAGAAAATATTTTAAAATGCTCTCAAAGAAACTTTCTCAGCTTCCTGATAGATGTACTCTGAAAACTGGACAGTATAATATAAAGTAAGACTTCTTTTTATATGCATTTGTGACATCCTGGGTTGTGTCTGTCTGTAGGTTAAGAAGTTAACAGTTCACCATAAAAATGATTAATCAGACTAAGATTAATTCTCAGCAATATTTATGTATCAGAAATTTAAAATTGAGAAACTGTAGAAAGATTTGAAACCTTCTCAAACTTTGATGGGAGCTCTGGCTCAAAATACACAGTATTTTTGTAGATATTGAAGTCCTTAACTGATAGAAATATTTCTTTAAACTTCAAGGTTGTTTCTTACATTAACATGACCAGGCTGCTGCTGCTTCATCATGATGGTTCAATTAGTATTCATGTGTTTTATCTTTTTAGTCTACACAGATTTTTCGAAGTATCCAAATACTTTCATTACTCAGTATTCCTGAAAATCAGGCTCTTTTATTGTACCTTCAGGATTTCTGTTGACTTCAGAGAAAACGTGCCCTAAAACTCGGTGATTGTTTCATATGGCACACAGAGAGTAGGAAGGGTGGGGTTGTTTTTTCTAGTGAGAAGGCAGTGCTCCATCCAGCACTTTCACAACAATGCTTTTTGGTTTCCTGTCACACTTTTGTGATTTGACACTTGTTTTTTTAATAACTATTCCTAAATTTTTTTGAGCTAGTCAATGTGATAGCATACCTACATGACAGCATTGATTAATGAATAATTCAGAAGATGCTTTTTTTCCTCTGCTGTTGGCAGTGTGAAACTTGGATTATTGTGAAATAATTCTTTGAATCTGATGTTTACTCAGAATTTTGCTTTGTATGTGACCTTTCTCCTTAGTATTGGTAACTAGGTGCACCTGTGTGTAGTTGGCAATTCAGTTGCACTTTAACTGAGCTAAATTCTGATTCTAATTTAGATACGCTAAAGTAAGTAATTTCATCCTAACCCCTAGCAAATGTGGAATTTACAATGGTGGAAAGTACCCTACCTGAGTGATCCTAGAAAGTGCTCAGCCTTCTCTGTCTCTGGTTGGTATGAGTTTCCAGCATTTCTCAGCCCCAGCATGAAGTAAATCTTTCCAGTAATTTTTTGTTTTTTTTTTTAAATCTCACCTGTAGTTGCTTTGTAAACTGATCGTCATAAAAGAAACTTTTAAGGATGAGACATAGGGCTTAGACAGGATGTTTTTTATTGTCTTTGTTTGCTTTTAATAGCTTGTTTCCCATCATGATTCTGAAGAAATCTCAATGTGTCACAAAACATGAACTCTATTTAATGAATTGCCTGAATGCAGTAGGGATATATATATTGAAAACTGTCCTTTTATAATTTCATATTTGCCCTCTATGGTCATCCTTGCAACTAAATTTGGAGAACGATAAACCTCGTATTCCATGAAACAGCTTTATTTTGTCACGTATTTTAGAAAGAACCAGCTGCCCTCGCTTCCCAGTCTGAAGATGAGTTTTTGCATTTTTGGGATGAACCAGATCACATATTCTGCATTTGAGATGAACAGAAAGCTACTATGGGACAAACCTGCTGTCTTTCTGTATCCCAAAGCTCCAGGTTATTTTCAGTTCCATGTATGTGAGAGTGTGTACACGTGTATACACACACGTATATTGTATGTATAATACACACATATGTATAACAGAACTTCTCATATGATTCTACAGTGTGACGTTAAAATAAACATTACCTAAACGTAAGTTGTTTTCTTCTAGTTGTGTTGGACTTTTCAGTAAAAATTAATTCCTTTGCTACCTCAGAACAAATTTTGCTTTTCTGATTATAGAATAAAAGATCAGACTACCAAAGCAGTGAATAACTTGGATTTAAATTTGAAATTATGAATTTGTTTTCTCAATTACAGCTTTATAAGTTCTCTGGGAGTGAGCTATATGATGCTGTGCACCGAGAATTATCCCAGTGTCTTGGCTTTCTGCTTCCTGGATGAGCTTCAGAAAGAGTTCATCACTACCTACAATATGATGAAGACAAATACTGCTGTCAGACCGTACTGTTTTATAGAGTTTGGTAAGAATCTGACTATTTTTTCCTCAATTCTCACACTAAGACAAATGAGTATTCATATAGATGTGCAACTTAATGGATACAAACCAAAAATGTCCAAGGCAGTTTATAGCTGCATTTCAGGTGGTTTTAGAATCTGATTTAAACCCCGTTAAAATCAATAAAGAAATACTTCTGTGGACATTAAATTAGACTACTAGAATTTTATCCAAACTTGTTTATAATCTCTGTGTTCATTCTAGTAGGTTTTGATTTAAAGCTTGTGTGACCAAATCTGGAGTTCATCTCCTGCTGGTTAATAATACTAGGAGCTCTTTGACTTCATACCTGTTGAAATATTTAACCTGTAAACACGTTGAGCTTCACACGTTTCTCAAGTGGAAGATTGTAATGTTGTGTTTGCCCTTAGCTGTGCTGTAATTTTTGTTCTGTACATGAAAGGGAGAGATTTTTGTCTTATGATATAGTGAAGCATTTAATCTTCTGTCAGGAAAGCTCCAAATACAGCTGATCTCATATATATCGGATAACAGCTGTTATGCATTCCATTAAGATCTGTCGTTTTAATATTATATGTTGGGTGGTTATTTTAAATGTTCTTATAAAACACATTAGAGCAAAAAAACCTGAAGTTTTAGAAATAAGCTGGGGGGAGAGTCCTGTTATTTAATTTCTGCCTATAATTCAGTTAGGCAAATTTAACAATTTCTGCATAATATTGTTGTCTTTCTTACGAAGATTTCTGTAAACACTTTTTTTTTCCCCAACGCCTTCTTTCTTCTGCAAGTTGTTGTTAGAATGTAGGTCTGTTAAAGTCTTCATATCTGAGTAATAGGGTTTTCATTTTTCGTACTCAGGTAAGTTTATACTTGAATTCAGGAGTTAATTTTTTCATAATGATGTTTACTAAACTTAAGGAAAAGCTAGAATAAGTGCAGTAAATCCATCGTTTTATCAATGCATTCAGTCTCATGCAGTGAAAAGCCATTAATTTATTCACAGTTGTTAAGTAATTAGATTTCTAGAGCTTATTTTTTTTTTTACTGCAGAATTAAATGACCTGTGATGTATTTGTCACAAACCAGAAATAGTATAAAAAATCTAAGAGAAATATGACCATTTCAAACAATATATTTCAATGTGTGAAGTATGTAGTACATGAAACTGCATGGTCTTGGATTATTTAATTAACAAAATTCCATAAAGATATACCTTTTTATTTAAATTTTACACAGATAATTTCATTCAGAGGACCAAACAGAGATATAACAACACACGTTCTTTGTCAACAAAGATGAATCTTGCTGACATGCAGACAGAAATAAAACTGAGACCACCTTATCAAATTTCTGTGTCAGAACTTGGCTCGGCTAATGGTTTTGCACATTTATCTGTGGTGGAATATAAGGGTACTGGTAAGATATCTGCAGGTAAGTTTCAAACTTCTGGTTTTGTATCCTTAAATGTAACAGGTGCTGGGTAGTAAAATTAATCTTTGATATTTTTTTCTTCAAAAAAAGCGTTGTCACTGTGGTGTTCTTAAAGCATAAAGATGCTATGACCTTATGTGTATTTTAGCTTAGAAGTCTGTTTTGTCCTCTGCTCAAACTGCCTATCTTCCCAAAAAACTCAGAGGGAGAAATGGTCTATTCAATGGACTGCTTTACTGAAGGAAAAATAAATCTGACTTTTTGAGGTTTATGAAATTTTTTTATTATTTCTGCCAGGTGACATAAGCTAAGAGCATAGTGTCAGGAGCTAGAGCAGTTGGAGGGGGAAAGATCACTTTAGGCAGTATCTGTGACAGTGAAAATCTGAAGAGCTGTGCTGGTTAAAAGCTATGCTCTGTAAAGTAAGTGCCTCCAGTATGATGTTAATTATAGCCATTTTGTATATACTTGCCACATCATTGAAGTAGTCATTAATTTTTTAAAACTTTCATTAATTTAATGTAGGAAGTAAATATGGTATTGTGTGGCTCAACTGAGTTAAAGGTTTGTGATATGAAGTGAATGCTCAGAATCAGTTAGAGGCCCACCTTTAGATGTTTCTCAGCAGGACAGTAAACTTAAAACTTACCAAGTCCTTGCACTAAGACATGGACTCCACACGGAAAACTGACATAGTCTGATTTCAGTCTTCCAAGTTTAGTGAAGAAAAATAAATAGACTAAAAGGAAGTGTTGATTTCAAGTAGTTACTATCTTCCATTTTTTTGTTTTTTTTTTCCCCAAAAGTACCTCTGTCTATAAAGCTACTTCTCCTGGGCAGACATACACCAATGCTGTTCACTTTACAGTGTCAGGATGAAAATTGCAACTGCAAATCTAAACACTTCCTACGGTTCTGTAATACGAGAGATCAGCTTAATTTTGTGTAGTTTGTATCTGTCTGTCTGTCTATCTGTCAATCTATTAATAGGATCTGTTTACCAATGTATTATCCTAATTACTTACTCGTAAGATTTCCTGTAGAAGATTGAAAACTTTCTCCTGAAGATGCCCTATTTGTACTGCTGGGGCCCTGATACTGAGATTTCTAGGTGCTGTGAGACAGGGTAGAAATAACTTACAATCTCTGTATTTGCAATTTTGCTGTATTAGAGATAGATTCTGGAAAATTAATAACTGAAAAATGTGAAGATATTTGAATTGTTTAGAAAATGGAATTTTTTAAGCAGCACTGTACATACCTTTAAAAACAGCCCATATTTCTAAGCTGTAGATGACTAGAGGCATGTAATGCTGTGATGCCATTCTTTTGCCATTTTTGGTGCTTACATTGTTATTACCTCTTAATGTTCTAGTGTAATCCTGCCTTGTGGAAAGATTATGGTGGCAGAAGTGGCAATTCTCTAAATTGTCTAGATTCAAACTTACTGGAAGAAGGAAAAACAAGAAGTGTGACAGAATTTGGCCTGTGTCAAAATTGGTTGTATTTTTAAAGTTGTCCATGTAGTGGGACACGATTTTTCTGTCACTTTTCAGAGTAAAAGTGTTGGAAGATCATATGGACCTAAACTAAACTGTTTAAGGACCATTTTCCTTTTTACTATAAAGTAAAATTAAACAATAATCGGAAGGTGATCTTCCAAATTTTTTTCACCTGCCTATTCCCCGACTTGTCTTATAGAAGCAGTTCTGTTGTCCTCTTTTCTTTACACGTCAGCTTTCTTCTGTTGTTGTGGTTTTTTTTTTTCCTCTTTCAGTTACTTTTAAGTTTCTTCTTCCTCTAAATTCCATAGATCTCTCTGCTCAGTTATCCACTTCCTTCTTTGAATTCCTGTAGAAACTCACCATCAAATGGCTGTACATTGTGAGAGGTTTGCACTTTGCTCCTTCTTCAGCTCTTCCCATTTTAAATGCTATTGAATAAGTGTCTTCTTTAGCACGACTGCTAGTACTTTTGTAGTTCCCTACATTCATTGCTTCTTTCCACCCTTGAAAAGAACTTTCTCTGGATGTTTGCTACCCACCCGACTAGACTTCAGTTTCTGCTTTGCTCTAGGGATAAATTCTCACTAAAAGACACGGTTTGCCTAGTATATTTTCCTGAATATGCTGTCCTCTGAAAAAGCACGACTTGTGCTAAGTGGATTAAGTACATTCAGTCGAGTTGGATAGCACGCAGTTAGGAAGGTAGGTAGACACAGCTCTTGATTTGTTACACAGGAACGCAGGATTCGCTGCTCTATGATGAAGTGTTGGCTGTTACTTGCTTACGCTTGTGATGGGATAGGTATCCAGGGTCTAGTGTCTAGGCCTCTTACGTTGTAAGAAAATAGCAGCCCTTTTACCTTAGTGAAAGTTGTGCTGTGTAGGGAGAAACAGGGGCAATTATTTATGTGTGAGTCGTAAAGTGTGCCAATTAGGGATAGAATTTTGCTTCCGAGGTGAATGTAGGTGTTGGCAGGCATTAGAAATAGGATGACAGCATACTGATATGTGATGTTTTAGGTTAGGATAAATTTACTATTTTCGGAGCTTTTTTTCAGTTGTCAAAGTTACTTTTTGCCTCTAGGTGTACGCTGTATGGAGATTTTTTTTATTTTTTTTTTCACACGTTTTATTTTCAAATAAACATCCTTGCAAGTAGTGCGGTTTCTCACATTGGGTAAATTTCCTAAATGTTGACATTTCAATTCAGAATTTGTGCTTTACTTGATCCTTGGTTTGTGTTAGAGAGATTTTTGTTTTGGCAAGTATCATCTTTCTAAGATTTATGGATATACTGACTCAAGGTCTGCTGTGCTTTACCATACCTTCTCTGATACTCCTCCTTCATTTTTCTAGTTTTGCCTTTATTTTTTTATGTTTCAGTGACTCTTGTTGCTCTGACTGTAACACGAAAATTTATTAAGCCTTGGAGAGCTTAATGACATCAGGAGGGGTGTGCAATGTCCTTTAAAGTTTCTGGATTTATTTTCATATTAAGAGTTATAATAAGTTAGGATTTTATCATTCTTCATAGACTGTCTTGATTGAGCTGACAAAACTCTTTACTTTTCACCCCATGGCTCTCAAAGAGGTGTTTTAAATACTGTTTTAGCACGTGATGTTTTAAAGTTACCCTGATACATGGGGAAAATGCGATTGTCTGGAGAGCTGTGCACGGAGACCTGTGAACTAATTTTATCCATGATTTAATGAAATGCAATTACTTTTGGCTAAGAACAGTCACGTGAACCTTCAGCTTTTTGCCTCTTTCTAGATGAGATGGTTTAAAAAAACCCAACAAACCAACCAGTTAGGAGTCACCGAAAGAGAATGGCTTGGTACGCAAACGGCATGTCTAACCTCCAGTCTGCACTACAGTTAGAAGAACAATAAGCTCTGAAAGTTAAACATGGATTACGCATTTATTTAAAACCCCACAACTGATTACACTATTTAATTCAGCACAAATGAGTTAACTAATTTTGTGGTTTGTTTTTAAGTTATCACACACTCATAATTAGACAGCTCTGTCTGCTTATCAATGTGAAATAGCTTTTTGTAATTTTTTTTCTTTAGGTTCTATAACTTCATAAACTGTTTGGAAAGCTTTTTTTCCTGGATCTGTGCAATGCAGGCAACTGGGATTGACACCCCTCTCTCTATTAATGTTACAGTTCATTAGCTTCATTGTTCACATCTTTACACTTCGTTGATTTGAACGGAATGATTTAAGTATGGCTCAGTAGTCCTATTGTTTTCTCAGAGTTGCCTAGACTGTTTTGCATTGTTTTTTCATATTTGCTTTCTGTTATTGATTATGGAAAGGGACAGTAATGAGGAACATGCACAACTGTTAGTACTTGTGACCCTAGATAAGCCCAAAAGAGTGGATGTGCATGGAAAGAAAGTGTTGGTTTTTTAAATTTTAATGTGTTCTCTAAGAGACTACTAAGCACTATCTGGAAGGTCTGTAGAAGGTTGTAATATAGCTTAGTTCCAGAACTATCATCTTATTTGTGTCTTTGGTAGCACTCACTAGCAGTGTTTTTCAAGGGAGGAGATGGTAATAGTTTTGCCTCCTAGTATTCTGTTCAGCAAACAAGCTAAATCAGTCTCAACAGCTCTGCTAATGCATTAGTGTTAAATAGAAGTGGATGTTGTGAGAGGAACTCTTAAGAACGTGACTTACTAGCTGGCTACTAATTGTGCATAAATTTCACTAGCAGGTGCATCCTTTGCCATTGATTTCCTGGAATATTTGAGCAGCTTTGAGTACCTTACTGAATAAACTGAATGTATTGAGTTAAAGAGTAAACATAATATATGTGAATTGAAGGAAAGTATACTTTTTCTTAAACCTCGTGTTGAAATATTAAAATGTCTCTTTTTTCAGAAAAAATGAATTGCATTTTGCAGTTTGCTTCAGTGATTTCTTCTTGAGCTACAAGCCACTGAAAAATGAGTTTACTACTTTATTTAATTTTTAAAGACATTGCTTTGACCTCTGATACCTTTTTTTGATCTTCTGCTTTGCAGCTCCTCATCAGCGTCTGGAACCTGTGACTCTGCCAGGGATTGTCTCATTTGTGCTTAGTCTGTTATGTGGGGCTTTGAATTTAATTCGTGGCTTTCATGCCATAGAAAGTCTTCTCCAGGTATTGTACGTGTTTATGAATTTAGCAGTCATGTATCATAGCAATCGTGTTATCACCCTAGAAGATACTTGGTATATGAACTAAGTCTTGCCAGTTTTAGTTTCAGAAATACTGTTTGTGAGGTCAGACCTCTGTTTATGAAACCTGTATTGTGTGTGATCGTGTCTCCTGCTTGAGTGGGATACATCATTCATTGAGACTGAGTTTCAAAAGCAGTAGAAGGTGGGTGGCCAGCTCCTTCCCTGGGTACCTTGGTAGCAGTGAGTCTGTGAACACAATGTTCTGTTTTCTAAATTTATGCTAGGATACGAGACATTTAATTTTAATAGATACTATTTAAAAACACTAGATAGAAATGAACAGCTTTGAAAATGTGGCCAGTTTTTTTGAAAGGTCCAAAGAGCAGGTATCATTAAACAGGTTTCATAAAATTATATTTAGGAACCTTTTTTAGTTTTTGTTTGTTTTCAGTAAATCTTCTGAAGTAGGATGCTTGTTTCTCTTTGTGTCCTCAAAGGATCAACCTAAAGGAAACTGTCAAGTCATTTCTTCGTCTTGCAAACAACACCGCCCCTCTCACCAAACAACCTCCCCAACAAACATTTCATTCTTTGTGACCTCTGCTCTGCCCCTCCCTATAGCCTTTCAATTTCTTTCTATTCCATTTCTTGCCCTAGTTGTATTTTCATTGCTACAATGAAAATAATAGTGGTTAATGTTTTAAAGCATTTCAGGTGAATATTCTGGTAGTGCTTCTAAGCACACATAGGAACTTCATGTTTGTTACCACAAAAAATCCAACTTACTTAACATTAAATGACTCTGCTGTTGTGGTAATGGAGGTAGAAACTAAAAATCCTATGATTTTCTGAAAGAAAATGGGAATCCTCGTGCTTGGCTAATAGATAATCTTTTAGCTCAAACATACATCTGGACTTTGTAATTGTAATGCCTTTGATACCTAATGGATTTTTTAGAGAAGTAAGGTAAAGATGACGACCTGTACTCCAGTTGTCTTATGTAATGATTGATATATGTAAAGTTTTAATAAAGCAGTAATGTTTGAGGTGTCATCATTTCCTGAAGGCTAACGAATAGATGAACAAGACTGATGAAAGAGCTCCATGCTAGGTCCTTCTTTTGAATTGGTTTTGGGTTGGTTTTTTAAAGAAAAACCAAGAATGACATAGTGAACATACATCTCGAATTAGGTTTTTCTGTGTTATGCACAGGTCTCTTGGTTTATAAATAGGAATGAATTTACACTGTGTTACCAATAGTACAGAACAGATTTCTATCATTTGGTGTCATGTTTCTGGAACTTGTTTAGTTACCTTTCTGCAGCTGATTTTTAAAAAGGAATGCCAATGTTTGATTAATCTAAGTGACAATAGGACAATCAGTTAATTTTATTCTATATGTTATTGCATCTGGAGATAATAGCTGGCAGTACAGATGGAAGGTATTTTTTCTTTTCTGACAAATGAGACACACTAAATATCCATTAAAATTTCTCTTAATTTACCTTATTCTGGAAAACCCATAAGGTTTAGGGAGAAATGATCCAAAACATGATTAATGGTGCTTATTCTGAGAAGCGATTCAAAAGCTTGTCTTTGACTTAGTGTTTGCTTTATCATCAGTGTTTTTATTTGGATGTTAGTAAAACTCTGTTACATCTGTAGCTATACTGCAGCCAATACACAGTGGCACTGAGGCAAAGATTTACATGCGGTTTAGGAGCACGCTGCATTGTGTAGGTAACCTTTATGTGCCGGCATACAAACGTTTTTCTAGTCCACACTGTAGATGGAAATGTTTCACGCTGAACATACTTAAAGCAGGAACAAGTTGTAGTTCCAAATGGAGCACCTTCTTCTCAAAATGATATTTGCTTTCAAGGAAGAACATTTGCATAAGTACCCATTGTTTTCCTGGGCGAGTTTTTGATTATCACAGATGTATGCTTGAAATGCAGTTAGAATAATCACTGAGCATGCAAATTTATTCTGTTCAGCTTTATAGAAAATGTAACAACCAATTTGAATAAGTTAGAAGGAATTTTGTTTTGTTTTTTTAAACACATAAGGGAAAGAGCTGTAGCTTCAAGTAAATTTTTCCATTGTTTCCTTCAAGAAAACTTAATTTTCCAGTAATATTTTTCTGATGAATTGATGTGCTTCTGTTTTTTCTCACTGCCATGAAAGCAGATCTGCTGCGTTACTCTCTGTGTGGATTTCTACCACAACCTAGTGGCCAGTTCGTGTCTTTTTCTTCCCTCTTGTTTCCATTTTTTGAAGCTGGAGGAAGGCACAGTTCTGCAAAGTTGATATTAAAGGTAGTTACCAGTGTTTAGACTGGAATTTTCAAGGGCTTCTGGAGAAGGTAATAATCCAGTGTCAGGGCTTGACTTTCTTTAAGGCTTTTGAAAATTTTAACGTAAGTTGTCTGTTGTGAATAAATATTTTGATCAAGTTCCAGATCACCATGGCTTTTTTTCCAGACATAAGTAAGCAATGATTAGTGCCAACTCTTTTGGTTTAGTGTAGTATAGGAATTATTGTAAATCTCTATGTGAGACTATTTTAACATACAATAATTAATAACTTTCATACTGTAAATATCTGGTATTTCAGGGAAAGATTGTAAAACATGGCTTTTTTGTTTTATTTTCACAGAATGAAGGTGAAGATTTCAGCTATGTTATTGCATTTTTTCTTGGAACAGCAGCCTGTTTGTACCAGGTGTGTTCTTCTCCTTGCATAATTCACTAGTGTTTAGAAACATTGCCCAGTCATGCATAAATGTCATCATGTTTTCTTAAATGTCACAGATATTCGAATATGGCAATTATAAAAATAATTTCTGCTCTTTTTTATTTCATTAATCGTAAACTGTGATAGAGTAGATTGATAAAAAGAGCTGCTGCTTACTGGCATTTTCCCCCAGTTAGTCGATTAAGAGATTTGGTGTACTTTTCTGTCTGGAGCTTACAATTTATCTCTAAGGTCACAAGCAGTGGCGGTTATATCATTTCCTTAAAGTAGTAGATTCGTAGTTCAAGTAAACTTAACTATCTGGACAAATGTCTCACTGATTCTTTCCTTTGGGAAGCTTTGAAGTAACTACAATAACCCCTAGGCATTACACCCCAGGATTCTCCTCATGTCGTATATTATTGTGCATCTCCTTCCTTTTCGAAGTGTTCAACCACTTTCAACTATGTTTTCTTTCTCCTGCCCGATGTTTTCGTGTTGCATTTCATGTCCGTAAGTTTTCCATTTCTGCATCTGAATTTGACTTTCCAACATAATTGGTAGCAAGGTGTTGTGGTGCCCCTTGACATTTGTCAGTGACACTGCTGTGACGTTCAGCTATGACTATAATGACTGTCGTGCTCAATTGCTCTTAGTATAATTCTTTTGACTTTGCATCTCTTACCCTTGTGGAGTATGCAGTTTCTATGTGTTTCTGTGTCACAATGTTCAGTACAGTGTCAGACCATAAAATAATGTCTCAGTATTTTCCTTTTATCAACCTTTCTATCAGTCAGCCTTTTGTCCGGGTTACCTGTAGTTTCCAAATACATCTGTTAAAAAAAAAAACAACACAAAACCTGTTGGGACTCTTGTTCCACACGCCCGATGTCATTCCTACAATATGTCATTGGTCAGTTTTCAGAACCAAGAGGGCTGTCAGTTCGCTGGCATGTTCTGATGTTCCTTTGCCACACTTAAGCGTTGGATGAAGCCCCATTTCATTGTCATTCACCCACAAGGTGTCCATAATGCTCCATTGTCTTGTTCAGTTAATAACAGCATAGCAGTGTGTTTCTCTTTTAGTTTCCAAGAAATTGTTTGTAACCTAGATGTGCAGGCAAAAAATGAGACTTACATAGAATATGATGTTTTAGACTTGCTGACATGTCTAGTGTTCCTCCACGGTTCCAAATGTCTCCTAAAGAAAATGTACAAAAGTAGCAGCTGTCTCGGTTGTACCTGAAGTGCAAAGCATCAGGAGCTGATCCTTCAGTCATTTCTTAATACTTATTAAAAAACAACAACAATAACAAAAATGGAAAAAAAAAAGAAACATCAGAATCTTCTCTGAAGTAACATGTTTGGTAATTGCCATGCTAACACCTGTCTTTAACAGAAGGAAAAAAAACCGCTTAGGAATTTTGTAACAGCACCTGTTATATATAGTAAGGTGTTAAACCCACAGTGTTTTGGACTTTCAGCTGGTGCTCTGTTTTGTAAGTGGCAAATCTTCTAGCATCTCAAACCTAGACTAATGAAAAGATAAGCTTCAGAATTCATTTGAGACAGATCTTCAGTAAAATTCATAGTCATTCAACAGCATGTTGCAGTAACATTTTTAAACTCCTGTAGTATTTCTGGTTTTTAAAACTTTCATATTTATTAATAATTTTGATGAAGCATATCTTACTCTAATATTGGAAGCAGTTGCACTTCTTCATATGTTGTCAGTGCAGGTGACAATGCTAGAAAATTATTCTTATTGCTGAGATACTAGTACCGGTGAATTTTTCTTTTAGATATGATTAGTAAAAGTAATTAGCAAAAGTAGGTTGCATTTGCTCTGCTCAAAATGGCCAGGCATGTTCAGAGGAACTCCATCTAGATTCTGAAACATGCAGATTACTTGTCTCTAGTTTACTTTGCTTTGGAGGAAGGACATACACATCTTACTAATACTGTCAGTGCTCATATCTCTGAAGATAGCTAGATATCCAGAAATTACAAGTACTCTTGTTAATCTTAGCCACACAGGGAATGCACGCCTTGTAACAACGTGGTTGAGTTTCAAACAGAATATAAAATAACCTCAGTAACTTGCAGTGTTTGGTTGCAGGTGTACAATGCTTTGGCCCTTTTTTGAGGAACATGAAAAATTAAAATAAATTAAGTAGAGTTTCTCTGACTGATGAAACATGGCAAATGCCCAGGAAGAGAAGAAATGATACTTAGATAATCTGATGATGCACACTGTTAAAAAAATTGTGTGAGCGTTGTTATATATCCACAGGGAACAGATTTGGAATACCAAGTAGGCCTGAGGGCTGGTGGTGTCTACCTTGACAGAAATGGCTAGAATCCAGAGGAAGGGCAAACATTGTTTTGATAGAAGTCAAAGCAGTAGTTTACATTTACATTTTTACTTCTGCTATTGTTTAAAGCGTCCTTTTAAACATGAAAACTGAAGCGAGAAACTTGACCAGATTTCCAGTTGCAGTAGGAAGAAGGCAGAGTAGGGAACTGTGGGCAGTCCTGACATTCTGTGTTACACCACGGTGTGCCGAAACCGACCCCTAAATCTGGTAGAATTGCAGTAGAGTTGTGCATTTCTCTCCAAAAGTGATCCGTCTCGCACCAGCTGAAGAAGGGCAGTGGTTATTTGTGGATCTTTTCACATCTACCGGTTAATCCTCTGTATTAACCCCAGCTGGACCCTGGATTGGTGTCTGGGGGATTGCCTTACACTGAGTATTCCCAGCTGCAGGGCCCTGGCGTTTCGCCCGTCTGTCCCATTGCTTTGCCCGAAGAGGACTTAACACTGGCTCTTTCTCCCTCTCCATTGGAACAGAGTGTATTTTGACCAGAGATTGCCAGGAACATCCACTTTCTTTTGTCGTGGGCCACTCATTATTCCAGATTGTAATCAATTTTTATGAGAGAATTGTTCTCAAAGAGGATTTAATGGAAGCAAAATGTAACCTTGTGTTGATGTCAGATACTTCTCACCCTTCCATGACTGCTAAATTGATATCGTTCTTACAGGTTTGATTTAGACTTTTACTTGCTTTGGGTTTGTAATTTTTCTATGACCAGATAGTTGTTTCTTCAGTGGAAGATATTTTCCATGTGGTAATATGACTTCTTTTTTATTTCCTGACAGTGTTATCTGTTTGTATACTACACGGGCTGGAGGAATGCCAAATCCTTCTTGACTTTTGGGTTAATTTGCCTGTGTAACATGTATCTGTATGAACTGCGCAACCTATGGCAGCTCTTCTTTCATGTGACTGTGGGAGCATTTTCTACCTTACAAATTCGACTGCGACAACCACAGGGAAAGTCCCCTGATTACAATGTCTGACAAGTCCTGCAGCTTTTAGAGGCAGTCTTATTCCAACAATTATCCACGCTCAGGAATGTAAATCTGTTCTCCAAAAGAAGAATCTACCTGGATGGGGCTTTGTGTTTGGTTTGTTTTTTTTAATAAAACAATGTAAGATGCCTGTGGACATTTTTTGCTTGATGGTTAAACTTTATTTTTTTAAAAAAATAAAAAGGCACAAAAGAGTACAGTATTAGAGGAAGAAAAGGGGTGATCTCTATGTAATGAAATGTATGTAGGCACACCAAGGTTGGGGAATTTGACTGGTGACGTAAAAAAACTTCATTTGAAATTATGGTAATGGAAAGAATGTATAAACAATGTGTTCTGCATATCGTGCAAGCTCTTCACTTCCAAAATCACTTTTGCCTTTGTGAGGCAGTAGGAGATAGGCTAAATAAATTATTATAATAATGCTATTGCATATTAGCAAACTAGATTTGGCATATGTAGGATACTAAATTTTGGAACATTTTGTTTCACATTGGCATATGTCTTTTCTTAAGTGTGACCTGGACACTCAGTTTCTGGAGATCAGCTTTATGGCACCTGTCTAGTCCTGTAAATACTTTAACATTTCTTCATTTATCATTTCCTTTTAATTATCCTTTCAAAGTGATCTGTGTGGACAGGGTTTCTTCTTAGTAATTATTCCAAAAGATCTGCCACTTAACCCAGGGCTTTTGCACACTTCCCGTGTTTGAACTCTGGAAAGGTTGAAAGGAAATGGATCAGTGAGTAAACGGAGTGACATGTACTTGTTGGACTATTGTTCTTCTTTTTATATACTTTTAGAAATGAATGATTAATTAGCTCAACTTGAGATAAACAATGGGTGGCAGGAAAATAATAATCTGATTATCTTAAACAAGAACAGACCAGGGCTTTTTTTTATTCTGGTTTTGTAGGTCAGGTGTTTTTTTTCTGGGATAGAACCTCCTTGATCTAGACTTGTGTTTGAGAGAACCGTTGCATACTCCTGAAGTTGGTGAATCAACAAGCAAACACTGCTGAGCATCTTCTTTTACAATTATATGGCAGTTATTTATGGTGTTTCATAATGTACAAATAGATAGATAGAGCTAGATTTTTATATGTGACCTTGAATAATGTGAAGGTTCACTGAAATGCTGGGAAAAAAAAGAGAAAAAAGCAAGCTTTAATGTCAGGGAGGTTGCCATGCTGCTTGTATTGTTGGGTGTAGGGATTGGCAGAGCTTTGCTGTGCTATGAAATGACGCTCCAGGCAAATTTCTTTGGATACTTCCTACCGAAATGTTACCTATTTCAGTAAGTTATTTAGTGTCAGATTATGACAAGAAGAAAGGAGCTAGGTATTTTCTTTTCTTTTCACATAGGTGGTATTAGTCAAGAAAATTATGCATAATGCAACCAAGAAGAATTAGAGAATGAAATTGTAATCTGAAGTGAACAGGGAGCGATAGGTATTATATTCTTCATAATGGGTCTCAGACGGTGTCTGAGATCAAGACCTCGAAGATACCTTGGGCTGCCTCAGAAGCTGGTGTTGAAGGTGATGTGCTTTACAGTTAATTCTCTTCCCTCCCCACTGTAAGACAGAAGAAGAAAGTGTTCATGTACGTGATCTGCTTTTGTTTTGGGAATCCAGAAGATGGGAGAAAAGATAAAGGGGAGGACTGGATTGAAGCATACAAGAATCTTGGGAAATATTTACACCATGAATATTTAAAAATCCAGAAGAACAGCAAATAGCCTTTGTTTAGCACTGAGAAGATTGCTTGTGTAGAATTCAGTGCACCTTTTTGAACTCTGGACACCAAAAGAGGGGAAAAGGAATCCTTTATCAAGTCCATGATTGAAAAATACAGATACTCATATTTGAGGTATAAAACCAGGTTTTATCTTGCTTATAAAGTCTAGAAAAGTCCTTATACCTGTCTTTTCACTTCACCTCTGTTGATAGGTGGGGAAGCTATTATGAATGCCAAAAGTACTGCTTAGTTTTTAACTCGGGCTGTTGTGCATGTGAAGAGTTTTCCGTTGCATCATTTCTTCAGTTTATATGTTGGCAGAGAATTGTTTTCTGTGAGACACCTTCTCTTCCTACTGTTCTTAAAGATTAGTTTTTAAGGAATGAAAACTTCCCTTTTCATAGCATCTGGAGCCATTATTCCATTCCAGTTATGCTGGCATTAAACTAGCCACTGATTATCAGGTATAATGACCAAACGCAACTGTCAGTGTAATAGAAGACAGTTAGGGGTTTGTTTGCTTGTTTTTATGGCACTGATAAAAATCCCATTTCACAATGAAAAGTTAATGAGCATGACTGTGCTTCATTACCTGATATTACTAGGTGCCAAAAACGTGGCTTTTGAACATACTACTTTAGTTTGACTGTAATATTAGAACTTGCTGAAATTTTGTGTGAGATGAGAAACAAGATATACCGGGCTAAGTTGGAGGTGAAAAATTACTGAAAATTCCCAGGTTTTCCCAGTCACTGATACAAACTCAGCATTCAGAGAAATCGTAGGTGCTTCTCTCCTGATTTAACTAGAGACTTGAAGTATTAGACTTCGGAAGATGAGCTTACTACTCTCTTGAATAATTTATTATTTTAGTTTTAATTGTGCAAGGCCGTTCCTAGTCACTTGATTTTTCTGTGGTATTTAGTAGCGGCAGAGCCCATTTCATTCTATATTTATGAAGTAGGCCCTCTTTAGGGTTGGAATGGGTCCATCACAATACACACACTAGCCTACTTTTCTTTGAATAAGGCATCGCTGTTTACATTCAGGAATGGATGGCCAGAAGTTTGACTGACTTCCACAGTGCTCTTTGAGGTTCGATTACCCCCTATTTCAGTTTTTAGAGATTTAATCACATTCTTGCTTGCATGCTTTACTATCTAGATATTCCATAGCAGTCTGCTCCCTGGTTTTCAATGTCTGGGGATAAGAATTTTCTCATTTGTGAGTTGTCTGATGTTGCTAGGAAATAACTTGAGACCCTGGAAAATGTGTATGCCCCTTCTCCTTTCACACTGCCTCATGGAAAACTGTTGCACACACGTATGTATGTAAGAATATATGTAGAGAGAGAGAGGTGTAGAAAAGAAAAGAATGCAGCCTTCTACAAGGGAATGTATGTGTGTGTGTGTGTGTTACTTGGATTGATTTTTAGTTATAGCAAAGCTAGCAGAGAATTAGCTGATGATGGACACTACTTTGCAGGCATCCTGATTACTTAACTTGCACTGTGGATTCTTTAATATATTGATAGTCTCGTCGTCAAAAGACTGGCGAACATCTGTTTAGGGATGCTACCTTTCAGCCTCCTGCCTTTCATTCACCATTTCTACTGCAACTACTATGGTATGATTGGTTTTTACTTTCATGGTTTGTATTTAAAAAAAAAGCAGCCCATTAAGGTTTGGAAGCACTAAACACATGCTATTTTGCATCAGCTTTTTGTCAGAGTAAATAGCATTCTTGGTACGTGTTACAGCTTACAAAAGTCCACGCTTTCGGAATGGTTTTACTATAAAGAAATGTATTACAGGAGGGGTTTTTCCCTAATGGGAGGTGATTGACAAGAAGGGTATGAGCAGTATGAGATCTGCTTCATTGGCAGTTGCAGCCCTGTGTTGGCAAGATCTCAGCAGGAGTCTGCGGAGCCCTGAAGCATTCAGCTGCTTGTGCAGTTCCAGTTTTAGCTGATCAGATAGTCCTGGTACCGTTCAGTTTGGTAAGGTCAAGTGGTCTCACAGCATCTGTACCAGCTTCTTTTACTTTTATTGATCAAATTGTTTGAACTTTACAGAGCACTTTTGTCAGCTGGTAAACCTCCATTTGCTATTCTGATGTGATAGAGCTCTCCAAAAATTGTTCAGACCTCTTAGAGCATTTATGGAGTCTTTGTTTTCTTGGATAACATTCCTTTCTTATTCAGAGGCAAAATCTCCTGAGACAGGTAGAGGACAAGTACATATTCAGGAGGTTTAAGGTATGCTTAGCAGGGGCTGTGTAAGCACTGTTCAGGTACCTCGCTTTGGGATGGCATGAAAGGCTCTGACCTGGCTGTCCAGCTCGGCTTGCACTTGGAGCACGTGTGTGACACTGTAGGATTAGCCCACTAAGCTGTATACTGAGCTGAGCTTAAGAACATGCCCTAGTTGTTGTGCACCATGCAAAGCTTGAAAAGCAGATGAGAATGTGCTCTTGTACTGAAGCTGCTGTGACAGTGCCATGAGAAGAACAGGCCTGGGTGGGGGAGTCATGGTACCTGCTTTCAACGAGAAACATGACATTAAATAAATCCAGAGCCAGCTCTACGCTGTCTTCTTCCTGTCGTTTTCAGGACACAAACAGCAAGTCTCTAGTTGTACAGGCAACTTGAGGTGAGCTCTTTTTCCTAGCAGGAGCATCAAGATGCACGCTGTGGTTCTCTTCTAGTGTTCTCTCCCTGTCCTCAGGCTGGCTATGCTGGGATGCTCCTTTCTGAGCAGGAGAGGTAGGATGTCCAATAGCCTGTATTTCATTTCAGACTGAATGGCAACAGTCACTTGAAGGACAGGAGAGCACCAAGCATACTTCAGCGGTGAGAGCAGAAGCTTCTCAGCTCTCATTCTGTCAGTAAAGGAAGGACTTGAAACCCTTGTCCTGATGGCACAACAGTATCCTGACGGTGTGGTAAGGTCACTGGTAACAGCTTCATCCTTTGGTGGGACTCAGTGTTCACAATGCCAGCTCTGGCTGCCTTAGAGCAGGCAGTGCAGCTCCTGTTGGAACTTGAGCTGCACCACACAAAAGAAGTTTGCCATTAGGTGGGGAGGCCTCCTCTGGAGCCTTTCAAGGGCACCGTCATAGTGAGGAACACAGCAGCATGTATGGCAGGGTCTTCTGGTTTTGCACCACTGGCTGCTGCGCTGCCAGGGTGGTGGGGGTTGGTGGATGACACATCAGCCGAGGCTTCTTATGTTGTGCTTATCTAGAAGATGCATTTGATTGTGTATAATCAGTCACTTTGGTCTGAGTGGCTGCCTTGAGGTTGTGCTGTGCTCTGCCCTTCCCCCATGATGGCCTGATCCTGTGGGACTGCTCAGCAGCAGTGGTAACAGCACCTGGCTAACTACACAAACCTGTTTCCAGCAGATGGCAATAGTCATTTGCAACTGCAAGTCTGTGTATAAAGAGAAGCTCTCTGGAGGCAGCTGCTTACAGGGCAAGCTCGCTCTCTAGCTGTTCTCCTGGGGAGCTTTTTATTCGAATGACCTCCGTGTTGTGCTGCACCAGCACCACCTCAGAGCTTGGCATCACTCTGGTGCTGCCATTCCCACCGAGCACCCACCCCCTGCCTACCTGCTCTGCTCTAGCACCGGCCTCCTAGTTCAGTCTGTAGCAGAGATAATACTTCAGGCTAGCTGTGCTTGACAGAGCTACTCGTGCTTCATGGAGTGTAATACAAAGAGAGAGGAGAAGCCCAGGATATTCCTTTTGGTGGGTTGTTCCCAAGTGGTACAATGGGAGTGATTTATTTTCTTTTGATTCAAATGAAACTAATTTTGAGACTTTAGTCAAAAGCTACCTTTTAGGTTTAGCGGCCCGTAGGGCATGAGGCTCACCCCTAGCACTGTGATCGAAGTGCCAGGGCAGAGCAGGCTAGCTCAGGACTGTGAGGTGCTCAGGGCTAGAAATTAAAATTATAGCCCTGCTTTTTACAGTAAGCTACCTTGGCTGTCAGTGTTGCTGCTGCTGTCCCCCATCTCACCTGAAATTCAGTGTTCTCAATCCTGCCTGCCCCCCCTCCTTCCCCCTCCCATGCTTCAGGCTCTTTTTAGTCCACTGAAAAGCCTGAGACAAATGGTCAAGAGAATGGACGCCGAGGGTTTTTTTCGGCTTAAAACAGCTGAACTGCCCTTTTCCAGACTGCATCCCAAGCTATTTCTCCCTGCCAGTCCTCAAACTAGAAGTGACAGTTAACAGAATGAAAATATTTGCCTCGGTATAATTTTTGGTGAGATGTTTGTCCATGTTTGTTGTGTGATACACGGCCAGAGATACTGGCAAGTAACAGATTGTAAGTCAGTCACTTGGTTCTCAGGTGCCTGCACATTCCTCCTCAACTAAAAAAGTCAGCTGAAAGCTGCAGCTTGTTTGTTTTTCAGTTATAATTCAGGCTGCTTTTAATTGCTATAGTTACATGTAGCTTTCAGTGCTTATCTGTAAAGATTGAAAATGTTGCATTGGCAAGCGCTGCTGTGTCGTTCCAGGCGCCCTTGAGAGGACAAGTACCAAGGTACCTGAGGAATTCTTTGGCAGAGGCGGTGTACGTTTTTAGATACACGCTTGGTTTTTTTTTTTTCCCCTATAGGACACACACACAAAAAATTTAAGCTGTTTAATGATACCAATATATTTAACTACAGTGCCACAACGAGGCTTTGTCATTTATCCTGAGACTAACATTTCAAGACAAGTGAGTGCGCAAGAGCGACCCAGGGGATGTTCACCGAGCAGCCAAGCCCTTGAGGCTCTGTAACTGGGTATTGTGTAGTACCACTGTCGTCCAGCTACTCGAGAATTGGATGTTTCTATTTGCAAAGTCAGTATCTATCATCTCCTACACAACTTAGATCTGATCTCTTCGCTAGCCAGATGTAGCTAAAATAAAACAGAGACACTATACCAGTGAAACAGTGTTTAATATCGTTAAATTACTTAAATAGATTTCAATTTCCATGGGAAATCATAATTGTATCCATTTTTGCAAGATCCAGAGTAAAGAGTGTGTGAATACCCCTTGAAATGATCATGACACACTGTCAACAATCACAGCTAGAGATACCGGGGACTTGAAATTTCATTGACAACACAACTTCATAAGATGAATCAAAAGTTAAGAAGACTGCGGACTTTCATAAAGCAGAAAGCAAATCTAAACCCGAGTGTGGCGTGAAGGTAATGAAACTCAGCGAGGGGGTGAAAGAAATGGAATGTGGAGGCGCGGGAGAACGGCATAACAGCATGATGCAACTTAAGTATTTTGCAAACCAGGAAAGATGTAAAGGAGCAAAAGTATAGTACAGGGGCAGACTTGGCAGTTTTACAGAAGTCAATATACTATACTTTTCAGAGATGTTTCCTAGTGGAAAGGTGAAGGAAAGGGGCAATGCCATTTAAGCTCACGTTTAAATGGCTTAATGCTCAGGTTATGCTTAGCAATATGGCAAATTAATTAAAACAGGCCCATGGATTATCAATTACTCTCATTGTCGAGTAGAAAAAAAAAAAATCACCACCACCATAGTGCAATCATTAAGCTGTTTGTTAGTACTACAATAATTCTGCCCTGAGAAGAGTGGAAAAGAACTTTATTAAATGTCAAAAGATTGGAGACATTTTTAATGCTAGCCAAATCCAGTATCAAAACTTTCCCCTCATAGAATATAAAAAAATATAGCTTTTTTTTAATTTTTTTTTTTTAATAAAATATCAAGGGATTTTAATAGTTAAAAAAGGTACATAAATGATAACAGTGAACTATTCATAAACCCCCAGTAATGATAAAGTTTTCCAACAGAATATCAATGGCACTGTATTTTAAGGTCGCCCACCTCATATACACACTTGCCATCATAACTTTGTTTGAAGGTCACCTAATTCCTGAAAATTGAAAATCTGTGACTCAGTTTAAGTAAGTGCCTACTACAGGAAAGTCAGCTCGATGCTGCAGTACATCGCTCCTTGTAATGTCAAATGGCAGTTGCAATATCAGACAACTCTCGTATCAGCAGGATCCTATTGAGACCATCTATGAAAAATGATTTTTTTTTTTAAAGAAAAGTTCAAATAACCTTATTTTTCGCTCTTCTCATAAGAGCTGCTGTTAGGAGTTAGTTAGAAGATTTGCTTAGAGCTCTTTTTGACATGTTTGACTGATACCATCTCAGTAGCTAAACCTCAGCGGTTGTTTCCATTTGTTAAGACGCCACCCTCTGCTTGAATGCTGCACGGACAACTGTGGGACTACTGCGGTTTGGTTTTTCCTCTTCTTTGGGGTTGTGGATTTTTCTGGATTTTCATTTTTAAATGTATCTGATTCAGCCTGGAAACTCACCTGTTTGTTGTTGGTCGATTGTATAATGATAATCTGAAAACTGCCAAGTCTGTGTTCAAAGTATTAAGCACAAAAAAAAAATTACACAAAAGTCTACAGATTATATACACCTCCTACCACACGCTGGTGTGGACAGCCTGCCTTCTAGTTTTTTATATAATTTACAAAATATAGAATTTGGTATATCTGTTAGATCTCCATGTTTTCAATATTACAAAATAAAAAATACAAAAAAAACCCACAACAAATTCCAGGGGAGTTCCCCCCACAAAATGTCTCTTGTTTACATCTAGTCTTTGCCATGTAAACTGATACATACGAAAGAAGAGCACAGAAGACTTTTTAATAAATATAGTTGTAGAGCCGTCTGTCTTTATCATGATCTTCCCCTTTATCAGATGTGCCAGCCCCACTCAG
The DNA here is from genome assembly GCA_013396935.1 of Baryphthengus martii. Taxonomy (NCBI): domain Eukaryota; kingdom Metazoa; phylum Chordata; class Aves; order Coraciiformes; family Momotidae; genus Baryphthengus; species Baryphthengus martii. Next base: position 176,562 of record VWZK01001604.1, on the reverse strand, counting down.
AAGAGCAGTCATTTAGCCATGTAGACGAAGGGAAAAGAGTGGGCCAGGCCTATAATGTCTTTTCACACTAAAACATTACCAATGCCCTTCTAAAAGGCCTTTTTTTGTGTGTGTGCTGCAACAGTGGACATCAATTTTGAAAGCCCATTCAAAACAGCTAATAAAAGCACAGCGGTACACTTCAATAGCCGGCAGTATGGGATGGAAACATTATGGGAGTGCAAATCCATTCCAAAATAATGCTTTGTAGTGAATCATACATTCCTTCAACCGAGTAAATGTCGTGTTGCGTCAATAAATACTTAAATAGCTTCTTATATCATCCTGTGGTAGCAGCCTTTTTTAAAAATTCCAAATTCCTGTCTTGTCTGTGAACTCTGTAGTACGTACACATCTTTGGTCTACTTAGCACTTGGCCAGGGACAACTCCAAGGTGGTTTCTTCGGTTGCCTTTCTTGATGGGTGGCCAAAGAGTTTGCTGATACCGGCTCTAGAGTCACGGTGGGAAATTTCAACTGTGCTGCGTTTTCAGCTTCACTGCCAAAAAGTGATTCTTCTCCGATTCACAATGTTGTGAAATGCAAATTTCATCTTTGAGTGATGCTGCAGTTGGTGCTAACTAATTGGAGGCCCTTCATTTAGAAAGTAGGTGGTCATCTCTCCTTTGCCTTTGACCTTAATGATCCCTCGATATTCCAGCTGATAGTTGCTGGCTGCTAAAACCTGGTACATGTCTGTGGTTACCTACAGAATAAACAAGAATATTCAGCTGCTTGCTTTTCATTTGCTTTTGGAGTAATCCATGGACAAAATTAGAGTACGAGCAACTATTTTGTTTCTAAGTCAGTTGACTTCTGCGTATCGCTCACTAAACCGTTAGCATAAATTGCAGAACAAACACAGCCTTTAGAAAGTGAGATTCTACAGAAGTCAAACAAGGTACACGGCTGGGGGATCACATTTCTCAAGAAGGTGACAGAATAAAAAGAAACAAATGCATCACATTTTTAAAAAACACATCTGGCAGTTCAGTCTATGCAGATGCATTCATTATATCACTGGAGTGCTAGCAGGAAAACATATTTTAAAAGTCCTGACAAATTACTTAGACGTTACACAGTGGATGTACAATTTAGGAGTCATTCAGGGGTTTGTTTTTATGAAGGAGGAAGTAGTGGGTAATGAGAAAGACCAAACCAATGGCATAATCTAGCCAGCATCCAAATTCTCTTTGCAGATGCCATTGAAAAATAATCGCTTGTGCTGCACAATAAAAGAAGTTTAAAGACCAAATTTCCCAAGATACGTATTTTTTACAATGTATTTTTTTCACTCATTTTCAGGTGGCTTTAAATAATTACATTTCTGGTTTCCTAGTGGTGTAACATTGCTGCGCGGATTTGCTTAACTGGGATGAAAATTGTTTGTGAACTATCACGTAGGAAAGTTTAAAGAATGTTGGCTAAATATCGAACCAGTCAACTGACAGTTTAATTGGAAAGAAACATCATGGGGTCCCCTCTTTGGTTTTACATCAATTACTGAACTACTTTTTATATCCCTTCAGTACTTTCCCAAGGAATGACAATCTGTTACTGTGGATGTTTGGTTCAGCAAAAGCAGGACAGTGGAACTGAATCACTGGAAAGGTCAAGGAGATGTCTGATTACAAGATAGTTTCCATTAAGCTCTTAGACTGTCCTCTAGTTATATACCCTCATCCCACTAGCTTCTTGCTGGCCTCACAACACATGGCATTGTGAATAGAGACGTGAATTACAGAAACACACGTCTGAATCCAGCCCTTAGAAAAGAAAACAACCTACAGTTGCATGTAGCTAGTGCCAATGAGGTGCTTGTGGAAGGAAATTCAGCTCTGCTTCCACCTAGAACTTACTTAACTGCGACTTTTTGACCAAATGTTGCAAAGTTGGTGAAGATTAAAAAGCGAAACTTGATAGTACAACGAGCATTCCCCAGCTGACTTTTCTTTCAGTGCTGTGTAAATAAATGTATGACATAAAGGAATAAAGTGACACCAAAACTCCAATTCTAATTGTTTCAGACCCCATGAATTGCACAGGGGTGGCAATGTAAGTTTTCCAGTGAATTCCTTACCTGAATCCTGTCAGGCACACCTGTACTGTCCATTCGGCTGGCTACATTCACCGTGTTGCCCCAGATGTCATACTGGGGTTTGCGTGCTCCTATCACCCCAGCTACGACAGGACCAATATTGAGGCCTGGAAGGAGAGAAGAAATCCCACAACGCTCAGGCCCCTTGCATGTGAACCACAGGAAGCTTGAGATAAGTTATTTTTCAGACAATAACAAACATTCTGAGGTTCATTGGTTGTAGCTGTGCTTTGCCCTGACATGTAAAACTACAGCCAAACTGTGAGAAAAGACACTTTTAAAGAAAAGTCACCTTCCTTGTTCCGTTATACTCATCTGACTGGCAGCATGGGTTGGCCCTGCTCTATGCAGCTCCGCTTCCCAGTACCAGGTAGCAGAATGAGGTTTATTTGCCATCCGGCTGCCAAGCAAACCGCTTACTTGGAAGTTGGCACACAGCTGCTGCAATGCCGACCGCCTGTGAAGCAGCAGCCCGGCGGACGTCCAGAACAAACACCACACTTCATCCTCACATTTCTTCTCCTTCTCCTTTTCTGTTTCTTTTCATTCCCTGACTTGAAAGATAATTTAATGTCCAAGAATGGCAGAGTCAGAGACCACGGGGAGTGTGGGCGCGGAGCACATCAAAGGCAAAATGAGCCCAAGCTCAGGCACCACATGTGATCACGCTACGGTAAGAGCTTCTCTGTGCCAAGGTTGGTTGGTCAACTGCTCCAAATTCTCCAGGAAGCTTCAGTCATAATGCTGCTACCCTAACAAAACTGCTCTGATGTTTCAGAGAGGCAAAAGTGGTCACCAGGCACAAGAGAACATCATTGTACAGCTAAGGTAACGTTTATGGCTGTTACTCTCCATAAAATCCCCAGCTCAGAATGACCTCCACTTAATCCTGTAAACACAGTGACATTACCTATCTTCATCTGGAAGTTGTTGAATGAATGTTCATTAATGTATTTCATTTGGTCCATTAACCTCATGGCAAAATCAGCTAGAGCTTTGATATGCGTTTTCCCTTCCTTGTCATAAGTGGAATCGTTGAGGCCTGATGCAGCCATGTACGTACTGCCGATGGTCTTGATCTTCTCCAACTGCCGAAACTGGTCTTCGCTTATTATCTGTTTCAAAAGAGCAAAAGAAGTGAATAAACCTTGACAAACACATACACGCTGGTAATGTCCTTGCCACCTGGTCTCCTTTGGTACAAGTACTACAAAGTACTGGACAGAGCGTGCACTACTCAAAGTCTTGGAAGAAAGGGGATTAGATAGTTGGAAGAGCAACAGGGGAGTAGAAGGCCTCTTAATGTGGAAAATATAAATTAAAAATTAAAGACTACTAGAGCGAGGAGAAATGAAACATGGCACAAGGAGTCAATAAGCCACCTTCTTTCAGGAGCTCAGCAAAGCCCCACTAAATTCATTATTTCAACTCAGATTTTCTGCAACTTACTTCATCAAAATCAGCAATGATCTCGTTGAGCAGTCTCAGACACTCCACCCCCTCGTTGTTGGCCTCCAGCTCCACGTAAAACTCTGAGAAATTGCTTATGGAGGCGAACATGACAGCCACGCACTCACAGGACTGGTAGTACAGTTCATCATTTCGCCGCTCCTGAGCCAAGAAATGGGCTGCCACATCCTTTGGCAAAATGTTGTGGAGGAGGCGTCTGTTATAGGCCTGCAGCTCCTCCATTTCTTCTTTCTCTTCAGTGGCCTAGTTTAGGAGGGAGAGACAGTGATGCGCTTACTCTTTTGGTAACTGTTCTGGAGAGGGAAAAAAAAGCTGAAAATGAACATGCAGGGAGGACAGAAACAGAAGACATGTCTATCTACTTCCCCAGGAGCTTCAATTAATTGGTGCTTCCTCAGTGCCTCCTACTAAAACCGAGACCTGTTCTTAGAATGATGTCCTGCCATCCAGAGGGTAAAAAAATCTGTATAAAATCTGCAATCCTGTGGTTGCTCCTCTGTGAGTCCTGGGCAGAGCTGAGCTCTGTACTGCTTGCTTGAGAATCATGTACGATGCCCCAACATTACTCATGGGCACAAGCAGTGAAAATACTGCCACCAAACCCAGGGACCGGAGCACAGTGTCTCTTTATCTGTAGTGTGCTGGTTATCCTAGGGGGCTAATGAAAGCTGGGGATCAAGCCAGTTTCCGCTGCTTAACAAAAAAAGTGAGTGAAAATGCAAATGTGAATCTTTCACATCTCTGAACACAGGAAACTGAAGCTCACTGAGCTCTGGAAAAAAAATCAGCAGTGAATATAAGCTTCTTATAGTTACAAGTTGTGTTATACTACAGGTTCCTGCAAGAGTGACAGGCTCAGCTGCCAAATGCTTTAACCTTGATCTTCAGATCTGTAACCCTTTACTGTGGGGACAATCCAAAGTGTACTTACAAGGAAACAAGGGTTTAAAGTGAATAACCAGGATGAGTATGTAAAGTGCCAAAGAAGAGCAGAGCATTACTATGCCCAGTTATATGCCAGATCAAGATTAAATTCAAAGGCACTTTATAACACTCCTAAACTCGATAGTGAATAGCTCAGTAGTTTTATATTAACACCAATGACTATGTGGAGTCCTCCAACCCAGCAAACACCACTAACTTGGAGTTTCCAGAGAAAATCAAGCCTTGCGGTGGATTCCACTTGCTGAGCGTGCAAGTACAGCGCCAGGACAAAGACGGTAATGATGACAGGGGTGACAATCTTCAGCGCGACTCGTGTCATTGCCGGAGAGCTGCAGCCAATGAAAAAGCAGAATTTCACCGTTAGTCTCCGTGTGGAGGAGCACAGCTTAGCCATGCTCCGCCGTGCTGACGTTAAGGCTAACCAACAAAAGGCTTTTTTCTTTACCTTTCTTTAGCACATCCTGCTAAAGAGACAACCATCATCCACAACAGCTGAGGACTTCAGCGTGATGGTTTGAAAGCAGGACTTTCAAAGAGGAAATTTAATCTAACTTCTTAAGAAGTGTTAACATCAATATAAAAGGCATTTTTTTTTTTTTTAGAGAATGGCCAGACATGCTCAGCCACCAGTATGCTTGGCAAAACAGAAATGCTGCCAGCTCTTCAGACTGTATTTACTGTGTATCCCACGGTGGCTTCCTCAGCCTCCTAAGTCTGGAACTATTCTACACTTACTGCCTCTAATTAGTCACTTCTTAATGGCCTTTCTTTTGTAAGCATTCTATAAGCTGAAAAGAGCGTTGAAGACATTGTCTCATCCCTTCTGACAAGTAAGGAAATAAAAACTTAAATCTGAACTACAGAGTTATACAGTATGAAAATATTATTTTGATAAAAATCTTTGACTTGTAATTATAAGTAAGCTCTATGAAATAGCAAGTTGACAAAAGTCCCACAGGAAAGAAGATGCTTTTAGAGTAGTTATAGACACCAAGAGCAACGCTCAATCCACTCAGGGCACTGGCACTGTGTTGCACCAGCTCACAGCGATGTCTAGAGTCAAATACCAGACACCGCCAGTGAGTCAACGTGCTGATATTGCACCTTGTGAAAAGAAAACGCCTACCAGCAAAAACCCGTAAGAATATTTCATGCCCAAATGACTCACCATGATAACGTTGCATTTGCAGACACGCTGAAAAAAAAACAAACCACAAACACAAGGTTAGTAGAGCGGCTCCCTCCAGCACTTGTTCTTCTGCACATCGTTCCACAGCACCTCTGCAGTGTGGCCCCTCTAACACTGTGTGGGGCTATAGCTCTTTTAAATCAGAAAACTACAAAAAGATGAGGGGAGAGAAGGAAACAAGGTCGTTTGAGCCACGCGCAAAAATGCAGAGTGATGGTGCAACGCGGTTGATGTGGTTAAAATATCTAAGAAGCATTAAGAGTCAGGAAATCAGTTGGGGTTTCAATGTCAATGTGGGATGTTTAGCAAATGCTTGTACGTCTGTCACTGCTTCATTAGGTCAGGCTGGAAAATTTGATCTAAAGAAGGAAGCTTTGGACTAATAACTTGTAAGAAACTCTCTTCCGCATTTATTGTAGCACGGAGATGTGTTTAGTTCCTTTAATTTCCTTTTAATTCCTTGCTTATCTCCAGTGTTGTGCCTGGCTACGGGTACCACACGTGAGTGCGCTAAAGAAACCCCTTATGCGGATTGCAATTACTGTTCATGATACTGCAAAGGACTCATACGAAGCAGAACTGCTGGAAAAGAGAGATGGAGCGTTTACAGTGAAAGGATGGAAAGGAGCTTTCTGGTAGGTGGTAGTTGTCTGAATTCCTGACTGGTTGATTGCTTAATGCTGCTGGGTTTCTTCTCAAGTGTGGGTGGAGTATTAGGTGGCTGAGAACCATGTACGTGAATCTTTAGAAAAACCCATTTAAATGGAAAGATAGAGATAAGGTAGAATTACTGGAGTGTCATTGAGGCGATTACAGCTTCACATGCTACTAACATGATACATCTTTAGCCTGAGAATCTCACAGCTGTCTCGAGAGCTTCAGGCCACAGTTTTCTGAGGCTGAAGAGAATCTCTTGCTACAGAATCAGAGATACAAATCATCAAAACCAAAATAGCCAAGGGAGCCTAACTGGGCATAAAATTAAAAGCATAGTGACTCTCTAACCTTGTTTGTTCCAAGACATTTTCTGAAGCTCTGAGCATGGAATTTCTTCTGACATCGATTTTGCAACCCCACTGTTGTCTTGCGCACGATCTGTTGCATGGCCTGTTGGCCAGCTCCAGCACTGAGCATGTGTGCTTGAATGTGGAACTACTTTGGGAACCCTGGAGACAGTGACTCCCACACTAAAGGCTGGATCCAGTTGGAGACACTTCCCACATGCAGCACGGTTCCCCTACTCCCCATAATCACTCCCTGGCCAAAGGTGACTGACTGCCCCCATTATCACTCTGTCCTGTGGTGGGAGCATGGCAGATCTGCCCATCTGTACTGGGGCTGCAACTCACTGTGGGTGTTACCCTTGCTCTAAAATCTTCAGCAGAGACTATGAAAGGGAGCAAACCCAGTATTTACAATAACGCTTTGGAGATGTGAAAAAGCCCAATGCAAGCGATAACAGTGTTACATTGCTAGGTGGCTCCCCCACGGGACAGACATTTCCAGTAGCAGATGGCTTTTTAATTACTGGAAGGTAATACAGAGAGAAGCTTGCTAAATACACTCCTGCTCAAATTAAGTTCACATTTTTAGCAGGAAAGGTGGTTGATTTTGGAGACAGCTCCCATAGGACAGGAGCATCTCCCTTCTCACAGCCATGATGCCAAAGATAGACAGAGCTCTAAATCACAAACCACAGCTCGAATGGAAATGACAGGCTTGACGAACAAATCACTGGGCAAAGCTTTTTGGGTTCCACTAAGCAGCAACTCAATTTATAAGATCACATTGGTTCATCACATCTTTAAAACCAATGCATTAGTTTTACCTTCTTCATCAGAAAAGGGTAATACACGAGTAGCTCTTGTGCATCCAGTTATAATTCCTGTGTCACCACGCCGGTGTGCCACTGCAGTCAAGTCTAGCAACTCCCAACATGCTATAATCAGCCTTTCAGCTGCCTGCATGCCGGGTTGGTTTGTACACAGAAGTGTGAAGTGACATCTGCATCACTTCTAATTAGTACCATAATGGCTGCAGAGCAGACACTAATTATGTAGCTACAATGGGCCCTCAATTAAAGTAGTATGAGGTCACATCGGGTTTTGTTGGTTTTTTTAGTATCAGCTGGACAATAAGGTACATCTCTAAACTACGTGCTACATGCTGAGCTCCAATTTCCCACAACACACAAACGGATTGTCAGACACTGGGAAAAGAAATAGCTGTCCATGGAACTCTCCAGACAAAACAAATACCATTCAGTGAGAGGTAACATAGCATCACAGACAGCTATTTCTGGGAAAACACGCTAACCTTCTCCCTTTATTACTGACATTTTGATTGTGAAGTGATGTAGATTATACTCTTAAGTGCTGTAATTTCACTTAGTGCTTGACTTACAAGAATGAAATGATATTTGGGATATAAAATGCTTTTATTTCTCTAATTGCGTTAGAAAATGCTGAACAGCTTCTGCTGTTGGAATACATAACAAACATCTGCAAAAAAAAAGGAAGGAAACCTCATCGTCCCCATACCTCGACAGAAAGCTCCATGGGGCTTCCTACATAATTTCATTCACTTCAGTTAATAAAATAATTTAAGTGATTACTCCAAATGGCAGTAAAAGCCATACCTCCATTAACTATTGCTAGGCACACAGGAATGCTAAAATCGTGGAATATCTATGTGAAGGACAGTGGTAACCAGCTGCATCCAGCTTGAAGGGGTTAATGACCATCAAGAAATTTGAGCAACTACAAAAGCTATTTTACAACCTACAAGATAGCACTGGGAAGGACATGGGTATCTTCTCAATTACCCTCCTGTCCAAGACAGAAGCAACCACAGCTATCATCCCTGATAAATGTTTCACCTAACCAGGTGCTTTCTAGATTTCCAACAGTCCTTTGCTGTTCTGGACTCTCCATTATTGTGACCTGCCTTCTTGCCCCACACTTGCCCCGTATTTCAGGTTAGACCTTCCGGTCCTGAGTAGAGTAATCATCTACGTCTCTTCTTTTACAGGCAACCCTCCTTTTTATACGTATTAGCGTTATGTTCACCTTTAGACAGCACCATGCTTTCATTGACTCAAATTCAAGCACAATTATTGCCTACAAGGCAGGGCCATCAAAACAAGTAGTGTTGAGAAAGTGAGAAATCAAACTTGTGGAGGAGAGCAGGTTTGCAGATGTGCCACATTTCCCTCTCTGGCATGACCTTCAAGAGTGGGGTCACTGTCAGTGAAAAGAGGTTGCAGCTATGTGTGACCTGGTGGTGACAAACTACCTTTTGCAGGTAAAAGGGAACTGTCTAATCTCTCTTAGCCCAGGGCCTTCTGCTGGGAATTGTGCTGAGACCAGATGTGATATTGGCTTTTCAAATGCAGACGTGTCCAACAGCAATTGTCAAGAGATCACTAGCCAAACATCAAACCACCACCATTCCACCACCCCAGCCTGGGTTTGATACACCAGATGTCTGAACATCTCAATGGTTCATTATCACATCCCTCAGCCAGCTCAAGTACATTTTTTTTTTCTTTCTTGAGAAATGACATTTCTATATTGGGAGTGTATAATACCAGAAGAAGTGAGATGACTAACTACAGCTCCCCATATCTCAAAAAAAAAAACAAAAAAAAAACAGATCCACTCTGATTCCAGTTATATTTTGTTATTAATAGATAGTTCATTAGTCAAGTTCCACATTAAAAAGATTTTAAAGAGAACTGTGTTCTCCTGCTCTTCATAGGTGGTGAGCAGCATTGACAACGACTTTAGCTTACAACGATGCCTTGTCTGGTATCATGCACTCGCCTTGCTTGCACCACAGCCTCAGCACTCCCCTCCACCTAAAGTCACATTGAAATCACTGGGTGAAAGAAATCGGGTGAAGATTTCAGAAGCGAAAGACACTTACTAGGTGTTAGCTGTAACCAGGAGATCTGCATTGTCAAAAAGGTTGACCCCTGGCACTTCCACAATGAGAACATAAATAAATTCAATGATTAACATAAGGATCAGTTTTCCAATACAGCTGATCTGAAGGAACACAGAGCAGGCCAGGAGACTCAATAAGACACTGTAGGTAAAGTACTGTATAAAGACAAAAAGGGAAAAAAAACAAAACAGGAGAGAGATGAATGTCAGCTGGATAAATCAAAACTGAAAACAAAGGAAGCTAAACAGAGGGATAGAAAGGGATTGGGAGCTATGTAGTTGAGCTGACCAAACATGTAAACCTGGGGCTGCCTGTGGGATTATCCCACATTATGGGAGATTGAAGTGTTAAAACTGAACTGATGGAGAGGAAAACCCTTGCATTCTTCATCAGGCATTATTTGCTTTACACTCAAGAGGCATGGGGTTTGCAGCTGTACACCCAAGGTCGTGATGCAGGTTTGCCCTGGACATGGTTACTGCATGAGCAGAAAGCATCATCCAGTTATGCTGGAATATTTGGTGCCTCAAGGTAAAATTCTGGACTCAAATTCAGTTATCTGCACAATACCCAGGACCAAGGCTATTAGCGATTCACACCAGTGGGACGGATTGAGGCCAATTGGAAAGTATTGCCCTTGCTGATGTACCACACCGAATCCATCAGTAAGGTACAGGCTGGACACGCTTCAACCAATGTCCAACACCTTGATCACTTTTCCTGTCAGCAGTTGCAGAAGTGGAACTTTCTGCTGCATCTGGGTGGTTGGGCAGCAACTTCTGCCAATCTGAGAGCTGAATGTTTAGCGTGCCAGTGCTTTCAAATGTGATTGCAGACTGCAGGTGCTCTTTATGGCTTCCAGGAAAGCTAGCAGGCATGTAAACCAAAGAGAGGCACGTTATCCAGCTCATCGCCTTCCAGTTATCAAACCTGTGAAGATCTAAGTTTCCACTCTGTCCAGACAGGCCTATTTCTGGCAAAAAAGAACCCTGCATTAGATGCCTGAGGCAATTTGTCCTCCCAGTAAAAAGCAAGCCCTAGTTGAAGTAGAAATGCGCTTATGTTCTGAGCTCATTTATTAATAGTTCATTGCTGATATATTAAATTAGAGAAAATAACTTGTACAGCTTGTAACTTGACTCTTCAGTTTCTAAAAAGTGGGTGAATGTTCCCTGTGGCTGAGGGGTAAGATCCCACCATCTCCTGAAAGCGCATTGGGAGCAACAGACAACACCTGCACCAGATCCAACATCTGCCCTGCAAAGTGCAGAGGAGGGACTCCTCAATTCTTAGTCCACTGACCGGCAGTACCTGGCTCAAGGCTGCCACAACATCCTCAGCATGCAAAATGGCTGTTCCTCACTGCTTAAAATCTCTCTGTCCTGAACCAGCGCTCCTGACAACCTCATGATGGGCACAGACTGTTTCTAGTTTTCTGTCGTGCCAGATTTTGCTCCTGGGTCTTTCTATGAACATATTACGAGCCTTTGCAAGGTCGAAAGTCACAGTAATGGTGGTTTCAAAACCCTCACTGAATCATACGAGGACCATATTCCTGTTAGATTAAATGACAATAGATTCAGTGGGATACCAGGGATTTCAGTAGCACCTTGGACATTTAGATGATAACAGATCAGCCATAAATCTGTCAGGTCTCCATAAACCCAGATGGCCTTGACATAAATTCTGCCCCCATCCTAGATGATAGGTATTTTCCTTTTGAATTTCCAGTAGACAACACACACCTAAAAATTCAGAGAAAGCTCTTGAACAGCTATGCAAAAAGACAGTATTTTTTTGGCAAATTATTCTACCAGTGTGCCATTAGAAGCATTTTTTTTTTTTTAACAGTTGCTCTGAAGAGGTAGGATTTGCACTTGCAAAATGAAGCAGGCTGCTATCAGGGCTGCTAACCCACCTGAGGCCAGAACTTACCATACCTAGGGAAAGAACACCTAAACAAAGTTTTTCATGAGGACATAAAACAATGGAGGGAAGAGTTAAATCTATGATTTTCAAGAAATAATGAGCACCCATGAACTCCTTTGAAATCACTTGAAGTTCTGCATGCCATTAAGGACTTCATGAAGAAAGTCCATTTCTTCTGCTACAGGCATGCTCCAATAGTTATAAAAGTCTACTGATTATACAGCCCTGAAGGAACTTAAGTGTTGATGGGGATAACTTAAGATACTCAAGTTTGTGCGTAGTTGCCTGGGACAGTCTTATATCATCAGTCAGAAGCAACATTGCTTTCCTCTGAATCATTGAAGTACAACACAGAGGTTTTATAGTCCCTTTTCAGATCAAGATCTGCAACCCGTTTTTTTCAAGCAATACCTCTGGAAAGTTGCAGTTGGGCAAAGGACTGTCACAGAATCCCTGCAAGGTGCCCAGGCTGTAGTTGGAAGTCAGGTTGCTGATAAGGCATATGTCCACCTGCTCAGGAGTGATGTTGTATTCTGCAGCCATGCAGCTGGCAAGATCCACAGTGCTGCACATGAACTGAAGAGAGAGAGAGTATTAAACTCAGTGGCATAGACAAGAAGAAAACAAAACATAAAAAGCCCCTTGGAAATGTCTGTAGCAACGTGCAAAATACACAAAGTGAAATCCCCAGCTTATGCTTTACTGCATGTGCAACGGCTATGTGTTTTCTCCCCGGAAATATTAATTAATAAAATTCAAGTTGTGCACTCTGGAAAAGCTAATTTTGTGCTCAAATTTACATGCAACTTTATGTCTGAAGGCTCACAAGCAGAAGGTCTGTAGATACTACACAGACAAATATATCTCCCTGTCTGTGGTAAGGTCCTGGTGTTGCTCTTTTTCTGCTGATGGGAATTTCTGAGCTGATAACTTTCCCCTGCTATCTCTAAAGATTCTGCTGTGGGTCCTCCTACAGGCAAGACTGTAGCAGCAAGGTTGAAAGGCTGATGTGCTCTGTTGTGCTGAAGAAGCAGCAAAGGCCCATTCTGATCTCTTCCACATGCTGCTCTGCTTGTCCATTTTAGTAATTTTTACAATAAGCAGTTCACGCAAAGAATCACGCACTACACAGAAGAACAAAGCTCTAATTTCTATCTGGTGCTAAGCAACGCACACCAGCTCTTTGCAGGTGACTCTGGGGGAAGGCAGCGGGGTGTCGATGCCACTGAGCTAGTGCCTCCCATTCAAGTATCTGAACAGATCATAAAATTGTTCCTAAATTTCACGCCTAACCAAGTGGGTCAAAGGGAAATGATGCACATACCATGTTGACAAAGGCAGATAGAAAAACCAGGATAATGGCGAAGACTCCAACTAAGGTACTATTGGTCCTGGACTGTACAATCTTCTTAGAAAGAGTCTGGAGTGGAGCTGGGAAAAGCTGCATGTGGGGAAAAAAGAAAAATGAAAATAAACAAACATGTAAAGTCATTGCTTGTTTTACAAATTACAACCTGCAGTGGAGCTGCCCACATCCTTCAGCATGGTATCCGTGTGGATGTTGCAGAGGAGTAAAAGAATGGTGACGGGGGATGGCAGCTCCAGGACAAGGGTGAGCAGGAACATGACCACCCTGTGGCAGCAGGCACACCTGGCTCACCAAATCTGCTCAGTCCTTCCTAATGGGAATGATGGCTCCTGAGCTGAGATAGCAAGGCTTGCAGGGCTGTGCTCATCCTGTCGTGAAAAGCAAACCACAAGCCATCTCTACCTGAAATAGCCAGCAGCTCAAGCCTGTAAATTACAGGATCAACAATTTAGAAAAGCAGAAAAGAAGAAATACATGTCATAGTCCTTTGATCACAAAGGCGCATCACAGGACTTTCTGGTGCCATTTTAGAAACAGACTGTTAAAAAGCCCAGGGTAGTCTTGTGATCTGTCAGCCCATCGGCGAAAGGCACTGGAGAAGTCAGCCAGCCTTGTCTGGTCCACGGCACTTGGCATCACAGACATACAGGGCTAAAAATAACCACTGGTGAGGGTAATCACAGAGCTCCCCTAGACAGACTGACCCAGTGATTCAGTACTATCAGAGGGAGAAGCGTTCTTCTAATTGCTTTCTGACTGCAGGCTGCCAGCGTGCTTTGCTTTAGATGCTGCATTGTACTCGGGGTAGAAACGGTATTTGTGTTAAAGCGGAGACTAACTAGGTGCCCTTCGCAGCAAGGGTTACCCCTCAGCATCACACGAGGCCTCCTTGCATTGCATTAGCTACAAGAGAAGTCCAGAAGGTAATAAAATCAACCCGTTCACTTCATGGTCCCAGTGCAAGCTCAGGGCTGGAGCAATGCGAGATGGACACCAGGAAACCCTTGCACACTGACACCCTCCCACTGGAGAGCATCAGCTCTTCCCTTCCACATCAGCACCCTGGGGCAGAGGGGCTCTGCTGAAGACTGCCAAACTTTTTTTGAGAAGCCAACTCTCCTTCCCCTATCAGCACACTCCACGAATAACCAAGCCACTAGAGGGTATTTTTAGAGACACAAAGAAACTAGCAGCGCAGCAACACGGCACTGCAATTTAACTATGACTAATGTTTCTATTAAAAGTCTTGCTTTTCCCTTTCATCCTTCACTCTTACATCTTCAGAGATGCAACATTTTGTCTGTGCATAGCTTCCCACATAGCAGTCCTACAATGTAATTACAAAGCGTTTGAACAGCCAAAGCATTGATTAGCTGGTGACTTTTACAGAGGGAGAAAGAGGTTGTGTTAAGAGTTTTGAAAGAGATGATTTCACCTGCTACCAGTGCGCACACACACAGAAATCCAGCTAACTAACTCCAGGAAAGAAAAGAGAGAAAGGCTCTGTGGAGGCCAGGCTAAAAGGGGAAATTTGGGTTATAACTTATTTGCACTCAATGAAGGTTGATCGAAATTCTCTGAAAGCTTATGCAATCCTTCAGGCTCATGCAGCCGCTGTAAAACAAAGCAAAAGACCTCTCTCAGAAATAAACCTTGCTGATACAGAAATCCTTGGCTCTGTTCATAAGCCATGAACCAAAATACCTTCTTGTTCTATCATGTCCATCTTCATTCACGCAGACATTAGCTAGCAGATCCCTACCAGCGCAGGGTTGTAGGAAATGCCATGGGGCTTTCCTCTACTGTAACTGTTGGAGAATTTGGAAGGCGAAGGAGAATTCGTGCTGCATTTAGTCAGTTTTCTTACTAGATAAGAGCAGGACAGACTTTCCTGCCACCCCTTTGTTTAGGCCTCAAGGCCAGGCTCCCCAAAGCTATGCACAGACCTAAGCTCCTTCTATAATCTCTGGGAAATCAGGCACCTAAATAAAACTTGGGAGTGCTTTGCTGTGGATCTTGGCTCAAACCTCTGCTGCCAATGATCCCAAAAAAGTCTAACTTTGAACCAAGCCTGAGATATCAAGCAAAGCTTGAAGACACTTAAATGCTAATGAAAACATGTTTTCTTTATATTAATCTTTGCTCTCATTACTTTGCAAAAAAGGCAAAATTTTAGATCAGTAAATAAGTACAGCTGGGAAAAGTCCTGAAGAGGAAACAAATGCCAAAAACAATAGGAGGTCAGGACTGCAACAGAGAGCGCAATGGCACAGCCATGCCATACATCTGAGGAACCTCTGCCTTGTGAACAACATTCATGGAGGCTCTATAACATAAGAAATGCTCTCCCCATTTCACAGAGGCAGAGAGAGACCAGGAATACTTGTAGCTTGGAGGACTTCTATGACAGAAGTGGGGGATCTGCCCCAGCTAGGACAATTCAGCTCCACTCTAGCTGTGTTCTCTCCATAAAAACATCCACAAATCAGGTGCATAAGAAAAAAAAAAGAAGAAAAAAAGAAAAGAAGATTAATTCCTCTTCTATTCTCCAATAAAAATTAAAAAAATAAAATAATAAATCCCTTTTGTCCTACTAAAAGAAGCAGAACATCAGGACATCACATTACTCTTAATAAGACTCAAATCTTGCCTGTGTAAGAACAGGACAAGGGAAGGTCTGATGAAATGGCAACTCTTCAGCCCGCATGTGAACTACTGGGAACAGGGGCTGAAAGAAAGGACATGACCCATTTGGGCAGCCAAGATTCCCATTTGGATTGCCACACAAACTTGAGGTCATTGATTAGCTTTCTTAAAATCCGCACATGAATAAAAATAACCGCAGTACAAAAAAGGAAATTGGCTTGTCCAGTTGACTCCAGTTAATTCTGAATCGAAACGCATAAATGCTGCTGGAAGACATTAACCCCCAGAAGAGGGAGGCTCTGAAAGCATGCAAGTACCAACGCTTATAGAAGGGGAAGGCAGGGCACTGTTGCACAGGTGAAAGTCCAAATCTAAAAAGTGATCCAACAAGTACTAGTGTTACACTGAAAATAACCCACAAGCTCCAGTCATTTGCATGACAAAAATACACAAAATAAAAACTGCACTTTGCAATAACAATTGATCATAGACAGAAAAATAATATTTCTCCTTTTTGTCTTCACATATATTGTGGACATAGAAAATTCCTTAGACAATTGCTGTTGTGTTGTGAGATGAAAAAAACCACATGGTCTTTAAGTTCTGGTTTTTCAAGTTGCCATAAAAGCCTTTGAGTCATTTTGAAGCACATTAAGATGCTCCTGGAGTAGAAGACAACATTTATAGGCATCTTGATATTGCAAGTCCATTTATATAGCTTATTTCACAATGATTTATTAGTCTATTAAAAAAAGTACAGTTTTTAGAGGTATGTTTTCCCTTGCTTGAGGAAAAAACAAATACTTTAGGAGCATCTAGACCAGCTTTGGCAGACACAGAAACAGGCAGACAAGCTGCACATATGTAAAGCTACAGAAAAGCTTGTTTTTTTAAGAAAGAAAACTTGAATTTCTCCTATACATGCTCCCAGGAACATGCAAGAATTGGAAACCACAGCAGTGTAGATATCAGAAGTCAAGGATTTTAAGACGAAACACAAACTTGATAAGTTAGCAGCAAAACAGATGTCTGTCAGTAGAGTATTTGTGAAGAGACCCTGGTTCCCATGACCTTAGACTCTACTGGGAAGGAACATCATCTCGTGGTGGCCAAGTCTTCAGGAAGCATCAAACTGAAGAACTGGAACTCTCTTGTTTATTACAGCTGAAGAAACTTGGAAAGCCAAGCTGGCTGCGTTGGCCGTTCCAGGATCAACTTCTAGTCCACGGAGAATTTTATAGTGGGAGATAATAATGACAGCAAAAGAAAATAAAACATGATCAAACTGTCCAGAAAGAGCCTGCCGGCCTCTGTTAAAGACAGAGATGGAGAGGCCAAAACAAAAAAGGAAATATCTCACATGAAAGTTGGAGAGAGGAAGAAAAAAGAGTCACTTATCATGTAACAGCACAGCAAACAGGCAGAAGTTATGCTTATGCTGATATCCTGGGGTGGACACCTGCTTTCCAGCTTTGTGTGGAATGAAACATTAGTATGTAAAACACATGCTCTCCTATCCCACATCCAAGCATGAAACAAAACAAACAACGCTGACAGTCCGGTGCTTTAAAATTTCATCTAAAGGATCTGTAAAAGTACCTTCCTTGTGCGTATTCCTGAAGAAATAAAGTAACACCCCTTAACCAAGGACTGGGTAAACCCATTGCTTAAAAAACCCTGACTGGAAACACTAAAATGTTTAAAAACAGAAGCAGGCTGCAGCTACTGGGAGCTGCTGCCATCAGACAGGTAACTGACAAGCTACAAGTACCCAACCCCATTTCATAATCAGTTGTCAGCACAGGCTAATTTGGAGCACTAAAAAAGGGGTAATCAAAAAGGTACTGAAGCTAGAAGGCCCGATATTCTTAGTATTTGCAATTTATCTATAGAAGGCACTGGCCACACCAAATGCTATACATAAACACCTCGTGGGTCTGGACCAACGTGCTGAAAATTCACTTTTGGAAATACCATCAAATCCCATTAAATTCTGATGTTAGTTTGAATTCCCTCTGATGTCTTGTGTTTCCAGGGCCTGTGCACTGGGGCAAAACCAGCCTAAGGACAGTTGCGGGCACCACCGAACAGTTCTCTTTTACAGGAATTTGGAAGATGAAGGCAAAGAAAGCAAGATGGAACATCTGCCTAGGGTCATGGGGACTGAAAAATCCTGTGTGCCTTTTAAATTAATTAAGATTGATAATTAAGATCAGTATTGATATTAAACCAAAAAGCCCAAGCTAAAATCTTTGAATGACAGAAGAAATGAGTGCTGCTGTCAGTATGCGCAAGCAACATAAACCGGTAAAAGCCAGAGGGAGACAAACAGCTGTGCACCTTGAAATCCATCTGGTTGCAAGTCAGCCAGCTCAAATACTTTAGAGGTCTGGGTCTGCCATAGCTCTAGCCCTACTATTTGCACAGCACCAGTAGAGCTGGTGTGTTGGTGTGGCTCTGCACGGCTGACAGAGCACTGGGATGTTGCTGCTGGTGACACTGCAGTGTAAGTAGACCCCAGCACAGCTCTACTCTGAGTTTCCAAGCCCTTTGTGGCTGTGATCAAAATCTTTCCACATTGGTTGTTAATTAACTGCTAATCCCATTAACTGCTGATACTAGTTTACAAACTAATGACACTTAGTAGCATCCTCACGTACAATGGGCACACCAAGTATAACCAGGCATCTTTGGGTACCATTTCCCAGCTCAAGCAATCCAAGCCTTCCTATTAGCACTGTTATTTCTGACTTGTAGTTCTCATTACTGGTAAATAAGCGGGACCAACAGGATGCTGCGCTTCCAAACTAGGCTCCCTTTAAAATTGTCATAAGCCCAAGGGAAGCCATGTGAGTAAGTTGTTAAGTTCAAATATAACCTGAAGCTTCTTTCACTGGGAACAGTTTATAGCTCTTATTAAATGAGAAGGCAAAGCTTAATTCTCCGTATCTAACTTTCAAAAAATCAAAAAGACATGAAAGGTGCAAGTCTGTCAAGAGCTCCCACATTCAACTGTTGAAAATGGCACAGAGAAGATAATTTAAGTGCGGCAAATCATCTGCCTGACATAATCCATTACCCTACTGTTTCTTGTGCAGGAAACATAATGATACTGAGCTATTTTATTCCAGGCCCTGAGGAACAAAGCTGAGCTTGGGCTAAGGACCCTGAACTTGAACATAATCTACGTTCAGACACTGCTACACCAGAAGAATCCCCCAAACTTGCAAATACCATCAACTAGCATCAACATTTTAATAGGAATAGCTCCGAGTTAAAAAGATGAGCATATCATCTTCCCAAAGCACTGATTGCCAAGAAGAATTAATGTTTTCAGATTTCACACAATATATTTCTTTGCTGATCAAACCCAGTTGATCAGCAAGACAGAGCCTAGCAAATATTGGAAGCTCTGTACATTCATCTGAGAAAGGCTGATAAACTTCTATATGTTTATGGCTTTTACTTCCCCTTAGGACATTTTCCTTTGATGATATCTTGCTTCTGACTATCTGCCTACCCAAATGTGCATAGGCAGCAGGGGCCAGTACACAGCCAGCTCCACAGGAAGTTTACAGGGAGGGAACAAATGGTCAGTGTTTCATTTTGCGTAGGAAAATGCGTTCTTCTTCTATCAATACGAGAGTGCCTGCAGGGACCTTAATAGACATGCAGATCCAGAGCGCGATTACTTCTCCCTGAGCTAAAGAGATGCCAACCCTAATATCTGTTTGCAGTTCATTCTGTCTTATCAAAGGCTTTGTTCTCTAACCCTTATCACATAGTGTGGAAAGGATGCCTAACAAAACATGCTCTGTTAGCAGAAGAAAAAGATTACTGATCCAGTTATCTTAGGCAAAGACTTGACAAAGAAACCACAGTACTTACCTTTACACAGGAGTAAACGACCGAAACAAACAGCACTGTGGTCAGGATCAGGAAACAGGTCAGGTAAAAACCCAGCATAAATGTAGAGCTGAAATTAAGGAGATTTTTTTTTTTAAATGCACTTTATATAAAATCACTACAGCTCTGTTCTCCAGACCATGACAATCGTACAAGCACTGCACGGGCTTTCCAATTAGGATAGTGGTAGCAGATCTGAGGTGCCCTGAATACCAACAGATACTCTGTCCTATTTTGAATTACTCACGCGGGCTGCAGAGCAAAAACTACTGTTTCTTTTACAGCAATCACCTTCCTGCCAGAGTGACAGCAGAGGAACTAAAAAATACTGCAGGCACCAGCAGAGCTGATAGAACCATTTGTTACAGCTGGTTGGTTGCTGGCTGTGGGCAGGAGACTGCTGGGAAGGAAAGTGTGCTGAACGCAGCGGTGCAGCTGAGTGCGAACGGTCTCAGCAGGAACAGCTACTCGTCCTTGCCGTGAACAGGGTGTGTCCGTGCTGCACCATCATCCGAGCTCTGTCTTGTGTAGGGAATGGGAGAAATCGTGGCATTAGGACAGTCACAGAATCACAGAATGTTAGGGGTTGGAAGGGACTTCAAGAGATCATCTAGTCCAACCCCCCTGCCAGAGCAGGATCACCTAAAGCAGGTCACAAAGGAACGCGTCCAGGAGGGTTTTGAATGTCTCCAGGGAAGGCGACTCCACAACCTCTCTGGGCAGCCTGTTTCAGTGCTTTGTCACCCTCACTGTGAAAAACTTTTTCCTTATGTTTACGCTGAACCTTGCGTGGCCAACTTGAGAGGTTCCTGTTCTTCTCAACTTTGAAGTACAAAGAAGACCCCAGGGGCAACTCTGCACTATGCATTTTCATCTGTTTTGATCATGAAGATGTTCAACTACAATTTCCCAGTGATTGGTCCCAGTATGACAGGATAGGCCCCCCCCTAGGAGTTAGCCTTGTTCATGATTTAAAGGATCTACTCTTGTGATGTGATATTGAGGCCAACCACACCAAAGCCAGCTGGTCTCTGTGTTCTCTCATGACTACTAAGATAATTGCACTTGTTAATTCACTGATTGAGCCTTTGTGAAACTCATTAAAGCTATTCCTCTTCATCGTCATCAATTATCACCACCTTTTTTTCTCTAGTGTCTTTCATGAAGCTCTGATGGTAACACATATACATCTGTGGTTTCTGAACTGTTACCTTCAATGAAAGACCAAAACTATGCAATTGAAATAAGGAAAAACAAATCAAAGGGTGAAGGAAAGTATATCTGACTTGCAATTAAAACACAGAATTTTATTTACTCTTGAACCAAATCAGACCAGGCTGCCTAAGGACACTTTAGAACTTACAAAAAAATTCCCCAACCACCACCCTTATGGGTGGTGTGGAAGGAGGCTGAACAGCATGACATTTACACCACATTGCCATAAGGGATTGGCTCCTGCGTAATACAAAAGAGTCAGCCATATGGCTGTCACAGATCAAAAATTGTCAAGTTGTCATTTAAATGTTAAACTGGGTTTTATGAAGACAGCTTAGTGACTGGTTAGGATGAGCAACACTAAGGCTGGTAGAGGGCCTCTGCAGGTGTGAACTCATAGCAGTAATATCCAAAGATTCAAAATGTAAGCGCTTGCTAAATCAATTACTCTCAGAGAACATTTTTGGACATAATTAACAATGCATTAATTGCTGGGATTGATCTAGCTTCAATTTTGAGCCTCTTCCAGCTCTACTTCCAGTTTCCCAAAGTGGATCTGTCTGTTTACACAGTGCATTTGTACTGATGTTATTTTGCTGATTCAATCTTTCTGTGAGCAGAAGTGAATGTTCTCTTGCCTGGGAGAGTGAATGACCTCAAACATCAAACTATGTGTTGTTTGTCTGATCTGAGCGCTACAAACCAATCTCTACTCTGAAAAGATCTGTGGTGTGAACAGAAGTAGGAAGCAGTTGTAACGGCATAAATAGCATTTGAGCTCTCTTTAAACAAGTTTTTTTTGTCTTCTTGTAATGAAGATGAATTTGGATGATTTTCAAAGCTTCTGTGATCTTGTTCTTCAGATTAAAAATGACTAACTCCAAATTTATTTCCAACACAGCAGTGCTTGGTGAATGATACGTTATTGCTACTAAACCAGGGCACAGGAAATACCAACAAGTTTTAATTTAAAGGGATTTTTTAATGAACTCTTTAAGATATACCATGTCTGCAGAGCTCAGTGCTGGAAAAGATCTAATGAGTTAGAAAGCATTTCACTGCAGTGGTCCAAGAGCACTGAGCCCCACTACCCTGAGGAACTCATACCACTCTTGCCTGGGGAAAGAAATGACTGCAACCTGGAGTGAGCTACTCAAAGCTTACGCTTGTGTAGCTCAACTTTCTCTCTACCTTTCTTCTTGCACTGCTGCTCTGAGTCCAGGAGAATAAATGCCTGACAGGTTATGTCTCATCTGTGAGGCAGACCCTGAGACCTCAGTGCTCTGAGCCATGAGGCTGTGATGGGTTTTTTGTCAACATGTACTATGCTGAAGTAGGCAATCTTTCCCACTCAGTAATACTTATTTTTCACAGGCTTATAAATGTGCTGAACTGGATTTCCTAAGATGGTGGTGAGTGGTAAGAGAAATCACACTGGGAAAACAAATCCTCATGTGCCAGTGAGGAGGTTTTAATCTGCACTAGAAATGAGTGAGAACAATAAGCACCACGCATCACTTGAGCATGAATTATTTAAGGATTTTTCTCTTCCCCTTGGTGCTCTGAATTCTCAAGAAAAAAAAAACAAAGAAAAGTAGGCCAGAATAGAGGAGGGGAGCAGATGGGAACAAAGGGATGAAAAGGTACTTACTGTGGCACGATTATGATTTGAACAAAGCAAATGAAGAGGAAGACTAGGGAGGCACAAGCCACGTAGGCTCCGAACCTGTCATCAACCTGCTTGGAGTACTGCAAAAAAATGCAAACAGGGTTATGTTAGTGGGAAATTTGGCTGGTTGCCCTCTATCCACAAAAACTTCTTCCTTGGCTTCCATTTCAGTCCTTGGAAAGCAGCGTGGTAGAAAATGACTAACATTACAAACTCCCCTTCTCCCTGGGCAAGCTGCAAGGGCCCGAACATAGCCCAGTGTCAGGGAACAGACCCATACAGCTGAGTAGAGAAAGGATTCGCCACCAGCCCCATGCACGAAAGGAAACAAAAATGGATTAACTGGGAGCAAGATTCTAGGTCACTGTCATTAGATCTAAACTTCTTCCATGGGAAGTTTCCTCCAACAGGTACTAGTATTGCTAATGAGAAAACCTCGTATTTTGTGCTGACGGCTTGGCTCGTTCTAAGGATAGTATGAGGATGCTGTGGGTTTCACACAGTCACTCCTTCCAACTACTTGTCAACATACCGGTCACATGGGAGCTGCATCCGATTCTCAAAGATGCTTTATTTAGCTTAAAGCACAGTTTTCAGTACAGATGGGCTCAATGTGCGAACCACAAAATAAAAGGCGCTCAGAACAGGTGAACTGCTAATTTCTCTAGCAGTTTTCAGCTACAAAATTGAAAGGAATGGGGGGGGGGCCAGAAATTACATGCTTGAGCTTTTATTCACTCCCACACTGAATAATAGCTGCTAATCCTGCAAAGGTCTGATCTTGCAGTAGGTTGTAATAGAAAGAATGCTTCTAAATAAAATGATAAAACAATTAGTGCAAACTTATTATTGAAGTTGAATACTGAGTTTAACCTGAAGACCACTCCAGTATGCAAAGAATCTGTGCTTGGATTAAAAAAAAAAGAAGAAAAAAAAGAAGAAAAAATTGACTTTGACTTTCTTTGGGCAATTAAAACCAGCAGTTTACATAGCAACCTTAATAGCAGTATTTAAATTCAGTAACTTTGCAGCCATCTCAAGCTGATGTTGTCTCTATTATATAGACAGAGACATTGAAATGATCCTTGCCTCACAACAACGATACCTGATACAAAATCTGGAAGCAATCAGCTGTTGTGGAGTGCTAGGTCCGTTACTCCCCTTGCTCACATTTGTGAGCTAGAGAACCGTACTTGTTACTTAAAATGATCTCCCAAAAATGACCAGAGTATGAATTGTATCCCAACGAACCCTAGTGGTACCTGGGGCTTCCTGAGGGGGACAAAGGGCAGGGAAAACCCCATCCAGAGGTGATTCAGAGCTCAGGCAGGCTGAAGTGGATTTCTCCAGTGATTTGAGGGAGATAAGGGGTGACTGCAATCTCAGTTTGGATGCCTCGAAGTCAGAGAAATAAATCTGACTTATTCTGGATGCCCATCATTGCATATTCATGCGAGTCTGACAGAAAAGGCTTGGTTTTCTTGCCCAGTGCTCCCTTCAGATGACTGTGTTTCCCTGAAGAAGCACAGACTTTTTAAGATTACAATCCCGATTCCAACACCTAAAACATAGCTTTACTTATAGATATAAAAGCTTGACCTTATGCAGGACAATTAAAACTCCTAACAGGCCTGAGTGACACGTTGCAATGATTTTTAGATGTTACCTTTTTCTCCAAGTCAGGTTCCCTGAATGTTAAGAGGAACTTGCGCACGTGCTCAGAGCGTAACCGATCAATACTTCTGGCATCGATGGCACGGCCCAGAAACTCATCCACTTCATCTTCTGGGTTCATACTTTCCTGTGTATTCCTGTGGATGTCATGAAAAGGGAGCATAAGATGACAAGATAATTTCCCCCTCTTCACCATATGTTATCATTTGACTGTATAACAAGCTGGACTATAATGGCATTTTGCTTATGATGATAGCTTCCATTTGGAAAATTGACTATGAACTGAGAGGAAAATTATATTGGCTCTAGTACTCATTGCCAGTCCTGAGTCCACCAGTGGAAGGATTTGATTTACTTGCCATTTTTCTATACTTATATTCATCCATTTTCTTGTCTTGCAGCCTCTTTACTGTCCTTCATTCTCTAAAACGGGTCAGCAGGCTCCATTTACTAGTCCTCAGACTTACTCTTTCCTCTCCTGCCGTGTTGTAGCTGTTAGTGCCTGAACTGGCAAAATGACTCAAGTAACCAGTCATATTTCTTGCTTCCCAATAAGAATTTCTGCAAATATTTCTGTGAAAATTTCTGAACTTGAACAATTCTCCATTTCTGATAAAGTGTTCCCAGACCAAACGTGGGAAAAAAAATGTGGCCTGACGGCCCACTGCCTCCCCTTCATGCAGTTCTTTATGAGTATGAAGTATAAACCAGACAAAATTTTCTGTTTACAAGATATTTACTTAAGGAAAGGTTGCAAAAGAAAAAGTAAAATTTATATTCTGCTTTCTAAATATGTGGAACAAGATTTCTAAATTGCTTATAACCTTTAGGATCAGTGTGTTTCTGACGCTCAGCTACAGCGTCAGAAAAATGAGGCTGATGTGCAAAAACGGTTGAGAAAAATTACACTGAAAACTTAATTGCCCTGAGGCATTTTGCATTGAGGATCAGGAAACCTGAAGCACCTCCCCAAACTCTTTAGTTACTTTTAAAATCTAACAGGATTTTAATGACTTGATGCTGTCACTTTAATGGTCTGCCTCAAAACTCTCTGTAGGCAGAAATTAAGAGCTAAACTTGAAGTGCTGTTTTTCTGCTCTGTGCAAGCAGATTGCCAATGTTATCCATGGGATATGCTAATAGTTATCCATTGGGATACACCCTGTGGGTAATGATTTCTATGTCCAAACCACATGATGGCACAGCAACTTACGGCTCATGTCGTGTGACTTCACCTTAGGCACTCCGGAGAAAAAAACTCGAGGTCTGACAAGCACAAAAAAAAGCTACGCCGATTGTCTTGTTTTCATTTGTGCCGCATAACAGTGCATAAGGCACAAACACTGTGTTGCAGTCAGTGGGTCCTTACAGATACAACTGTGCTGTAGAGTAGAGACCACTCAAAGCAGCTTACAAACCAGAATGTGACTCTCTTCTAAAAGTTAAAGATGCATTTCCAAAAGAAAGGCTCTCCAAAAGCCTTCTGCAAAACCAGGCCAGATTTCAAGAAGTGCTCTGAACCATGTACCTCTTGCCAAGAGAAAAGTAAGTTAGGTCTATCTACTTGTTTTCATTCCAACTTCCCTCACCCCAGTCTGTGAGTTGAACACATCTACACCTCAGATAGGTCACGATGACACCCCATTGGCAGCTGTTTAGTAATCGTACACAATCGCAAAACTAGTTTGTCTCAAGATCTTATCTTTATTTTAGCCAATCAATGTTTCAGTGGGGCTAAGAGAAAAGAGTTGTTATTTTGGGGGTCTAGAGTTATTTAATTCCTTGAACCTTTTATATTCCACTTTGAAACTAAAAGTGGTTTTGTCCCTAGAAGGACAGGGCTTTCAATTTACTTCTAGGTGCTTCCTTAGAGGAAGCATATCTTGCTTGAGCACTCAAGATGCTGCTGCTTACTTTCATTCAGTCCTCACATGTCTTCTGGACTCATAAAATAAGCAAGGAAATCATTAGGCTTTGTATTTACAGAATGTCTTCCAAGATCCTGAGAGTTATTTACACATTTGGGTCATTCACATTTAGGCATTTCATATCACGTACAAGAGATGTAATACATTTTTCCCTGGAACCAAAGCAAAAGAGTCGTCTCAGCATTTTGGTGAATCTCAGCTAAATTTCAAGTACCAGTCTCAAAGCATCACTCAGAAAGACACAAAGAGAAGAAAGAAACTGCCTTCTTGGGCTTTGGACTCGGCTGCCTTCAGTTTTGTAATAGGCCACTATACTGCTGAGGGTATCACTAACACCAGAACTTCTGTGGTTTCAGATTCTGTAGAAAGAACCTTGTGGGTTTTAAGTTGCCTTTCTGGGATAGTTGCAGTGAGGCTGCCACCTTCATGTAGACTGCAGGGAAACTTAATCACCTTGCATACACCTAGCTGCTTGGGTGACTCTCAACCGGTTGTACCCAAACGTAAATACTGTACAGGAAGTTCAGGTATATTTGCATAAATGTAATTTTAAATTGAAATACAAACTTTTCCCATGCTAAGGAGTGCCCTGGAGGCAGTGCCCGTAAGTCAGAGCCGAAGCACTGCCACAAACTAATGAAATTCATATGTGGAAATACTTATTGATACACTGATAGTGTAGTGGGGGCGTAAACCCCAAGGATTTCAGGGTACCACAAAACTTCCAGAAGCACCTCTTAAAAGCACTGCTGAGCTTTCTCCAAATGCAGCCAACAGAAAATTGTTGCAAGGGACGGAAACAGCATGAACAGAGCTTGGAGCAACTTTTGCTCTCTGCTTGCAAACGCGACAGCTAGCAATTAACCCAGAGGAATCCAAAAATGTTCTCCTGATTTAATTACTTTCTGCAAACGAAGAGTGTGACCACTGCCAAAACTACATATATGCCATAATTTAAAATGCTTCATGCCTAGATTCAATAACTAAACCTGCACTTAGGCATGTAAGTGTCTGATCCTATGACAGATGCACGGTGCCTACGTCTTCCTCCGCTGTAAGAGAGAAGCACTGATGCTCAGTGTTTCTGCATGTGAAGGCAGTGAGTTGAGTGCTTGACATTGTTTAGGTACCTGATTTTAACCAATATCACCATGAATGTTCTCTGCTAGAGATTTTGTTTTGGCCAAATCTTTGTTCTTAAGTTAAACAGATTTCCGGATCAAGCGAACGTGAGGCAAGTATTAGCTTCTTTTAGTGCTGAACAGAAATGCAAAAATCCTACAGTTTGTATAATGAGATGGCGTCACACTGAATCAGCACCATAAATACACAGCTCTTAGCTATTGACTGTCAAGGCTCAAGTAACCTGTTCAAACTACAGGACAGAGGACAGATAGCGTGGTCCTTGGAGTAACATTGGAGATACTGTTCCTCCTGGTGATTCAGTTGTGGACCCACATTGAGGCAGCTGAATTTATGCTTCTTGCACAAAATATGAGGAGAGATGCTAGTTCAAGACGGATACTTAAAATTTCTGTATTTCTAAGAATTATTTTGTTGTAATCTCTTAGTTCTTTTCTGTCCAAACATCTAACATCAGCTGAGTTCCCAGCACCCATGGATGCAACAAGAAACTTGTGTGACTCCCCTTAGACACCTTGAAGCACCAGCAAAATATCCCAGGTTGCACAGAGCTAAATGTTATGAAGAGCAAGGGAAGGAAAGAACGATTCTTAATATTGCAATGTTCAAATTTATCATTTCTCTTTACTTTTAGTTTGCTGATCTCAATGCTCAAGTACCATAATGTGAATTTTAACCAAAGCCAGATGCTTAGGGACCACAGAAATGTTTAGCTGTCACAGCTCACAGCAGTCTGCTTAGTCCTGACCGGCAGCCTGAGAAACACGATAAGGAGCAACAGCCACATATTTTAGGCATCAGTCTCCTCTGCCATCACCTATCTTGCTCTGAGCAAGCTTATAATTTATGTCATTCAGTAGGACTGAATGTGAAATATTCCAAGCACCTTCAATACAGGAAACATTTTTGTTATGTCCAGCTGTAGAAGTTAAAAAGTGAACACAACTGGATTTTTTTTTTCTCTAAAAGCATTTTTTCAAAATACCACTCCTGTTAAACTGTTATTTTAAACAATTTTTTTTTAAAGTTCTATGTGAAAAAAATAAAAACACTGCTTTAATGTGGGTGTATTTTAGAACATGAAAGTTTGAACTTAGTTTTTCAAATCAGCTGTCATTTCTGAGTTCATTTATATATATAAAAAAAGTAATATGTGATAATGAGTAATATAAAATATACACAAATATAAACTCAGAAGCTATATATATATTCCAACACAGACATAATTTTTTCTTATCGGAGATGTGGAACACTTAGACATACTTTACAGGAAAATTTTGTTCTTGGGATATTTCTCAAGCAGCAAATAGCAAAGAAGGGGAAGAGCAGCATAAGCATTTTAATTATGAAAGCAAGTTAGAACCACACAAACAAATAAATCCTTCAAGGGCAGTGGCAGTTCTGAATGCTCATCAGTCAATCCCGTGTCCTTGACTGGCTGTCCCTCCAGGAGAAATCCCTGGGGAGTCCAGGCATTATTCTTGGCTGCTGAGCATTAATTTTTGTCTTTTTTTAATATGAGAAAAAAAAATCCCAAATGTACAAACATAACAGTGTATGACAGAAGTAAATTTGCTTACTTGTCCTTGGGGTCCTCAAAACCCTGAAAGAAAGGAAAAGGACACAAGGGTTAGGAAACAGGCTGACCTTGAGAGCACAAAGTATTCTGAGAACGGCATTTTGCAGAGGAGTTTTCAGGGAGCTCATTTGTTAGGTGTGAATGGATAGCCTTAGCCACCCATAGCGATATTTTGTGCTGCCGTGTCATCAGGCAGACAGAGCACTGTTAGAAAAAAAATATGCCTTCAGATATAAATGTAAGGAAGCGAAAAAAAAAAAAAGGGTAATGCTTCAGTTGACTGAAGGCATGTTTTATTTCAGGTATTCTCTTTTTTGCAATCACCATTACAAATGATACAATGAAAATTATGCTGATATTATAAATGAGGATGTATTTTACTTGAAACAAAACAGAATGATAACACAGGTTAACTACTGTATTCAACAAGGTTGCACCTCTTTATGTCGGGGCTCAGCTAAGGGAGCTGGATGCATTTCAATTTTCATCTCTCCGGGAGGAAGCTCAAGGGGTCTTCTTCCTTCTCCCCTCACTGCATACACACACAAAATATGTTTTGTTGAATAAGATTCAAGGAATTATTTATAATATTTGTAATAGCCAAAATGTTCACAATTCCTTCGGGGCCACCTGAACCGAATAAGCGTATGTATGTACGGGTTATCCGTAGTTTAAGTGGCTAGAAGGCCTGATTTTATATGTTTTGCATTAAGACACGGGATAGACCAAATTCCATCTAAATAGCCATTTTGCCTGGGCTGAGACAAAATCTGCCCTCTGACATCTCAGCTTAAATTTATCTGAAGAAAAGTTGTATATTTGACAACTAGCATCAAATATTCAGGCACAGAGTTTGTACCCTGTGTTCCAAAACATAAACCAAATGTAGCTGGGAGACAGGAAGAATTCCTTTTGTTTTCCTCTCAGAGACCTCAGGACAAAACCGCTCAGGGCATGCGAGGATATTCCTGCTGCTGAACGTGCAGCCACTACCAGGCTCTGGGCAAAAACCTGAGGTACATCCTGACCATGAAAAAGTAAAAATCTTTAGGCAAAAGCCTTCCCACAGCTGCCTTCTCCAACATCATCAGAAACAAGAACGCTGACCAGAGACTAAATGAGAACAGATTTTGCCCTTGCAACTAGTTAGCACTGTGGCGACACAGCGAGACGCAGAAGTAAAGCCAACACAGTCTCCCTGAACAACATTGGCCTTGCAAGCGGGAAAAAGTGGGTTTTGCCACAGGTCAGGTCAACAGCCATGACTGTGATTCACTGCGAGAGCAATTTCCACCTTTACATACTCCGTTTCAGACTAAAACTACACCTCGAAACAGAAACTGCAATTCCAACTTAACCCATCAAAAACTCAGATAAAGGAAGTCTCTCAGCCCCAAGTTACAACCACCAGTGGGTTCTTAGCTAGATCCAATGGGAAGAAGGAAATGTTAATGGTGATTCAAAGTTAGCATGTCCAGTTACCCAAGCCAGAAAAAACACGGCCTTTTTGATTTCACATTAAAGAGTGATGAAGCGATCATTCAACTTTTTGTTGTGTGGCTTTCCTTTTATTTTTTTTTTCCCCTTTTGCTTAATAATTTTACAGTTGTCAGGAATATCTGATTGGTCTATTTATTTATCCTCTAAGCAATGCTGCAATACAGTGCCAAAACTGAAAGCTCACTGATTAATCATGGAGACAAAATGCTCATTAATTTGTCTCATGTCATAGTCGGTTAGGCTGAAAAAAAAAATATCATCTGAACATGAATAGCTACCAGCCAAGAAATAAGGGGAGGGAACTGATGAGAAAACAGCCAGTGCTTGTTTACTAGATAGACATCAATTTCACATTTTCAATCTTAGCCACATGGGAACTGGAGGACTGACTGCAGTGGGAGAGTCCCCTAAAAGGGCCTGATTTTCACAGACAGCTGCGTAACCATTCATCACATCGAAATCCTGAAACTAAACACAGATCTGATACTCCAGCCTTCTAGATCCACTAATGTGAGGATACAGGCCAACTAGGTCAGGTTCCAAAATATCTCAGCAAGCATATCCTCAAAAAATTCCCCAATATTTCAAGCACAGAAAAATATGTAGGCTTTATATTTATCATTTATATGGGTGATCACTTGATCAACATGGAATTTGATTCTACCCTGCTTCTCTCTCCCAGCAAAACTGTTACAAGGAAAGTCTCTAAAATAATACTGAATTAGTTGATCTACCTTTTCAGTTTAAAACGGTACATTGTGCTTGAAACTCTGGAAATTATTCATGCTGGTAGCTCAAATTAAATTGGTGTTTCAAACTAAAAGCTCAAAAAAGGCATAATTCAGGTAAAGTAAAAAAAAATTAAAATCATCATATTTCCTTTCCTTGATCTTCATTTAACGAAGATAAATATTTAAGAAAAACTTGAACTTTAATTTGGGAGAATCAGCTCAAAATTAAATGTAGTAGGAACCTCTTTGAGTTAAGTAAATTAAATTATTCACTTCAAATGGTCCTATTTCATAGGAAAGATTCTTCAAGCAGAATTGCCAAAAATGGAATTGTTACAGAGAAAGGTCTGCAGGATTATTTTAGGAAAAAAAGCCCTCAAACACAGTTTCTTAAGAGCTGGTCATTTATTACAGGAGATCTTTCTTATTTGCACTGAAAGACTTTGCCAGGATACAGAGCAAATATACCTCTATTAGGATCTGTCTGTGATCAGAGATTTTCTTCCCTATCCACTAAAGGGGCCGCGTCTCAATCCTGTATCAAGAAGCCTTTCAAGTAGAAGAGACGATCACATGTACAGGGTCATGCTGCTCGACCTGTTTTGGGCTGGGAGGGAAATCTTCCCCTGGGTTTTGGTTAATGCATTTTTACCTCCTCCTACTTCACGGGCATGCTTGGTCCACTGAAAAAACTGCACATAAATTATTTCCTTGCCCTTGCACGAGGCTTGGGCACTAATGACACAGCTGGTAAACAGTTCAGTTTCTGTAGGACTCAGATGCTTTCCTCCAATCCAAGCACTTTAGCCCTGCATAAGGCTGCTCGCATGAATTGCAATGGTCTGTGTTACACAAAAAAACGCACTAAGCACCATCAGTCCTGTAGAAATACGGTCTACATGGATTTACCTTCATTTCTGAAGGACTAACATGCTCATGGATATAGCAGACAAATTTCCAAGCTGAAGTGGGAAAGTGAAATAACGGAGGCTGCTGCTGCTGCGAGCATGTCTATAAATCCATTCTCCAGCATCCCTGATCTCACCTGTCGGTCTCATCCCTGGAGGCTCGACAGCGGGGCTGGGGCTGTACCCAGTCGGTTTGGGTACAGAGTGGATTTTGAGCTGTACAAAGATATGTCAAGACTGGTATTTCTGCATGCGTGCGCACAGAAATCTGAATGCCCAGAAAAACCAGCTGATAAAAGTGAGGTGCCTACAGGAAAGCTGGAGAGGGATTTTTTTATAAGGGCACATAGTGATAGGACAAGGGGCAATGATTTTAAACCAGAGCAGGACAGATTCAGATTAGACATTAGGAAGAAGTTCCTTACTGTGAGGTTGGTGAGACACTGGAATGGGTTGCCCAGAGAAGTTGTGGAGCCTCATCCCTGCAAGTGTTTAAGACAAAGCTGGATGAGGCTCTGAGCAACCTGGTCTAGTGGGAGATGTCCCTGCCCATGGCAGGGGGGTTGGAACTAGATGATCTTTAAGGTTCCTTCCAACTCAACCCATTTTATGACTCTATGATTCTATGATTTAGGAGACAAGGAGTACGGAGGTAGGAAGAGAAACAGGCAGTTCCTGGAGTTAAGCATATAAATCCCCTCTTGACTGCTTACGAGTGTGTACTCAGCATACTGAAGCAGTGCCGATGGCCTTCTAGGGTGCTATGAAGAAGAGGCTGCGAATTTTCAGCAGGGATGAAAATGGCAAAGTAGTGATGGCTACAAGAATCAGACAGGAGTTCACAGGAGTTGAAAACAGCTCCATAATCGCGATGATGAAGTAGCCCTTGTTAAGACCCAAATTCCTTTTCTCTAGAAGGGAATATAAGGCATGAGATAGGTCTTATTGCAGTGCTGTACTAATGGACTGCTACATGTAGGACCTCACGCAATTTTTATTCAGTCTCATTTTGAATATCCCTGACACTCAAGTATTTCCCCTTCCCCCAGGCAGTTGCGTTATTCTGCCATCAGATTGCAAATGGAAAGGTAATGGCATTTCATAATTGTTCTGAGACTAAGACAGTTCTCTCTCTGACTTCAGGAATATTAACCCAAACTTAGCTGAATCAGCTTGCTTAAAGGCCCTAGTACCTACCAAGGAACAGTCCTGCTCATTCTTCTTTTGTGCATGAGATTCTCAAAAAAATATTTATTTTATTTTATTTTTTATGGCAGATCAGGTGCCTCTGAATTTACAAGCACTTACTTTTCATGACCATTCTCAATGGGAGTAAACATGTGCAGGATGAAAAAAAATAGGGAATATTATATTACTGCATCTGTCCCTAAGGCTTACTATTTCATGGGGGCTATTTTATGAATATCTATTGTGCTAAAAGCTCATATGACTGTCATCTCTCTGCTTGACTTCTAAATTAACCAAGCCCTTTTATCTGAAGATTAAAACTGATTCCTTAAATAGAATGATAAAGTGTTTGTCAAAGCCATGACAAGCTGACTGCTATATCACAATGCTTCAAATCAGGAACCATTAGAAATAATAATTCTAACTTTGAGAACATTAGCTGCAATTATTAACATATTGCGTAATTATGCAAAATAAAGTAGAATAGATTTTACATACTTTGAACTTTTCATTGAGCTCCAAAAATGAGACAGTAGAGGGGCTGATGAGCTCTGTGACCTTCTTAATGGCAGTGTTTGGGAAGCATGGATCCCACCTTAAAATTTTTGCTGGCAACTCCAGCAAAGATCGCAAGAGCAAAAATGACAAAATTTTTTTTTTTTTTTGCCCTTTTTTTTTCATCTCTAGAACAAAGTTAAAGAAGGACTTACATGATGTTAAAGCAAATACCGAACGAACTTTAGATTGAGTGACAAAATGACCTTGGTAAGAGGTCAGGCCAACTTACAAAGCAAAGGTGGTTCACAGAGACAGTGACCATGGAAAACAGGAGAGTGACAGGCTGAGAGCGGATGTAGTTAAAAACAAACCTAGTTTGGCCCCACCACAAAACTAATTATACACATCTCTTTCCAGCAGTGTTATACATTCTGCCTTTGTCCCCGTGGTCAACAAGACAAGGCTATAAAGATAGATGCCGTTAGGTGTAAAAGAAGAAGTAAAACTGAAGGACTTCAAAGCACTCAAGCCAGAAATAACACCATTTCTATACCAGAGTTCAGAGAGAACTGGCACAGAAAATACTAAGCCTTGGAAGGATATTTAACAAGCATCTAAGTGCAGAACAACACACTGGCAGAAAATCGGTTTATGAAACAGATTATATGGTGAGCACGTCTGCTATAGCTGGAACATAGACTCATGAGTTCCAAAAAGGAAAGCTGAAGTGCTCCCTTTCTGCAGCCCATTCCACTTAATGAATAGACTTTCATTCCTCTGCACTGCTCATGGGTGGTGGAACCCTCTACTTTATTCTACTCAAAATGATTTTATACACAACTCCCAGCTAGTAGATCAGACCTGGCCAAACCCATGAATTTATTTGGCCCATCAGATTTATATCCATAGAACATAAGTGGTTGCTTTTGAAACAGGTTTTCCTCCCTTATTTTTAATTAAATTTTGGCTCTGAACTCACACCTCTGAGGAGCACAGGTTGCTCACACTTTACAGTTTCCTGTGAACTCCAAATCCAAATTTCTTCAGTTCAAAGGTCATGTTTTCAAGTGAAATGGTATGCGATTCTGCACCTCATTTGTGAACAGTTACCAGAACTTGCAAAAGAGAAAAAAATATAAAAAGTAGGTAGTCCTAGAAATACTCTGAATCTGTTCCTGGCTCCCTAATCTTTGCCACTAATCTCTGCACTCCAAACAATGATATACACAGCAAATTTATACAGAAACTGCTGTCAAATAGCCTTCTAATCAGATGCAGACATACTGAATCCAAGCCTAACCAGCCTTAATTAAAACTGCCCATTGGCGCTGGCTGGAGCTGTTCACCCTCTCTGAAAACCAGACTCAAACCTGCTGACCTGCATCCTTTTGTCATTAAAGCTTACTCTCTGCTTTAGGAAGCTTTAGAAATCATTCTACTAAGTGCCACAACTTCACATCCGCCGTCCACCTGTACAACACTACAATTTACTCTAGAAAAGGGTATTGAATGGTGGAAAAATTATCAGGGCAAGACTTCCAAGCAAATACTAAACTCTGCCAAAGTTTCACAAAAGCAGCTGCAGATCAGCTGTTGCATCTCATTGACTCTAATCACTCTTCTAAAGAATTTAACCAAGGATGATTGCAAGCCCTGGTCAACTAGAATGAAAGTTAGGTTTGCAGATAATATAAAGCTGTATGAAGCCTCTGACAATTTGAGCAATGTACAATGTTTTATTTGGCTCCTACTTACTTATGTGAGATCACATGGCACACGTCAATCAGGCAAATCGTCTTTTCAGAAGCAATTATACAGCATAACTGCAGGATAGGATTCCTCCCCTTGCTGCTTGTGAGCTATCTAAACCACATTGGCTACATAAAACCCAGACTAGACTAATAATTTCCTTCAGGTCTACAGCCATATGTGGAGATTACAGCAGAAAGGATTGCTCAGTGGTTTCTCTGTGCTTTGATTACGAGTTCAGGGGATTCTGCACACTACAACAGCAGCAAAAAAACAGTGGGTCAAACTCTTCTGCATTGGGTGCCCCTGTCCAGCTTCACTGACGTCAATGTTGCTATTACCAGATTTAGCAGATGATTGCTGGAAAAGAGGATAATGGTGACCTTCGGTTAAATGAAACCTTTAGAAGGAGGGTAAATCCTCAGAGTCTCGTTCATGGACACAAATCCACTTCTCTTTGATGGGGCTGCACTACTGACTGAGGAAAACTTGCCCTACGGAGTTTTATTTAAATCTTTAAATAATTTTTGATGTCTAAGTGGCAGAGTTGCCACAGAACCAGCTATAGCATCTGCTTCTCTGATGCACCTGTTCCCCAAATTTGATTTCTGAGTAACAAGAAAATCTATTGTAAGGGCAACTTAAAGACGTAAAGGGAAGAAGTGAGTTATATTTGTGATGCAACATGCAAAAAAGGGTTTCATTTAGGACAGGGTGAATAGGACAAAGAATTATATTTTATGGATGAATGACCAGGCTTGTAGATGAGTGTTGTTTAAGTAGAAAGTAAACATCAAGCAATCAAACATCACATGAAAGGCTGTGCAGAGCTCCGAGCAGCACTGCAAAGGATCAGGCAGTGCCGATCTGAAAGAAGAGCTTGTTCTTTATTGCACCAGCCATAGCCAGGATGCATTTTTATAACCCTGTCTCACATTTTTAACATCTTCATGTAGTCACATTTCCTACACATGTAAAATCTCTATTTGATTTTATTTTGGTTTTTGCTTTGTAACTGACACCAACATCATACACAATTTCATTGCAAATTAAATACTCCATTAATTGTGCTCAGACTCATCAGAGAAGCACAGCCAGACTGAAATCAGTACTGCAGATCTCAGGGTTTCCTCTTTTTGCTACTAAACTTCCTAATGTTAAATCTTTCAAGCAACTGAAAAAAATAAAGGAAATCTGCCAGGCATCTATAACTGGGCTCAGTAATCATATTAGCCACTCTGCTCAAATATGATTATAAGGACTCAGAGGTACCCGTTCCTGAAGTAAACCTTCCCCAAAGCATGCATCAATGAAACAAGCTAAGTGGCTCCATCACACTGGCAAGTGTAAAGTAAGTATGATAGCTGTACAGCAGCCTTAAGGTCATAGAATCACAGCATCATGGAATACCTACCACGTTGGAAGGGACCTAAAAGATAATCTAGTCCAACCTTTCTTGGCAAAAGCATGGTCTAGATAAGATGTCCAGCCAAATCTTAAAAGTGTCCAATGCTGGGGAATCCACCACTTCCCTGGGGAGGTTATTCCAATGGTTGATTGTTCTCATTGTGAAAAATTTTCTTCTTGCATCCAATTGGAATCTGCCCAGGAGTAACTTGTACCCATTACCCCTTGTCTCTTCCATGTGACTCCTTGTAAAAAGGGAGTTTCCATCGTCTTTGTAACTACCCTTTAAACAGTGGAACAACATCCAAACTGGATGTGGTTTTCCAGTTACAGCCTTAATAATGTTGAACAGAGTAAAATATGCAAAAGTATCATTTGTCATCTAGAATAGCCCCGTAATTTTGGAAGCTATCAACATTTGCCTTTTTAATCACCGTTTACAACAAACCTCTTTCAGTTTACAGTCAACTACAATCCCCAACGAGGATTTTTTAATAGCAGTTTTGTTTTGCTGATGAAAACTGAGGCATGAGTATTATTTCCAGAAGTCTAAAATCCATCAGTATTTATAAAAGAACTCTGAAATTTATACTGGGAAAAGCAATGTATTTCTTAGTGGTGTATAAATATTGTTATAGCTATAAATATCCTGGTACTCTCAAATGCTTCCAAAACTGTTTATTTTTGACCCTTTAGCAATTAAAAACTGGACCAGGATGGCAAAGCTAGTGTATGGAGACATGGGAGAATGCTGCTCCTTTGCATGTATCACGAGCAGTACAAAAGTCTGCATTTTCAGAGAGATACAGTCACTGGTACTGGACTGACTTTTTGTTTAGGAAAGAAGAAAACATGCTGTAAAAAGGGATAAAAGTAAAAAGCAGCTATACTGCTCTTTTGCCATGCTCTGGCTCTTTTCATACTCTGTATACAGCTGCAAAGCTGATCCTGTCCAGCCTTCTCTGCCAGCCCCAGGTGAGCGAGGCAGCCCTCCACCCACTCTTACACCAGCAGCATCGCCCTGTTCAACAGCAGGGGCTCCCAGGGACAGGGCTCCAGCAGAAGCTGCCAGCTCAGAGCAAGGCTCTTTGCCCTCCTGTGTCATTTGTATCTGAGCTTCTTCTACTGCAAATTTACCATTTTTTAGGGGCAGCCACTGACCCGGCACTCCAACTCAGTACAGTCCCCATGACTGTCTTTCTTTGGGCAGTGGCTCCACCGGCTATTGGGGTCAGGATCAGCAATGGGCAATGTTGGTGCCTCCTGCTTACTGCCTCCCTGGATGCTTTGCGTGGCAATAAGCCACCGCTAAGCAATGGAAGAGGAAAAAGAAGGACTGGGGACGGAGGATGCATGAGCAAGATGGACGGGTTTTTGGGCAGGATGGGATGAACCAGTGCAGTTGCAAACCCAGCTGACTTGGCTCCCAGTTAGCTAGGGTAGGACTAGGAAAATAACTCCAGTTTTCCAGGACATTTTAGATTATTGCTGCATGGACACGTGTAGGATATTCGGCCTTATTTATCTGTGTGTGCAAGTGC
Source organism: Baryphthengus martii (assembly GCA_013396935.1). NCBI lineage: Eukaryota > Metazoa > Chordata > Aves > Coraciiformes > Momotidae > Baryphthengus > Baryphthengus martii. The sequence continues at coordinate 138,294 of VWZK01001604.1, read as the reverse complement.
CTGAATAAACTCCCATGCACCTAGGGGAATAACTTAGCCTAGGAGAATTGTGGAAAGCCAGCTGGACCCAGCAGAGGGTAAGCTCCAAGCCACAATGCAGAGAGAAGCAGGGACCAAAGACGTCCCCATGCTGCTGGCTAGGCTGCTCTCCCACACAAATCCCACCGGATGCACTGTCGATGTGCCCAGACATGGCAGTGTGTTGAAATGCCATGAAAAAAGAGGAGAGTGGAAAAAAAAAGGAGTATATGGCTAATTTTCATACTAATCTGTCTCTTCCAGGCTACTGTTAATATATCCTAAGAACAGAGACAGCTACCAGAATGTTCAAAGGAAAGAAAAATGGCCAAAATAATTCTGTTTTCTATTAAACATAATGTTCCTTCCCAAAAATGCAATTCAGGGAACTTTAATATTCTCTTTCAGGGAACTGTAAGTAGTGCCACAAAAAAAGCTCACTCTCTTTTTTTTCTGAAAATATGGTTATCTTCATAACGTAAAATGTTCTAAATGTGTAACAAAAAAAAAATGCGTCCTTTATAACCATCCATATTACTTCCTACACACAAATGCATTTGTACCTACATATCAATAGGATGTATGTGCACATCACTGCAACATTACCTGGCTCCTACCTGAGGACTATCTATCTCGCCATTACCCTTAGAAACACCTGTTTTGAAATTACAGGGCTAGGGAGCTCTAGGTTTTCAAGAGAAAGGCAATGTTGCACTATCTGCCCTCGGCATGCTACTTTGACTAATCCAACCTTACATGTTAGTAGTTTCCAAGAAAAAAGGCTACATATAATTACATGCAAGAGGTCTAGGGGAAAGGTGGATGATGTGGAACAAAAAGCACATTTTTAGGAGCTTTGAAAGCTGGTGTGGCTTACCAAGATCAATGACATGTCATCCCAGAGGAGCACTGAAGAAACTCTTTGTAGTTCTGCTCCCTTTCTGTCTATCTGTATTTTGTATTTCTAAGCAGGCAATTTGCAGGCAGCGTGCACGTGCACGCAGCCTGGGCATGCATTTAAGCACACACAGCATCCAATTAACACAATGTTAGAGATTACAGACCAAGTACTGTGCAAAGCTGGGTGGTACAAAGAAATGCATATTTAAATTAGAAGTTAACTGTTAGAGAAGGAGTTGACACAGGAGACAGAGAAGTTGTTGCTGTGATCTCATCAACACAATGTCCATTTAGCAGATATCACGTTAGCAGATATCAAAATGGCTTCTACGCCACGGAGAGCGGCGTGTTCTCATTTCAACTAACGCATCTCAAACATAAAGCAGTGGGAAATACTGTAAATAACAGATTTTTAAAAATAGTCCCCAAGAACAACAGAAAGTCTAGCTGAAAAGAATACATCTCCATCAGATTTAAATTGTTTTTCAAGAAACAGCCTCTCAGCTTCATAAAAAAGAGCTTAATACAAGAGGCAGTACAGAAGCAGATTGAGTGGAAAAGATTTTCTAAGCTGCTGAATTTATAGCAAGGTAAATATCATTAGAGCAAAGGGTTCAAGGTAAGGAGAAAAAATGAAGAGAAGCTTTCCTCCTACAAGTGAGGGGCAGTGAAATTTTAGGACTCAGATTGATATTTCAGTAAATAATTATGTTTTTCTAACTGAACAACCAGCTAGACACAGCAAACTGTAATTAACACCAAGCAGCATAATACTACTTGGCATGCTTATACCTTGTTTCTGAACAGGAGGCTGCAAGAACCCCTTAAAAGCTATTCAAAGAAACTTATAATTATGTGCTAGTGTGATTAGGCTCTTCTAATAATGTCATGTCTATTGAGCGCACTCTATTGAAAAGCCCACATAAAAAACGCACAGTTGGACTGATCCATACGCTTATGTCACAAGCCCTCATTTAGAGATCTGAGAAATCAAAGAGACATTACTATGGAGATTAAGAAATTTGGTTTAGCACTGTAAAATAATATTATGATTGAATAATATTAGCAGCAGCTATTAATAAATGTGCCAGTATTTCCTATTGGAAGACACTATATGCAGTTGCTTACAGCTGTGCTAAAATTTTTAAGCTGTGGGACTGAATCTCATGTTATGGCTTTGGCGACCTGGAGCAGAACTTTGACTATAGACACAATAAATACACACTTTTGAAGTGCATGAAGGCTCCAAACACTATTAATAAGGTCATAGAACAATCTGATTACACATGCAATTACAGAGGTGTTAAATATTTTAATATTATTAAAAATAGTCATTATGATATAAACTCTCTTTTCTTCATCTTTATTGCAGGAAACAAAGATATCGCCTACAATTGTATGTAAAATAAGCCATCAAAGTGCTCTCAGTCCAATTGCGTTTGTAATTTGCTCTTGTTCATTTTAATTTAGAAGGACACAAAGGTACAAGCAAGAAATGAAGCTGCCTGCTACCTTAGGCAAATTAATCCATGTACTCAGGAATGTATTCTCGAGAGTTAAACACAACAGCGCGATTCCTGGGGACCCATGAGTATACCCACGTATAGTTTGTAGACAGTTGTAGATAATCACATCTCCTCGCACAGCCTGGATGAGTGTTCAGAACACGGAACAAGTCAGACAGAAGAGCCTTCTGTGTGCCACTCAGCCTCCCTTCCCTCTCAATCAACCTCACACCTCATCTCACACACATCACCTCCAGATCTACCTATTATTATTATTTCTGGAGTCAAAGCAGAATTTACCACTCCTACCTGGAAAACGCCCTTGAGGCTGCAAAAACCTTCAGACAAAGCCATGAGGGATGTATAATACAGTATGAAGAAAATAAATTCATGTCCATAAAACAAGGCATTACCATTCTCTTCATCTCCTTGGAGACCTGATGAGCTCCAAGGTGGTTATAAAAGGGCCGGTCAACACCCCAGTGTGGCGGGTTATGGCTGATGGAATTAGCGCGCTGACGGTTCATCTTGGCTATTGTGGCTTTCTCATCTTTCTGAAATACAAATGAGAGAAATACATGATAAATTTTGAAACATGAAGATGGTAGTCGTTCTCCAAGCATCCCTCACTTCTGAGGGATTTCTCACTCCATAAACTGGATTTGCACCTTGAACTTTATGAAGTGGCTGCTGATCAGCAGCAGTCCCAGTCAACCATTTCTTTTTCTTCTCATTCATTTGAGCACCTGCCCTTAAATGGTGTCCACTATTTTATTCCTTTGCTTGTTTTGAATAACCATCATAACCTGTGCAACCTAAGACAGGGACCATTCCAAAATGGGGACATCTATTTTGTTTTTCAGTAAACTGAATCAGAACGAATAATTTCAGGTAGGAAATTGCAGTTCCAAGCTGAGGTAGTACATAGAGAGTCCTAAAAAACAAAAAAAACAAACCATCAACAACAACAAAGACTGATGCATCTTCACGAGAAATGACACACAGAGCAATCTCATCTGGCTGAACGGCAGGAGCCTTGAAGCTCCTTGAAGTCATGGGAATAAAGGACCCTTTTCTCTGTAGATATAAGCAAACAGTTTTCCACACTTGCAAGAGCGTCTTCCCAGACATGCTAAGGAAATCAATGCTAACTGCAAAGTTTGTCATTGACACTAACTTTCCTGAAGCTTGGACAAAGTCTTTGGTTTGGTTTTTAGAGCTGGTTGGATCTGCTGGAAGGGCTTCATTCAAGTTCACTGTCACCTACAAGAGCACAGAAGTGCAGCAGGGAACCAGGCTAAGCAACAGGCTGGTTAGCTCCTTATCTTGAATGTATTCTCTAGCTAAAAAGACAGGCAAGTTTCCACATGGAGTATGTTCTGTGGAAAGACAGGGGCTGATTGAACTCTTTAATCTTCTCTGGAAAGACTGCACTGGAGACTTGCTCAGTGAGGACTGTGCAATTTACCTGTACTGACTCAGAAGGCAGAGGGGTGGCAGTTATTACAATTGTGCTTAAAAGACACAAATTCTGGAGAGACTGAAAACTTGGTCAGTAGGAAGAGGTACTACTTGGCTGTTTATTACTTAAAAGATTAAACTTTTTCAAGAGAATTGCTGCTCCATGAGATTATGGGGGAAAAAAAAAGAGACATAATAGTTAATTTTGGATTTCAGGAAGTGTTCAGACAACTTAATAATTTAAAACTTAATAATTTAAAATGAAAATATCAGGTTTTTTTAAACACTAAAATTTTGGTTCAAGTGTTGTATGACAATACAGGCAGTTCTGTATCTTTTCTTTGCCTGGAGTCTGCTCTCCCTACATATTTATTTAGATCCCCCAGTATTCACTGTAACTTACATCTGTTAGGAGACTGCAAAATACTTGGTGTTATTTCCATGGTAACCAGAGAGTTAAATGTCAAGCATTATACTGCCTTAAATTTTTATTTTTAAGAAATTTTTAAAAGCCTGCAAAAATTCAGTGCTGGGGAAAGCTGTCTGATTGACAAGCATGGGAAATCATCACGTCTTTCCTTGTGAAGAAGAGGCAGCTACGACGGCATCATTTCCCATGAGACCACAAGCTCACCACGCAGGCACCAAGCGTCCCCAGGAATGTAGTGCTGCAGTCTTCATGGCCACTAGCTGAGCCCTGTGGTGCTATTTGCAACACGAGTCCTATGCTGAACATCTGACTGCCCCCGTGACAGTAAGTAGCAGTGGTCACTGCAGCCCCAGGTTGTCGGCAAAGATCTTTTTCCACCCCATCATGATGACAAGTGCAGCATCTCAAGGAAACTCAGTGGGAGCAAACCTAAGGCAGCTGTCATCTCCCAGGACGTTTGCTGGGGATAATCGTACGTGTTCCACGTCGCACATCCTCAGGACGGCAAGCGCCTCCCATGTCACCACTTCCCCGCATCGAACCCACCACTGTTTCATCTGCAAGAACTGAAAATTCCATCACTTGGCACCAGCTGAATTTCACATGAGCAATCATGAGAGAGCCACTGGATAATCTCCAGGACAGCTGCGTTTTAAAGGTTTCTAAAAATACACTAACATGATGCAACACTGATGTCTAGATTTGAGTTGGTTTGAGGTTTTGTTTTTTAAAAGTCACTGCTCTTTTTGGTCTCTGCCATCATTCATTGCACTTTCTTGTGTTTTTTTTTCAGTTTTGCAATCTTTTTCATAGTTATGCTTTTTTCTTCTATGATGTGATGTCAGAAAACTGGTAGGAAATAGACTTTCATTATCTCCAAGAAGATATGTATTGTTTTCAATAACAGAAGTGACACCGACAATCCATTTTATTATAATTTAGTGAAGGGTTTTCAAGGAAAAGCAATCAAAAAATCCAGACATTTAAAGTAGTTCAAGGACCTATAAGAGCAAAGCTATTTGATTACATTACAAATGTTTTTAGATCAACAGATGATAAAAGATACATAGAGCAGGTTTCTCTCCATGAGTTAGCAAATTTGGTTAGAATTTGAGAAAAGCCTTAATGTCAAAAATCCAAGCAGATGTACTAAACCCTCTCAGCCAGTGAGTGATCCTTCTGCCTGCTGCTAGTGCTGGTGACTCTGAAGCACGACTTGATTAATTTGAAGGGAATAAAAGTCCTCATACATGTTTATTGACTCATCTGGGTTGAGGTAAGAGTGGGACAAGTGGGTAAATGTATACTTCTGAGATTGTTTCTAACCGTGAGGTCAAGCGCCATAAATTTTCCACGGCTACACGAACTCCGGCAGTATTTCCCCCTCCATGTCCTGTGGAAGGTTTCCGCTGGATTGTGAACTATATTTCAACTGTATTTCCAATCAGGTTAAAACACATATATACAAGCATAGGCAATTATTGGTTTCCCACATTACATACTGGGCTACTATATTATCATGAACAATAGGACTTTGTTGTTAACATTAACACTTAGTCTAAAATATATATTTTTTTAAACCTGATGTTTAAAAAAAGTTGAGTAAATTTATTTTCAAGAAAAATCACTTTTTCAGTGGGTGATGATAATAAGAATTAGAAGGTTCACAACTCCTCTGTGGAATTTTATGAGGATCCCTCCTCTGTTTCTTCCTAGCTAAACGACAGCACGAGGGCAACTTGCACAGAGGCACAACAAGACTGGGAAGAAGAATAAAGAAAAGAAAGAGATGATACCTGTCAGTCCTACTCATTAAAGGTATTACCAACAAGAGGAGCAGGTGCAAAAGTTTCTGACAGCAATGAGTTTTTCAGATTTAATGTTGCTAGACTCCAGAAAGCTCTTGTGGGAACTTTTGAAATCTGGACTCACAAAAAGACTGTAAATCTTATTCCCAGAGGTTTTATTGTGTTCCCACCACCAGTTCCCACACATTGAGCTACAGTAATGCTATGGTAAAACTGCAGAAATAGCTAGGATTTTTAATACTTATCAATTGCATCAAGAATGCCTTCTCTGGTATGTGGCAGGATTTTCCAACATATTGATCACTATCAGTGTAACAAAGCAGTGAAATCTGAGCATGGATCAGCCATTTCAGACTCAGCTACATATTATTCTTTGAATTACCTTGAAGCCCTATTGACATGTGAATGATATTTCTTGCAGTACTACATGCTCCAAACCATTGCCTTCATAAATCTACATGAGCAGAACCCTGCTGAGCTGTGATTAAATTTGTTAAATTGAGAAATCATCACATTGGATTGATTGTGTTTTAGGAGAGTCACATGCACAACATTTAAAGGATCATTTTGTTTCTTCAGCTGGGTCGAGTTCCAGAACATTATTTAGAAAAGAATGAGAATTGTTTTTCTAGGAGTTACGGCCAAAGTTTTGTTGAGTTGTTTTAAGGCCACCATCAACAATCCTTTCTGAAACTATTGTGTACCTGTGATTGTTAAAAGAAACACCCATGTTTACTGCAATTGAACGACATCAGAAAAAAATAAATATTTTTTCAGTTTGCCCACTTTGTGGACTCAGCACTGCGTGTTTAGTCAGCAGTGTTGCTCATCTGTTGACAGTCACATTTTCTTTCCACTTGTGTTCAAAGCAAAGCATTTCCCCAGACTTCTGACAACGCTGGAGACAATAAAACTAGCCATAAACATAAGGTGTTGTTAAAATCCTATTCACCTTAAGGTCTGTTTCCCACTCCTCCAAATACATACTTTTCCACCCTTCTCAGAGTAAAGGCTTTTATCAATGATTAGAAGTGATGAGAAAGGTAGTTGTGATGGTTCTGCACTAAGCACCACCTGAACTGAAAGAAGAGCAGAAAGTTGCCAACAACCATTAAGTGACACGCTCCAGAAACTCCAGTAGCACATGAACTTAGACTACTGGATACTACAACAATAATTAAACTGAGTACTGTAAGAAGAGCAGGGATGTGACAGGATAGCAGTAATGACTGGGACAGATATTTTGAATAAAATGCAGGAGAAGAGATCTAAAAGTTATGGAGTTGAGGGTGCCAAGCTGTGTGTTAGGACTGTTAGAATCTGCAAGGTAAACTTAAAAAAAAAAAAAAAAGGTATAACAAGAATAAAATAAAACCACTGTGTAGAAGGATAAAGACTGTACTGAGTAATGCTGGGTAGTTCACTACAATGCCTCAGAGTTAAGTTTGGGAGTCAGTAAAGATCTGGGTAATAGTATTACTAATTCTAGCTGATAATTCGTTGTTTATCTGGAAACACAGACTTGCAGATAAAGAATGAAGATGCAGAGCCAGTAATAGAGTAAAGGCAAAGATCTCTTTGGAGAACTCCCGTATTTCTTTCATGCTAAGGTAGTAAGTCCATGAGAAACACATCCAAATGTCTGAGAAAAATGCTGAATAAGGACAAAAGTCTCCCTTGCGCATGGCACCTGATATCGTGCGAGGATACCAGAAACTTAAAAATCTATATTACGTTATTATTTCTCCTCAGATAACCAGTACTGCTCCAGGAGAGGCAAAAGAGACGAGGGATCATAAGCATAGCGTTATAAACAGAAAACATGACTAAGCTAGCAGCAAAGCTTCAGTGTGATGTGCTGAAGTCACAAGGACCACCTCTGTCCCAGATCTGTGCTAAACTGCCAACTGCAATTTCAGTTCTAGTAACAGATACTTTTAATAACTACTTAGTCAGGAATCATGATGCAGAACTTGCAAAGCAGCAAATGCTGGGCTTGGATTAACAGCCTTGAGAGAAAGTTTTCCTAAAAAGAAAAAAATACTGTAGCTCTTACTGGCCTTTTTTTTCCATAGAGCATTTGACAGAGTGAGGTATTGGAGACTCATGGCTAGGATGGGGAATAGGAAGCTGGGGCAAAGAGCCGGTTTCCAGTGAAATGGCAAGAAATAGTTTTGAATGAGGATGTATTAGTCTGGATGAAAAATACTAGTAGAGTTTCTCAATGATTAGTCTTAGGATAGATTTTGTTTAAGTTTTTTCTTATTGCATTTGGCACCAAGAGTAGCAATGACAGATTTTGCTAATGACAGAATCAGAGATAGTGTTTGATAGATAAGAAAAAAAGGAGTGTTAGCACCTGACATTTGAGGATTGACATAGTAGAAATGGGACCTGAGACATTAGAGTACTCAAATGCAGGATTATTCACTTAGACATTGCAGTCAGAAACTTCATTTCATTATCAGGATCACATAAATTCACCACAATAAACATCAGACACCAAGATAATCCAACTATGCAAAGGTAAAGGCTTCCTTTGATGACTGCAAAAATTAAGACCTTGCTGTGAGAGCCTGTGCTTGTCTCTTCTTTGTTGTGAGAAGACATTAGAAGAGTTGGTCTTAGGAGAAAAAAGGCTAAGAGGGAGAGAGGGGATACAATTGCCGTCTGACAGCAGACACCAGCCAGCCAGGTTTTAGCCCACTGTTTGCACTAATGGGAGCAAACCAACCACAGCAACATTCAACAGACCTTTATGATGGAGCCTGCTAATTTTATGGCAAGAACTACTCTCTCTCTCTCTCTATATATATATATATACACTTATGTATATGCATATATATAGTTCCACATTAAAATGAAATGCATTTCACCCTTTGTATCTCACACAGTTAAGACTGTTTTATGTCTTAATTATGAAAACCCTAGCTTAACGAATTGAAAGAAAACACAAGGAAAAGAAATTCAGAACTTTGGATCTATTTTCAAAATATTCCAAAAACTTTCAAAAATCCACAAAAACTTTTATCTAGTGGAACATTAACACTGCAATAATAAAGTCATGCCTGCACTGCTCTGAGGTATCTGAGCACTGCCTTCTTCAAAGGCAAGAGCTCATCCACAAGAGCAGCAGCATCACAGGACAGGGCAAACAGAAAGGACTACTCTCATCTGGAGGTAAACATGAGGAAAGAGAAACTAAACAGTTGGACTGGACTTTAAAACTTTGCGGTTTATTCTCTTTCAATAGAACGTGACTCTTCTGTGTACCAGATAGAAAACTAGGACTAGGTTATCAGCTCTAGCGGTGTTATTTAAAAACTGAGTGATCAGAATCTAGCGCTTTTTTCCCCCCCTAAAACTTGAGTAAATACATTGCAGTTAATAGCATCCTTAAGAAGAAAAAAAAAATCTTATTTTCAAAGGAGCTAGTCTGAGTTCTTGGAACAAAAATATTAGATAAATGTTCCTTCCATTTACTCTGTGCCAAAGAAATGGCATTAGCACCAAGAAAAAGTCAAATAAACAAAAAAAGACAGGAAATTCAAAGTTATGGCTCCCCACGGCAACAGTAAGTAGAAAGGGCATGGAACAGATGCCGTTAGATTTTATACATTTATCATAACTCGTGGTATTGTTGGGTTTCAATGGCTGTGGGACCAATGAACCAGGTATTCAGATAATTCAAGTCTGCCCGTGTGAACTGAGGAATAGCTCAGGCAGTTACTTGGGTCAACTACGTATTTGCTCTCGGGACAGTGCAAATCCTGTGCCTGCTGTATGAGGACAGCAGGAACCCAGACATGACTTTCAGAAACTCATTATTAACTTAGGTGAACATCTTATAGTCATTACTGGAACAGACTGAACACTAAACCTGGCTAAACACATCACAGGAATTCATTAAAATCAAGCAGAAACGGAAGAAAAAAGTGAAGTGTAGGAACTTTGTCTAGCATCAGGCAAAATATTCGAGACTGACTGAGCTGACTATGGGAGAAAGCTTTTCTCACTTCTGATCATATTAAGTAAAAATGAGTTTTTAAAGAGAGAAAAAAATTATTTACGAATGGATAGGAAAAAATCTATGGAAGCAAGAAGTTGCAGCAGTATGGGCAGACCAGGAGCCCCTTAAACTCTAAACTCCAAGATTTTGGTTTCTTCATGTTTCAATTTAGCACCGTAACTATGTAGGACATGTGCATATCGCAATTCTTAGCTACCCTGGGATGTAGCACATGAGAGTAGCGTTATAGTAGTGCCTAGAGACTTCAGCTGAGGGCTACGCTGTAACAGAGCTGCAATAAATATATATAAAGTAGTGAATGAAAGAGAGGGGGGAACGCGTTTTATTCTACCGTGGAAAATGAAGGCACAAAGGTGCAAGTTGCTCAAAATCTAAGTGTGGAATGGAATCCCTATCTTTCCTGAGTCTCTGTCCAGTCTCCTAGTCAAAAGACAGCTCTGCGTTCAAACATGAACTCAAGTGCCAAGTGCTGTGTGTCTGGTTTTGAGTTATTTTTTGTCTACACCAGCAAGAAGCAGTATCCTCATCCTAGGTCTTTCTCTTCTTTCCAGAGAAATCTTCAGTTCTCCACAAAAACATGCAGACAATTTGGTGAGTGCATGATTTAAGAAGTCAGTATAGTTTCTCCACCCCAGGAAACAAGGCCTGGCCATAAGGGTATTTTGGTTTATGTTCTTAAATCTACCTAGCAAAGAAGTAGTGTTTTAGGTATAAACATCATCTGGCCCACTGACAGGCAGTGATGTTCAGGAAACAATAATCTTGCACGGCAAGCTCTAATCCTCTTTTGAAGATTGATAATTGTTAATGAGATTTATCCTATGAGCAGATAGAAACCAAAACATCAGCTTCTCTCTTTAGCAGACAATAAGGGATTTTCTTGGAGATTTTTTACACAATATCCATTAAGGAGATTTAAGGCTTTCATTCTCTCAGGAAATGAGGCGATGCAAGCAAAGTATTTCTGTATAGATGTTATAGTTTTTCAAATCAACCATGCTTTTGGAACATGTCACAAACACTAATGCATTTAATCTCATAGTAGTCATATTTACAGCTATGGGAAAGTTTAATTGGTCTTAGATTTGGAAATATTTGAACTGGTTTTTAATTCAGGCCAATCTTTATATGCTTTCCCATACTATAAATAGCAAAGTAGTGTCTATAGTGCAGAAATTACTTAGAGAAATATTACTGGCTAAGCTCAACTAAATGATCAAAAAGGTTCCTTTCTAGCATTAGAGTCTCTACCATTATTTAAAAGGATACAAACTAGTGCTAACATCAACCTATTTTCTGTTACTGGCAGCCTCACAAAAAGAAGAGATATTGGCTGAAGTCCACTTGGGTTCGACTTGACTACAGTTCAAGTCGGTAAAGTCCTAATAGCCTTATTTTGTGCGACCCGACCCATGTCATAGCAATAGGTATGATCTTATACCACTCTCACAGTGATCATCTGTCATTACAGTGGGTCAGATTTCCTCACCTTCAGAAACAGAGGCTGAAAAGTAATGATAAGAATTGTTCTATTTTTTTATGCTCATGGTAATGTGGTGAGTAGGTGGACAAAACCACCTCTGTCTGTAATCTGTCGGAGAAGAGGTCTTTATGGTTTTAATCTATTGCTTTAAGAACATGTACAAGTATCAGATTTAACTGAAAAAATACATATCTATATTAATGGCATTCTTAGAAATTGTTTTGGAAACAATTCAGGACAGTTTCTCTGCTAGAACTAGAAAGTACTTGGTGCAGAAACATGCAGAAGGTGGCTACATTCCCTTCTATGCATGCAAAAGTTCAGGAAGAGGAGAGAGAACTGGGAGTTTTTGTCACTGAAGGTCTGGTAGTCAACTCATTCATCTGAAAAGGCTGGTGTTTATTGTACTTTGCTGTGTTGGAGACCATATCTAGTTATAAAAAATATCTAAATTTGTATTGTTTTTTCAGACTTACCCGTTTCTGGCTGCACTGTACAATCAAGAAGGTCTCAATACTGTGCTCTTTCAGATAAGCATTGCGTTCCCCTCCAAAGCCCAGCTCCACCTCATAGTCTCCATTGAGATAGTTCAGGGTAGCTTTTGTTATATGGATGCGCCTGGAATGAGACAAAAGACAAGCCAGTTTTGTAGGCTCTGAGAATTTATCACCTAGAAAACAAGTTCCTGTCACTGACAGGTTCAAGGTACTGGATCAAACAAGCAATAAACCCCCATTTATTTAGTCATGCCACTACTCTTACAGATCTAGTATGAGAGTTTTATCTGTTTTAAAGGAAGCAGGGCAGGAGGTATCTTCTTTAAGAGAGAGGTGTTCACATAAAGCATCTTACACATCCCTTTATAAGCACCTCCTGAGATATAAAGGACTCATTTTTTTTAGTAATTTTGTTTTAACACACAGCAGATACATATATTTGGGTGAACACAAGCCCTTCACAAGGACATGTCTACTCAGTGTACACACGTAACATACACTGTAGCAGGTATCTTTGTTGTCGTATCACACTGATCACTGAGGTACAAGTGGCTTGTGAAGGTACCCTACCAAGTACCATAATCTTATGCGTTCTTTCAGAGCAGGGAAAAGATGGAAAGACACGTAGAAAAAGTCAATTTGGCAGTAACTCTGCCACCTTCAGTTGGTCCATAGAGTGGTGAAACAAGCGCCGATCCTTCTCTCTCACAGGAATGTTTCAAAACAAAAGGCTGGTCTGAAATAACGCTTCATACAATATCCATGGGTAACTGGGATGCTCTCCAGCAAACACTGTTAACATACAGTCATACTTCTTTGTAACCATGACCAGCTCTACTAGTGTTTGCACAGATGTGCTCATTTCTGTTGTATCTATCAGCTTTGTTTCACAGAGAAAGAATTCAATTCTTACCACAGAAGCATATGCCCATCTTAGGATTTTGCAGGCTTTCTGTAACCAAAGACACGCAGACATAGAATAAACCTGCTAACATTTGTAGATGCTTCAAACACCACACCCACAGTTCATTTCACAGCAGACATACAGACTCTCTGAATCTCTGACCCCCATTTCCCCACCTCACTGTGACATTGCAGACACAAAACAACACATAGTTTAATGTGACAGCTTTGATGAAGCGACTTACCCAGCTTTGCCCCCTGCTTCCATGTGGTTGGCTAACGTAACGTCATTGGACCACACATCAAACTGCCACTTCCTAAGGCCCAAGACGCCGCAGTGAACTCTCCCACTGTGGATTCCAACCCTCATATTGACATTTACTCCTGTTACCTCCCGGACTAATCTGAAAAGATATATGGAGAAAAAGGACATCGGTAAGACCTGCATGGTTGCAGTTGGTGGCACAAACTTGCACCCAGAACACAAAAATCCATAATGACCCATACATTATTCACACACACACATGATGCTGCTCATCCACATCAACAGCACAACAAAACAAAACCAGACCAGCCCTTGGATGACCTGGCTGGCCAAGCAGAGTACTAATTCCAAAGAGGAGCTCTTACAGTAAATCCATGTACTCTGAACTCATGGTCAAGTTGACAGCTCATAAAAAAAACCTAGCCAAAACCCAATACCTTTGGGCAGTAAAAGGAATAAAGTGCTGGTCTCTGATTTCCATACCAAAGCTGGACATAACCTGCCAGCACTCAGCCTCATTGAGAGTAATAGCATATTGCAAAGAGAAAAAGGAAATTATTTCAGAGATCTTAATTTGTCTACGTGGTGCCAAGAAGCAACTCTTCCATAAATGAAATATAATATGTGTGTGAAATACTCCACTGCAGCTGGAAAACAAGAACAGGGCTTACAGCTGCAGTCAGAGCAGCAAAACCAGAGAACCACATCTATTGCAGTCAGTCCAAACAGGCAGCTACAAATACTCAAGCTCTGATTTTAATGAGGTTTTTGGATGCTCTGCTTACTCCCAAAATTACTGCTGGAATACTTTGTGGGTTTTGCCCTTTTAGGGCAAAAATTAACTTCAAGAGTTGTTCACATGGAAAATATAGTTAGGAATGTGAGTAGGGGAAAGTCGTGATGAAGTCATCAGAATAACTCTGCTGCTTCTTATTGGTGATCACTTCATTCCCAGAATGTCCATGTTTCACAGGCAAATTCACCTACACCACACAGCACAGCCCTTTCCTTTGAGCCGTTAGATCCTTATAGCATGAACTTCTATTTCCTACCGATCAGATTTCAGCCTCTTTGGTCTTCACGTTCATCTAGTCCTTTCTAGATAACATTCTCTGGACATGTTAAATCCTCCCATCTTCCTAACATGAACACAGATCGAATATTTATGCTTTAGTTATTAATGAAAATAAATGATTAAAGATAGACAAATTCTGGAGTTTAGTTCATTCCTCAGAGTGTAATATGCCCCTTAAAAGACTGTTCAAGATGACTTCTTGTTGAAACAGCTCCTATCCTTTTACAGTTCTTTTTTTCCTTACAATCCCTATCTTATGTTTCACTATCTACTCGCTGAAGTGACATTCATTGTTTTTATCAGTAAGCAGCAAAGATTATCTGGCGGGAAAGGGAAGCTGCATATGGGTAACATGCCACAGGCTTACAAACTGAAAGAGTTCCAACCACACCACTTGGGAAAGCAACAGGAGTCGTAATAAAAACGCAGCAAGGACAACAGCTGCTGCAGTGTGGGTACAGCACTGGTGAGGGAGGAAAAACATGCTGCATGAGAGCTGCACCCTCTGCCAAGCCACTTCACTGACACAGGACCAGGGAACTTCTCCCAAGTAGAGTCATTGCTGAAAAAATTACTTTCTCCAGACTTTGCAGTAAACAAATGAGTTTTGTTATCCTTTACAGACAGATGAAATGCTTTATTGCCTTCCTTCTTTTTAAGTTCATTTATACAAGCAGTAGTGAATATAATTCTGTCTTTCTGACCTGGGTTAACACTCCCTGCCGTTACTGTGCACAGATGAAACCAGCCTATAGGGAGGGCCCAGTGCTGCTGAAGGCTGCAATCAAACGTTCAGCAGCTATTGGTTACCTTAATTGGGAAGCCTCTTACCTTGATCCGCAGGGGAAGGGGTAGGTAGGGATGGGAAAGGAGGGGTAATGAGATGAGAGTCACCTTCCACACTTACTAAGAGATAACATTGTTAAATGAGTTCATCATACACCAAGTGGGAAACAAGTTTTAAGGGCTGTTGAAGGGCTATTTGTAAACAAATACTGAGTGGACTTCAGCTCCACGTTTATTTCAAGGTAAGGTGAGTTTCAGCTAGTCAAGGAAGTCTAGACATCCTGGTGTTACTCAGCCTCCTAGGGCTGACAGCAACGTGTCAAGGTGTCTACATTTCATCAGGTCAGCCCCTGCAGAAAGTGAGACTTTTCTGGGCAATGTGCACAGTATCTTCTTTGTATGGCTGGTGGCTAAGAATTGCTGCTTCTGCATTTTGACAAGACACTTGATTACCTGCCATTTAACTGTACTTCACATAGAAGAAACAACCCTTCCAAGGGCTACTGAAAACTAGTTACTCGTCGCTCCTTTTATTTTGTGTTTTGCACACAAACCCCAGAAGGAGACTGGTGCAAAGCAAAAGGGTTTAAAATCAGGAAAGTAAAACCAGGAAGACGTGACAGTGTACACTGTATAAAAAGCAAGGAAATGCTGCTGTGTACTGTTCTTTGAATGGGGTGTCCTGGGTGAAACCACTGCATTTCAAACCACGTAGCTGTGTTATGAAAATGAGACTGCAAAGTGTATGTGTGTGTTGATGCACCTTGCAGAAATTCAAATAGTAAGGATATACTGTCTCAAGCTCAGCAAGTAAGTAGCTCTAGTTTTTATCAAGATGAAGTGGAAATTCCATCAATTTACTGAATGAAATGAGAGAATAGCATAGAGGTCTTCTACTTCTCTTTTGGTACCACTGATATTTTAGAAGATGCTTTCACAAAATAAATTAAAAAAAACCCCAAAACTAGAAAAGAAGGGAGAAAGAAGAAGAGTCTCTGTGCAGGAGAGATGGTGTAGATATTAAGGTCATCTCACTTACCACTCAAAACTTTGTGCCTAATCTTGCATATAATGAAGATGACCAAATAAATATTCCTTCCCTGAATTATGAAATAATTTGTCAGTGAAAACTCAGCTCATGTCTGATTGATACAAACAATATTGAACACTGTCTGCAGTCCTCCAAGTAATACAACTAGATATGGGTCTCATATTAGTTACTCTCTAAAGCCAGGAATCGTCTGGACAAATACAGAACTGCTAGTCTGACCTCAGGAGCAGGTTTTGGAGAGAAATCAGAACAGATTTTGGAAAGAAAGGAAAAAAAAAAAAAGGAGGAATTAAGAGAAAATAAAGGGAAAAGCACCATGGTCCCAGACTGACTTTATGGTTTTCTTCAATAATTAATTTAACTAAAGCAAGAAAGTCTTGAATCTGACCTTTTTAGCATAGGGACACATGGAGAAGAATTAGTTAAAGTAGACAAGATAGACCTTAGCAAAGGAATTGTGAGGTGACTAAAAAACTGATTTCAAGACAGGTAAGTGAAGAGACACTGAAATTTAATCAAGTTATTATTAATCTTCTGATTTCACATTTCTGTAATTCACTGGAATCTTCCTTCAGGAATGAGACTTCCAGTAATCACAGTAACCTTTGCCTTCCTCATCAAGAGATTGATGTCCGCATGGCTGTAATGGACTCAAGTGTCTGTCTTTTTGCTGTCAAATATTTACTGCATCTTGCTTTCTTGTTTCAGCTGGTCTCCCTTTTTTGCTGACATCAGTTCCCCAGTTTGGCTACCTTGTCTCTGATGTGAGGAAGACCTAACGGGAAAGAGAATCCACTTGCTCTTTGTTCTGAAATTCTCCCTGGGGAATACGGTACTTACGAGATGGCCTCTATCATATCCATTCCCATTTCAACACAGCAGTGTGCATGGTCAGCTCTTGCTTCTGGCAACCCAGATACACAGTAATAGCAATCACCCAGGATCTTGATACGTAAACAGTGGTTCTCCTAAAAAAACAACAAAAAAAAATTAAAATAAGGGAGAGAGAAGTATTCAGCTCATTTCCATGCTTGCAATAGCTTGCCTTTTAGGGCAGTGAATATATACAGAAATCCAGTGAAACAACACAATGTGTCATTCTTGCAACAGGAAAAAAATAAATAATCAGAATTATAATAGAAAACTTACAGCTGCTAGCTTATCAAATCTGGCAAAGAGCTCGTTCAGCGTCATGACCAGCTCCTGAGCAGTGCACTGGGAGGCCAGACTTGTGAAACCCTCGATGTCTGCAAAGAGGATGCTTGCGAATAAAGGGAGAAAAAAAAAAAAAAAAGTGTCACAAAATTTGAGCTGATATCTGTGTAAATTCTGGGGTAGAAGTCTAGGGATGGAAAGGCCTGTAGGGGTGTCCCAGCCCTATAGCAGCAAGAAGATAAGCACCCCTAATGCCATCTTACGATACATCTTCTGTCACACTTTTGTCACTTTCTCCCGCTTGAGGGGCATAGCCTCAACCCCTTCAGAGACCAGAAAAAGTGAGAAAACCCCACAAGCCTTTCATCCCCTCATCCCAGTCCCATGTCCAGAAAATTTCCACTATGCTGGGAGCTGCTGGTGGCACAATAACATTATCAGCCATCCTTACCAACAAGGCACTCCTATGCAGTGACCAGATTAGCCCAGCTATAAAATCACTTACCCATTTTGTTCCCATTCCTCAGCCTCTCAGCTCAGCATCATCGCCCGTGTTCTAACTCTGATGCAGAAAAACCACACCGCTCTGCCCGCTTCCCCTGCGAGTGAATAACCCTAACCTGCTTACCACAGCTTTCACTCATGCTTTGGTGGGCTGCTTCTAGCCATGCACCCCAGCCCCGAGCCTGGCAGCACCCTGTCCTGTACCACGTGCCTGGCAGACACGCTCCTGCGATGTCCTAACTGCACAAAGCCAGCCCGCCTGCAGCTGGGCCGAAGGCGTGGGGCATCAGGGCTGGCTGTGCCCGAACACATTTGGCTGTCCTGGTGAAGATATAGCGTTGGGCTTTTTTATGCTCTTCATTCTCTGAAGAAGGAAATCTAAACTCACTTCCCGCTGCACGTGCTTCTCACTCGTTGCCTTTTTTTTTTTTTTTTTCCACTCAGTTCCCTAAAGAACTACAGAAATGAAACCTGCCATTTGTACCACACCTTCCAGCTGGCTTAGTCCCTGAAACATTATCAAAATAGACACCTACAGCACTGAGGAGCTCCTCTCAGTAAGGCAGCAAGCAAGCACCACTCAACTTTCTGCCCAATGGCAAGCGCAGTCCTTGCCAACAGAGGAAAACCTCTGCTCTTGCAACAGAGATACTGCATCACTCCCATCCACCCAGGACAGACCAGGAAAGCCCTCTGAAAGCAGCAGTGACTGTTTGGAAAGCACAGTTATTTGAATCGCAACTATAAACACTGATTCTTTGATTTAAATTAATCAATTTTAATGTTGTACTGCAAAGAATAATTAAAATTTTTATGAAACAGATTCTGTCTCATTGATAATTACAACACTGGAAATACTGACTTGCAATCAAACGTGGCCATTATGCTAACTTTAAAACTATTCAGTAAAAAAAGCACCAGACTATGTGTATATAGATCTAAGATAAAATCTATATATGCACACACATTTATATAAATATAAAATTCATATGCTGCACATATATTGGAACACTTATCAAGTGGTTGAGTTCTTCTTTCAAGTTGATTATTGCACCAAGCTGTACTTGAATAGGAAGAGAAATTAAAAGTGTAAATAACAATCACTTTGGAAATGTTTCTTCTTTGTAAAATAAAACTCCCAATATGCTTTAGGAAAACGGCAGAAGCGATGTTTTCAGTTGGAATTCCCTGCAATGTCTTCAGACAGAACACAAAGACAACAAAAATATTTTCACAAGCATTTTTTGCAAAAATCTTGAAACACATTTCTATTCTGGCATGGTTTTCATATTTTCCTTCTACATTTCAACTCCAATAAATCACCAACCAAACATACTGCATTAAATATTTCCTTGTTAGTCAGACTAGAGCAGAAATGTACAAGAAAAATGCAAGACAGGAATGTAGGGATGTCTGAATCAAAATACAGTTTGCCATTTTTTAAACACTTGAAAAAGTATACAAAAAAATAAATCAAGATTTCACATATTTGTGAGTAAACCTCCCAAAGAAATACACTTCAAATCGACTGAAATCTTAGGGATGTGTCTATTGGTCAATAAGTAACTTAACTGTGTTAATATATAACGTACAAATAGAAAATGTCTCCAGTTCTTGTGGCAGTAAGAAAACATACCTCGGTGTGAGCATGCTCCTCTTCCAGCACGGGGCAAATTGCAAATTCCTCACCTGCGGACATGTTCACACGCTTTGCTGTTTGTGTGTTGTAACAACCATGTGTCATAACGGGAGAAATGAAGAGCAGTTGCTGCTCTGACATTCAGATAGCAATGGGTATATCTGAAAATACTACGCAGGGATGCCCTGAGCCTTCTCAAGTCTGAATCAGAAAATTAGAGCTAGTATAGTGTCCTAACAAGCAGGGATAAATAAGTGAAGGTTTCTCCCTCCATTACTCATTATCATCATGTCAGATAAATGGATCAGATATTCCTAGACAGTAAATAGTGGCAATATTTTCAACCAGGCAAATAAGAGTACTCAGCAGAGACCTATGGAGCTATCCTACACGCAGATTTATGCCTTTCCAAATCGAAACTACTTGATTACAAAATTTTCTCAAACTTGAAACCTCCTACGGACGACCAGCAAATCGCTATTTGTTTAAATTCAGCAGCTGTCTCCTTCATCTTGATCCTTGTCTTGCACTTCCAAGGACAGCACAGTTGCAGCTCTCTGGCTGAGTTCTAGAAAACTGCAATTATAGCGCTACAGAAGGGCTTATTATGAGAATAAAACCTGGAAAGGCTGCATGATGAGAATCAGAAATGCATTCTGCACACGAGTTGATAGCATTATTGGAAAGTTAACACTGATGTCCCTGTTAGGAAGCCAACATGTTACATGTACTACATGTAACACTTCTCAGAATAAGTGTTTTGTGTGAGCAAAGTGGGATGCATGAAATGATTTCAACAAAGCCAGTTTGATAACTTTTGAGGATGTCAGAGAAAAAGAAGTTTGCTTCTACGTAAAGCAAAGGAATAAATGGCAAGTGTTTTTTAGATGCTTCAGGTCTCTTCTCGCTCTTGAACATTTATTCCTCTGCTTTATATAAAAGTTGGGCAATAAGGTGAAGAGCTTCACCTGGCATATGCTTTTTTCCCCTTGTGTGAAAACCTGCTCAGAATTGGTTACATATTAAGCCCCTTGCATGACTCAGTTTTTCCACACTTCGTGATGACTGTGAAGGTATCTACCTGCACAGTCCAGCCCTCACCCCTCTTTCATGTCAGCTAATCAAGTAACGTATGAACCTTTTGAAGCACCTGAACGTATTCCATTACAAGCTTGATACATCTGCGTGACCTGCTCTGCAACCAAATAGCTACATCACTGAGCTATCAAAAGACGCTGCTTGGGACACACAGACTGCAACGAATGGAAAATGTCATCAGGATATGGAAAAGATGACATGGGTGACGGCAGAGGACTAAGCTGTGATCTGGAAACTGAAGACAGAGAGAGAAAAGACATATTTGTGGCAGAAGACTGGAGAAAGAACAGCATATGACCATCAGAGAAAACAGCCCTCGGAAACAGGAACCCAGCCCAAAGCCTCTCTGTCCTCTGCTCTCAACGGAGAGCTCTGAAAGCCACTAAATCACATTTTCCTCCTCCTGCCTATGTTCCCTCCACACACTCCTGCTATCACTGCAGCTCCAGCAGCAGACAACAAGGTTTATCACTCCCAATGACGCACAAGGGAGGAATGGAGAGCCATGTACGTGGTGCTGTGCCATGCCACTTCTGTTTCTTTTATTAGCCTGAGCAACCCTTACATTCAGCCTTCTCCCTGTAAAATACCCAACAGCCCAGAAGGAAGTAGGAAAAAAGTAGATTTCTCTTACAATAACCATCGGGGAACAGCATATAATCTTGATCCTGTGTTTAGTCAGAGCTTTTCTTTGAAAACAAAGCCCGTTCTATCTTCTTACATGCACCACATGCAGGTAGTGAGGGTGCAGAAGCATTTCCCAGTCCTGCAAGTGCATCTTATCCAGACTAGAAGCCTATCTTCCCCACTGTCCTTAGGTCCTCACACCACACTTTAGTCTTTCATGCCAGACTATCCTTAGCAATGAAAAGATTTTATTAAAGGACAATGGTGATGGATGATTGTGATGAAGGGCACAACTCAAGCCAACTATTTGTCAGTTTTCAGAGGGCCAGGCATTTCCTTGCTGGTGGAAGCACAATGCCAGTAATAGGCCTTCCATGTGCCAAAATGTGAGGTAAATGACAGTGGTCAAACAAAAGATCAAATGGAATAATTATTACAGCTGTAAAATACTGTGAGATAAGCAAGGCCGTGGTTTAGAAGTACTATTAGCTGAAGCTGACTGGAAGAGATTGACCACACAATCTGCAGCCTGGGCATCAGCAATTATTATCGGCCTTGGGTCTCAGTACCTTCAACTGGAAGGCTATTGCTTTGTGGAAAAACCAGTTTAGAACGTAATTAAAATGTTGTAATGGCTTCAGAGCTCTTGATACATTTTCCATTTCATCACTGCCTTCAGATTTACCATCTGATTGGTTTTTGTCCAGCAGAAACCAGGGTATGACCTCAAAAAAGACAAAAATATGCTTTATTTCTGGGAAAGACAGACAAGAAAAGGAGAGTTATTATTCATTTTATAAGGGGTTTTAGGGGATTTTTTGTTTGTTTGAGTTATTTTTCTGAAATATTTCTGTTTAATTTTGGTTGAAAAGTACCACAAATTGTGTTATAGGGTAGAGGTGAATACTTCCCTAAGCTCCAATTTCAGCTCCTATTTCCAGCAAGGACTGGCTCAAGATTTCATAGCTGTACAAGACAAGGTCAGTTTTGTGCCTGCTGCCCTACATGGCTCATGATGCTGAGAGGGAAGAAAGATGAAAAGGCACTTGAGTAACTTCCAGATTCCACCATCCTCCCCTGTGTTTAGGGACCAGCCTGATAGCTGCCTGCTCTCGCCCAAGCCCCCAGCAGGGGAACAATAGAGGCAGATACACAGAATGGAGCATCCTCGTGCTGCTGGCTCCTGCCGATCCCTAGAGCCCAGGACTAGGACAGCACAGGGCAGGCTAGGCACACAGCTCTATCGTCGCTGTCACCGGGATGCCAGCCTCTGCCTGAGTTTGGCACACACCAAAATCACCACCACCACCAATGTGGACTGCGAGATCTCCATCAGCAGGATGTCCAGATGCTTTTTGCAAAGGCAGAGTGATGTGAAATGTAGAAGAGCAGCTAAGATGCAGAGCCAAGAGGAGAAAATTCTCAAAGTGCTGAGCTCAGATTTCCCTTTTTTTTTGGTCTGTAACGCATTTATGGAATAGTTAAGATACACGTGGATAGGCTACTCAGGTAGCAGCAGGAGCCTCAGTGCAACTCTCTAGAGATCAGCAGTGTGAGCCTGCCCAGCTTGGACTGCTTTCACAGTCTATGCTCAGGTCCCTCTCACTGTACCCTGGGTCTTCTCACTGCAGGTCACTTAGAGCTAGCTCCTGCAATTCAGGTTGATTCTTATGACTACACTGCTAACACACCCTGAGGCAGAAGCATCACAGGACCTTTCAGATGGCAAAGGAGAAGGTTCTTAGCAAGCATGGAGGAAGCGGAGAGATCTTGGCAGAAAGCAAAGAATGACTTAAGGAGTAGGAAGAGCTAAGGACAGGTGGGAAGCAGGAAACCCATGAGATATTTAAAAACCACGCGCATCTACAGACAATGATTTTGAAGTGCAGACTTAAATGTTTGAAACTAACAGAGTTATCAAAGGAGGGACACAACACAGCCAGGTTTCCTTGCAAACGCAGGATTATTCAAAACACTAAATTAAATCATCAGTGCTTCTAATGTCAAAACAAAAAACCAGTCGTGTTCTATTTCAAGACATGTGCGTGCCATGCACGCCAGCCACAACATAAATCAAGCAAGGCAAGAAACACAAACCCTATCACCATCACAACGGTAATGCCAGTCATGAATATAAACACCATGTGTTATTGGAAACTGAACACCACAGGCACTGCATGGGAAACAGAACAAAAAACCCCAGACTCAGTGAGATTTAATGACTTATAAAAACATCAAAGTGCATCTGACTGCATGTGAGCCAAAGTCACGGCGTTTTACTGCAATAAGCACTACCTGCAAGAGAAGGAAAAGTTACTATACCATAATTAATCATTATTCACTAAATACAAGCATTCACGAGCAAAGGTGTAACAAGAGAAAGCCATCTGCTAGAGGCACAGGCTGCCCTTATCAGTGAATTCACTGGGCTTATTGATGAGGGCAGTATCACGCTATTTTACACCACCATCCACTGCTACTGGTGGTGCGTGTCATCGTCATGCTACAAACAAGAAAGAAGAAGGATGGACCGGAATGCAGATGACAAAACTCTCAGTTGAAGGGCTGGGTTAAGCCCTTAACACCAAACTAGGCTTTCACAGAATGGTTGAGTTTGGAAGTGACCTCCAGAGGTCATCTTGTCCAACCTCGCTGCTCAAGCAGGGTCACCTAGAGCTGATTACCCAAGACCATGTTCAGATGTCTTTTGAGTATCTGTCTCCAAGGTGGGTGCATCCCTTGAGTAGTTTGTAAATGAGACAATTTTCACACTTGGACATCTATTTAAAAGGCAGTTTCCTGCCAGCACTGTATGCCCAGAAGATGTTTTCCAGCTCCAGTGGCATAAACATAGTATTAAGTTCATCTAGAAGTTCCTAGATACAGCCACTTGTGAATGGGATGACAAGGAGGTCCTCTATGTCCTTTCTCTTCTACCCACGCCATGCACAAGAACTATTTCAGGTTCCAGGAACACTAAGTGAGAACTTCTCATAATGCTCTTTCCCTCCTTAATTTAATAGCAGCAACAATAAAAGGACAGACCAAAGTAAGGTGAGGACAAGTTCACAGCAGTGGCACAGTGACTGTGGTCAAGCAACATGTCTAAGTCATGTCTAAGTCATGTCACATGTCTGTGGCCCACACAGATCATTGTTCTGGATGACAGCCTGGTGACTGGTCCAGCCAAGGCTGCAAGCTACTTCCAGACTAATTCAGGTCTCAGCAGTACGTCAGCCTTGCTCTCTAGGGATGTTTATGTGACAATCTAATGTCATAGCCTAAGCGATGTAAAAAAGTTCTCCAGAACAGCAGGACATCAGATAGACCAGAGGTTAAAATATCTCCTTTTCCTACAGTCATGGAAAAAACCACCCAAACAGTAAAGATACACTCTCTTTCCTAAACTTTTATGGTCATTTCAGAGAAGATCCGTTTAGTGTTGGAAATCACCCATTGTTGTAAATGAGTTCTAGCACTTTTTTGACACATCAGCTGGCACAGCTCCCCTTTGGAAGTGGGGCTCCATGGTGCACTGTGATAGTGCTCCAGCTTAAGATCAGTCATGCTGGCTCCCACTTGCTCAAGAGGGTGAGAAGGTACCTATGTACACAAATACTTTGATAGGTAAAGCAATACTTCAGAGAAAGCATAACACAAAATAGGAGGAAATACACACAAAACCCCTACCAAATCAAAACCCCAGAAAACTGTGAGCCTTTTCACCTTTTTCATTACATCAAAAGTCAGAAAGCCTCCTGTCCCTCTTCCCAGGTAGCCAAAAATGTAACCCAAACCCACATCCCACATTGGAGAAGTTCACTTTGCAAGACCCTACCAACTAAAACTGGTGATAGAGTAAAAACCGACAAAGTAGCAGGAGACCAGATGGTTCTCGGAGACACTAGTGGCAATGTGCAGATTGCCATCCACAGAGCCACTGTGTGACAACAGCGAGGCTCGTTGCAACGTTATAAACCGCAGAACCCTGCCTTTACTTGATTTTCCCATGCGTGCTCTCAAATGAGTGTTACCGGAGGTTAGAACTGCCTTGGGGACTCAGCTGGGAGATGTACATCTCCTGCATAAACTCTCAGCATTTGCAGTTGCAGCTCTCTCTGTGTCAGCAACATACTCCTGGGAATGCCCCGCTGAGAGCGTCTGACTCTGCTGGTGCTCAAGAGCTGCTGAGAAAAATGGCACTAAACTTTCCGTCATGGTCAGGGCTCCTCACCTTGATGTCCTTCACTCTCAGCAGAGGAAATAGGAAGAAATTAAGATCTTGAAATCACCAACCAGAAGGGGAAGACTGCTCCACTTATATATGGAAAAGTTTTTCCGTGACCTTCCTAGGTTTGCAGTTTACAAGCACGAGTAGCAAAACTCATTTATTGGAACTTAGTTACAGCTAAGCAGCATCAGTACTAATTTTTTATTTTCAACATGAAAAACCTGCTACTCTCTCCCTCTCAACATCTTGAGTTAAAAGATTTTCCTCTTTCAGCAGGCTATATTTAACCAGATTGATTCTTCACTGGAAACAGGAGTAATAAATAGCCTTTTGGGAAGAAAAACTATTTAAGTAAGGCAAAACAAATAAAGATAGATATGCAGTGGCTACCAGCCAAACTATAGGTGGAGCATGTTACAGATCTCTTTGAGATGAGTAGAAGGAATTTTATTACTCCATCACCACAAGCCAAATTTGACACTGCTGTCTGTCAACCATAAAAAAAGAAATCCAAGCGACCTAAATGAGATTCTTGGTTTTCAAGAATGAGGGGTGTTGCACCTTTTTCATGTATCTAAAAAAGAACTCATGGGAATGTGAAAATTTTTCCAATCATTCTGGCAGGGGAAAAAAAATGTAAGTGAGAAAGATTCCAAGGCAGGCAAAGCTGAAGAATATACACAGACTTTTGCAGAAAGGTATAAAGGAACCATATAGATCGTGGACCCCAGCGGCGTGTCTTTGCCTGGGCTCTGGGCAAGTCCAGACTCACCCAGGTCTGCCTGAGCAGTGTAAAAGAGTTGGCAGGTCTATCCAAACTGGAGCTGGATCCAGCCCACACCAAAAGAAATCTCAGATTCATTTGTCCCACAAGACAGCCTGAAATCTAGAGCTGCACATAAGACAAAAAGGAAAAGTCACGTTATTTTCTGGGTTTCAAACTTCCTGCATGTTTTTTTTTGTGAGCATTCTTGGAATCTGTTTTCTGGCACTAGAGCAATCTCTGATATCAAAATCCTGCCAAAAACCAACACGAAAGAAGACAGAGCTAAGAGAATTCTGCAAGAAGTGACTATCCATTACCACCACAGCTGTAGGAGTCTGGCACTATTCCTCCCTGCTCTCCTTCAAGAGAACAGCTTGCAAAAGTGACTGAAGTCACAGAAGCAATGCAATAAGAAGGAAAAAATAACCAAAAGCTCAATTATTAAAACAAAAGACAACCTGCTGCATAAAGGCTGCGTGCCAGCTATTACTCGGTTGTCAGACAAGGCAAGAGAGTAATAAATTTTGGCACAGGTAGTTAACAGTTTCACTTGTACATCCTGGGTCAGGCACAGGGGATAGAGATTGAGTAAATTGTGCCAAATCAAGTTTGGGATTATTTCTGTTACGTATTCCCTATATCTTTGCCTCTGATGGTGAAAGAATGAGCTCTGCATAGCTGTGCAAACTGCATTTGGTCTGTTCTTCCCTGCTGCCACGGGTATTCAGTCAAACAATTATGCTTTTGTACTCCCTACCCAAAAAGCTGCAGTAATTCAGCAAGCAGTGGTCATTTCAACCTAACCTTACTTCTTCCTCACTCTCTCCACTAGTTTCCCCAGTGTCCTCTCCTTTTGTGACTTACTTACTCTGCAATTTTGGTAAATCAGGGTTTTCCCTCTGGAAAGTCACTATATAATGAAAACATTACATCAGTATATAAATGTCATAATTTAAGACATCAAGGAGCAACTCTGCCTTTCCTATAGTTATCCCATTTTCCACGGAACAGTAGGTACCAAAATACGCAGACTCTTTCACGGATAAGCTGAGACCGGACGAGTCATTTGATGTTCTATACACACGACTGCCATTTCTGTTTGAGAGTTTTCTAGATCAATAATACTGAAGGGGCCATGATTGCTGAAGAATTGGAACAGGAGTCTTACTGCCCTTTTTGGCACACTCAGCATGAGCTGACTCACTGCCTCCTCATTTCTGTACTTTAGAAAGTAATCGAGCAGTTGCATTCTTAAAATGACACTGATGAGACCATAAAAAATGGACCCAGAGCATATGGAGAAACCTGACTGCATACTTCATAATGGAAACATTCCGGAGAAACACCTATGAAACATCAGTGGAGAAGAACTTTAAAATGTGGACATAATCCTTTACTAATTATTCTGAAAACCAAAAATGGCTGGCCAAAGAAAATGGTACAGCTCATTAACTGAGGGGTCAGCTTGTTATTAATTAATAAAAAAATCCGATAATAAATTTAATAACAGAACACATGACATTTTCAGTGAGGAGATTGGCCATAATTTCAGAATTAAATGAAAAGAAAAAAATCCTGCAGGAAATTGAGCTCGTTATCTGGTTATTGAATGCTACATTACTATTCCTTACCTGATAAGAAGCAGTAATGAATAGATATCCTCAACTCACAAGTAAAGTTCTCCCAACTTTACAAGGGCTACAATTTAACATTAAGGGTTTGTTTCCTTTTCAAGATGGGATCTACTATCACTTCACAATTGATCAATGACACTTGACATCTATCTTAGGTTCCCTTTGGTGACAGAGAAAACTCCAGCTGCCATGGAGAAACAATGTAAAAGTAGTGAAATTCTGTACAATCAATATCAGCAGTAAAAACACTCCCTCTTAGAAGACAGTATAGGTGAGCTTACTAAATGAGTATCACTATGCAAAGATCATCCTTGAACAGGAAATATTAAATTCTATGTGCCTCTTCAGTCTCTGACATACTCATATTCTAAATACTTTGCATATGTCTATTAATTCATAGATCGTAAGCAGTGTTAAATACGCTTTATGATATTCAGAATATCTACTGTAATATCAGAACATTTACATCACTCTCTGTTTTTATTACACTGGTCAAGATACCAACTATCAAGACACCTTGAGCTTAATCTTTGATTCTGTGACCAGTTACTTAGCTGGCTTTTTTCTTTCCAAAATAAAATGGACCATTGCATCTCTAGCTTCTTAAGCATATGAAGTCTTCAAACTGGCATTAGGCAATTGTTAAAATGTCCTTGGTGCTAGAAAAGCAACACCAAACTAATTGCAGAGACAGCAGTATGGTATAGAAATAAAATATACAAAGGGGTTCAAGGTCACATGGGAAAATCATGGCAAAGCAGGAATTCGAATCCTGGGAACATTCCAGGGAACATTCCCACAAAACCTACTCCTGAGATGCTGGAGCAGGGAGTGTGGTGAGGCAGGTCTGCCCTCATGTTTGTAAGTCTTTTTAACTTTCCACTGAATCTGCCCTGATTTTTGCTATCAGTGGTTTCTTCTCATAATGAAGCAGGCATATAATTTTAACTTGATTTCAAGAGAATTACTTTAATTGCCACCACCAGAATAATGGATCTGTATATAAAGAAATGGCTTTTTTCTTACATTTTTAATTGGACAATTTAATTTCTGTGTTTAATGCGTTATGATATTTTACTAAGTCATTTGCTTGCTACTCTCAATATTCACAAAGTATTTCCAAATGAAATTCCCGTAAACAGTTATTAGTTTATCAGTGAAGTAATACCAATAAAATCAGTAGAGTCTAACCAGATCTTTTCTATAGCATAGAAAGCCACCTCAGAGACCACTCAGAATATGTATTATGGTAATGTGTCTCAGACTATAAAAATAAAAGCAAACTTACCGTGTCAGATCTTTCTACATCTATGTAAAACCAGTCTAGCTGATTTCTGCTTATTTCTATGTCAGTACAGTAGCAGCAACTTTGGCTTGAAGATTAAAAACAAAGAAATGAAATAAAGTGCTTAGCGTTTGAAAGGATGAGTTCAGTTCAGTTCAGAACAGGGGATGTCACAACTT
Organism: Baryphthengus martii; assembly: GCA_013396935.1. NCBI lineage: Eukaryota > Metazoa > Chordata > Aves > Coraciiformes > Momotidae > Baryphthengus > Baryphthengus martii. The sequence continues at coordinate 108,964 of VWZK01001604.1, read as the reverse complement.
CAAAGCACTTCTGTGTATTCATCTGTTATATATATCATAACACTAACTGGTACTTCAAGCACAGGGTACAACTGGAGACACAGCTTGTTGGTGTTCCAGCATTACAGTCGCCTTTCATACAGCTGCATGAAACGGAATTAAAGTACCATAGAGGACACAAACCCATCTGAAGGCTAATACATCTGGCAACAAAATTGTGGCTAATGAGTCACAGGACAAAGAGGTTGGGACTTTCTCTGCAGGAGGTTCTGGGAAGCCAGAGCTAAATTCACTTGCAGAGCAGGAAGAACTTTGAATAAACTGTCTTAGATGAAATGGCTTACAGAGTATACATGTTAACAGGAAGACAGCTCCTGTCCCTAGCACAGATGCACTCAGGTTTCTAAACAGATGCCTTGGATTAGAGTAATTTGCTCTTCCAGATGGGAGTAGCCATGACTGTAGAAAAGCATTTCCAAAAGAATATATCCATACTCTCCCGCAGGGGGTTGTACCGTAACTGCATGAATTGAGGTGATAAAAGTTTCCAGCACGAACAGGGCCTGAGGCTGTCAGGCAGATCTGGAGTGATGGAGGGGAGCGGAAGGAAACAGACGGTGCAAACAAAACACAAACCATAAAGATCTTTGAACAAATTGGAATTTGCAAGATGCACACTAAGGCAAATAGCAGCTGTGGTACTTGATGTTTGTGTAGCTGTTTTTAATGCTCCTGTAGTTCAAATATCAAGAGATGATTCTCTATTCTTAAGTACCAAGCCACTCTCTGGAAGCCTGAAAATGCTTAGCACAGCTACTCTTTTTCTTACATACCACAATAGACAAACTTGGAAAGGAGCTGGATTCTAAAAGCCAGTTGCAAAGAAAGAAGCAGGGGGGCAGCAGCCCACACAGTATCAAATGCTGGTAGGCTCAGTGCTAAATAGCAGATAATTCTTACTGAATAACTGTCCTAGATTTTGCAAACAATACAGGGAACAAAAATAGAAACACATTTACATATTGCTGTTAATAACTTCATTTATAGTGTCACAGCTAGAGCACAATAACTGCAACCATGGCTTAACTTGAAAGTCATTCACTGTGGAACAGTCAGACAGATAACTGCTGTCTCAGTCCTTATGCAACTGAAAAAAAAAATCCTCCTGACAACAGCTAGTCACCAGAATCCTTACAGACAGAACTAGAAAAGAAGTTAACAGCAGTCGAAGGCAAAAGCAAATGATCCTCAGGATCCCATTGGCCTCTGCCTCTCTCAGTTACTTCAGACATGCTACGATTAATCAAGGACCACCGAGGCTAGAAAATCCAGCAGATAAACTTTCACTTCAGTTTGAGCCTCATGATAAGCATCTTACAGAAATACTTGTGGCTTTGGGGTTTTTTTTTTTCAATCTTACTTTTTGCTGGGCTTTTTGGGTTTTGGCTATTAATTTTTTTTATAGTTAAAAACTACAGACAGTACTCAGACAAGTCAGGAGCTACAATAAAGAAGAATATGTGTCCAGCATTTAAGAACATCCCTACCACATCTGCACTGCCTGCTACGTGATTGTAGCCAAATCTTTGCTGGGAGCCATATTCCTGCCAGCTAAATTGCCACTGGCCTAGCATATCTTCAAGAAATGAAAATGTACATGGAAATTTGTATCTTTGATTCCTTAGCATTCTTCAAATGCCCACACTATATGAGTAAATAGCATGAGAATGCAAGCAAGGAAACTGTCTCTTAAGAGCCTTTGCCTGAGAAGTGAGAAAACATGAATCTGATTTTTCCTCTGCCTGAATCCATCCTGAACTGGACAATGGGCTATTTCGGATTGGGAACAGGGGTGCCCTCAGGACCTCCTGCTGCAGCTGCTTATTTACAATACTCAAAATAATTAGAGGCAGAGATAGCAAGCGCCCTGCTCTGCCCTGCTGATTAGGGTGCAGTCTGTGACATGGGACAGTGGGATTCAAGCTGCTGCTACAGGGTTTGATTCTTTTATATATAAAGAATGAAACAGAGTTAACAAAAGAGAATGAGGGCGCCTTCTTCAGTTAGGGTCTCTTCTAGGAGACGTGGCCTCCTATGCCCTCTGGCACATGTGAAAACCAAATCTAGATAACATACATCAGCATGTGGTGTATGCGAGCCTCTACGCTCCTGGATCAGCATGGCGTGCCTCATCACTTCCATCTCTTCGGATCTCCACTACGTCGTTGGTTTACTTTCTGCCATTCAGAACATCAGCTGAATTAATCAATTGCTCTGGAGTTTCATCTTAGTGAGGAACAGAACAATGTCCATTTGGCGTGGCAACTCCACCGTGATGTAGCGCTAATTCTCCCTGTGGATGCAGTCAGTAGTCACGAGAAGTTCCCAGCACAAAGCGCAAGTGTTTGGGTACACTCCCTGCTTGTTCCTTCTGCGCAATTCCTCTGCAGCACAGGCAGGGCAGAGCCCGCGAGGTCTAGTTGTCAGGACACATCTGTAATGGGAGCCTGGCCCTTCTGAGCTCTAATTGTCCCGGCTACCAAGACAAATTAAAGAAATCACTGTCCATCTCAGCTTCTCCATTCCCCAGACCTAACCTCCCCTGTGGGGTCAAGTGGTAGCAGTGGATGTTTATACAAGAATTCATGCGTGTAAGGCAATAAAAATGCAAGGAGGTAGTGTCCATTATCCTGCAAGATGACTTAGAATTTGTTCAGTTATTAGTAATACAATAAATGCTGTGTCTGGTATGCACAACGAAAAAGTAAAAAGCTGTGGGACAAAACAGACCAACCAAATACAGCTTTTATCATCCTCCACTAGAAAAGATGCTTGAATCTGCAGTAAAAATAACCTAAAAAAGAAAGGAAAGATTACACAAAAGAGATTTAAATAAGCCAATGAATGCATGTATTTAAGTGAAATATACTGATCTAATAAATGCTAATGAAATCCATATTGGGCATTACAAAAGTGTAGCCTTGGGTGATTCTCAGCAGACATGTCATTTCATAGTGGATCAACAAATATTTTCACCATCCTATGCTGTTCTCAGAATCAGAGGTCCCTCCAAAAATCATGTATTTCATCCTTAAACACAGCTTTAGTTCTGTACAGTTGTTCTCTGATACTATTTTCTCTGGGGTTCTTTTCAGTTGTTTTCAAACTTTCAGAGAAGATATCGTTTTCAAATTACTCCTTCCACCATTACCTACTTCAAAGGAAAAAGAGCTCAGCAGGTCAGTCACATCTGCAATTTCAAGGCTTCTTGGTTTTGCAAGAAGTTTCTAATAAATTCCAATTTCAACAACAAAATTTTATTCAATTTGTGGCTGAAAATGACAAAAAAGTACTGGATCTTAAATACGGAATATCACTTAACGTTTATATTTTGTAACACAACTTTACATCTACATTAGACCTGCCATCCTAAACTGTGACCTGCTGGTCACTATTCTGCAGAAGGCAAGATTATTAAGGAAGAAAGACAAGGACAACATGGGTTTTTTCTCCTTTTAATAGAAACGAAGTAGAACTATTAAATCAAAAGGCCTCTTTTTCTCTTGCCCGGAAAGAAAAAGAATCTCACAAAGGGGCTTACAGTAGTTTTGAATGCAATCCAGAACAAAAGGTTCCAAAGGAAACAAAAAGTAATTATATTTTTATGGATCAGCATTTAGCTTCTGTTGAAGCCTGGTCCGTAACTACAATTGCTCAAGTTCCCCTGAGCAGAAGCCAAAGTTTTGTTTTCTTTGTTCCACAAATTAATTCTTATTAGCTCAGTCTTTGGACACAGCCACAGTAGAAAGCAGCAGTATACTGGTGTGCAAACTCCCAAGACTGGAGGCTTTCCCTAGAACTGCTATGGCACATAACAGTCCACTATGCATCTGATTTCCATTCTCTCATCTCCTTTCCCCTGGTCATTATTAACAACTGCTAAATTTTCTCCTTGCTTTCCATGTTTTGGTTTTTTTTCTTTCCACTTTTTGCCTACCTCCCCACCCTGCAAATAACCCTTCAGGTCTGTGACACAGGTGTCTCAACTCCTTCACGGTCCAGAATGTTAAAAATCATCTCTCCCAACTGCTACTGCATTAAGCACAGATGTGTGGCTTGGAGATAACAGAAATTAAGTAGTTTTCAGAGGAGGGTTGCCCTAGTAACCTCCTGTTAGCAACACATTCCCCACAATGAGTAAGAAATGGAGCCCATATATTATCAGACTCTGCAGAGAATCATGCTTAAAGCTAAAGAAAACCATCACAATCAACAATAACAAAAAAGGCAACCACCACCAAAAAAAAAAGCAACCAACCACAAATGAGCTAACATGGTGGATCAACAGAACATCACTGCCATACATCTGATGGAAAAATTCCCCACTGCCTCACATATTCAATCTTCCTCTTCATGTGGGAGGGCAAACTGTGCTTCCAGATGCTCTGCACAGGGACAAACAGGCATGTGCAGATGATCTTGCAACTGAACAAAGTTCAGCCATCCAACCTTTGCAGCTTTAGGCTAGGAGAGAATATTTTGCTGATAGTCACACAGATCCAAGTTTCACAAGTAGTCACTGAATTAGGTTTTTAGACTTGGGGGTTAGCTCTGTAGAACTGGAGTTGAGGGAGCTGATTTCAAACCCTGATGGTCCTCCTATATATTTAAAGGGTTCATTTAGGAGCTTGGCTCAAACAGGTACATAGTTAATAGTCAAGTACATCCCTAGAATTTCTCCTATGCCTTTCAGAGCCTCAAATATTTGTCAAACGCACACACAGCAATCACAGACAAAGATTGCTGCTGGCCACAGTATCAGGGAAAATCCTACATTCCTGTATCTCATTTGCTTTTTAAAGTGTCTCACACATGCACTTTTTCCCAATTTCTGAAAACTATTTTCAAACTTCCAAGTCCTCTGAAGCTACATGATCTTGCAAATACTTATTCCCACCATTTAAAACAGTGTACATCTCTCTAGGGCTTCATAACAGAAACAGATACAGAAAAATCTCAACTTTCTAAAAAGAACATCTCTATCATTCCACAAGGACAATGCTCTGCCAATGTTTTATGTGCGCTGAAGTTCATTTTCACCTCTTTGGTCTTTTTGTTTTGTTTTGTGCTTCTCACTTCTGTTAGTTCTGTTTCTGAATTGACCTGTTCTTAGCCTGGTTTCTTACAGAAACACCATTTTTTTAACCACATATGCATTGGGTTTGGGTGAGCTGGAGTTGATGTTCCCCAGAGCAGCTCTTACGGTGCTGGGCTTTGTATTGGGAGGCAGATGAGATGCTGGTGTTGTGGCTGCTGCTGAGCAGCGCTCGCACAGCACCAAGGCTGGATTTCCAATATCTTCCCTGCCCTGCCCCATGAGATGGGGTGGATGAGATCTTGGGAGGGGACACAGTCAGGACAGCTGACCCAAACTGACCAAAGAGATATTCCACACCATGCGACATCAGCTCAAGTATAAAAGGCAGATAAAGGAGAAGGGGGTTGGGGTCATCTGTTGGTGAAGACGCTTGTCCTCTGAGCAACCACTACGCGTACCAGAGCCCTGCTTCCCGGGAAAGGCCAGACATCACCTGCTGATGGGAAGTAGAGAATAAGATCTTGTTTTGCTTCGCTTTGCACGTGACTTGCTTTTTGCCTTTTCCTATTAAACTGCCTTTATCGTACCCCACACGCTCTTCCCATCTTACTCTCTCCCCCCTTGTCATGCTGAGAGAAGTAGGGGACAGTGATAGAGTGACTTGGTGGGTACCTGGCACTTGGCCAAGGTCAACCCACCCCAGCGTAGTATCAAGCAAAATTATTTAAAAAGAGGAAATTACTGGAGGACATAAACTCAAGCTAGCAACACGTTAACTTGAGTCACAGGATTACAGACGACTCAAGAGCTCTTCTCTGCTAATGGGTTTCAGCTTTTGTCTCTTCATCATCTATCCAGTGTCAAAGTTATATATAAACCAGTAAGAACAGATGCACAAATTAGCAATAATTGTTGAGGGATATAAATATAGTATAACACAAGAGAAGATAATCCATCCCATCCAAAATTTTGCCTCTGTTTTACAGCTTCTATAAGAAGGCTTTAAATAGTTTTGCAAAGTTCAGTGCGTTACAGAATGAAAAGTTTAACTGATTTTTGCTTTTCAGTCATTACAATCTAAGGAGGAAGCAAAAAGGTAGGATGATTTTAACAAGAGCCTCTTCAAATGTGATATCAACTTAATGTTCTTAAAACCACTTTGCATGATAACTACATAACAAAGTAGTTTGTTAACTGAAATTTAACCAAGTCCTTACAAGAGGAAAGTAGGTCTGTACAAGCAAGTCTTTACAAAAGTAAAGTTTTGGTCAAAGATGACTGAATTTTTCTTCTCGATGTTACTCCAGAATAGAGAAGACGGGGGATGAATTAGTTTGATAAGAATAATTTGATGCATTTTTTTCACTGTAAGTTTGATATATTTGTTTTTACTATCAGGCCAATCAGCAGTCAAACTTTCATTAAAAAAAAATAATTTATTTTTAGTATTAAGAAAAAAAGAGAACCCAAATAACCTTGATGAGTTAAAATGCTGCTCTGTAATCTTCTTCAGGCACCTTCACTATTCTCTCCAAATTACTATGCACAGTATTTCATCACTAAAGCATCAATCCATCACTCTATGAACTTCACAAACTCTTGGGTAAACCCAGAATAGCAGGGTGTGCATTATACATTACAGGTCCTTCCTAATTGTGGGGGCTTTCTGGTGGCTGCGGACTGCAGACAGCTGGCAATGCTGCACTTTTGGGATGTTATCTTTATTACAACACATGTGTTCAAGTAATGCGTCCAGCAGGGTGTCTTGCAGCCAGTTGTTCATCTGCGTTGTTCTTTGGAGGGTACAAGGCTCTCTCATGCAGAGAGCTCCCAGGGGTTCCCAGTAGGGACCATGACCACAACATACTCCCAGTTCAAAAAGAAGATCTGCAGCTAGTCAGATGAATACTTAAACAAGTTAGCATGTGTTTGTTATTCTTGAATGGTGCTGCGCACACAGACAAAGAGGTAGATTTGAAAAAAAATATATAAACCTGCTCTGTTCTTTGGCTTAAAAGTTTTCAAGACTGAACCATCAACATACACGTATTGAAGAGAGTGATCCTGGGTTGAAACACACCCTTTAATATCAACGGCCAGACTTACTGCACAGCTTTGATGTCAAGGTCAGCTGTAACAACGGCTGTAAATTTTTTTATGTATAGATTTTAGAGTGAATGCCTTTCTCCAAAAGACACTAATTTTTGCTCTCAAAACCAACAAATTGGCTAGGAAGAGTCAAGGAACTAGGGGTGGTAAGCGCAGAGTAAGTCACCTTCACCCATGCGTGAAACCTACTGCCATGCTTCCTAAAACTTATTGCTAACTTAAAAAAAAATATCAAAAAAATCAGGAAAATTAAAAAACCAAGATTCACTCCAGGCAGACACAGGTGAAGTTCCCCATAGCTGGCTCTTGACAGGGAAACAGAAGTGTTCCTGTGTAGGTAAAAATTCCCTGAAGTCATTTGGGGAAAGGTGTGGGAAGGCTGATCATCTCCGCTCTACTCGCTTTTCTCAGCCTACAGCTTCAACCAGAACTTACAGCAATTAAATGCAGCGGGCCCATAAACCCACATGAAACCCACAGTTTCCCCCCACCTAACTGCAAAGATAACCTTCTACTGCTTATGGGTATATGCCTTGACAAGAAAAGGAGATAGAGGTTTTGCTAAAACTTGATGCTGAGAAACAACCAACAGACCCAGGAACACAATCTGGGAGGAGACTGAAGCTCATGGACGGGCGAGGACAGCAGTACCAGGAAGCAAGACATAGATAAAACCTGTTCTTCGGCTTTCTCTTGCTTAATGCTGCTCTTTATTATCTTTAAACATAAACCATCCACTTTCATTCTGCCTTCCCCCCTAAAAACAGAAAAAGACAAGGAGAGAGATGCATTATGCAGTAAATATTAAAATCAGTTACTAGTCCTCCCTTTTCCTGGCAATGAGGACTTCCATAGAAATTACAGCTACACAAACTTTGTCTGAGATGAGAGGTTTGGGAGATCTTTGAAAATGTTCAGGGAAGAAAGTTATACATGCTATACCGTCGCTTTACTTATTAAAGAAGGTAAAATGCAACTGGTTTCTGCTTAGCTTCAATGAAGTCTTATGAAAAAAACGGAAAACAGAACTGGGATGAGCTCTTGAACAAAACCAGCACATTGGCATAACTGCCTCCAAAGCAAGCCGCTGTCTGCCCCAGGCTCGGTAGGGTATGCCTCGTTATAAATGCATTTACAGCATCTCAGAAGGCTCTGTCAGCAAGCCTCATGTCTACAGTCGAGAATATAGCACGGAGCAGCACAGTGCTTTGGCAAGCCACGGCACCAACATCTCCGGTTACAGCTATATTCTGGGAACCCTCCTGCTAGCTGTGATCAGAGCTCAGCTTTATACTGTAAGTCTTCTAACACAAAGAAACATTAAAACTAGATGTCCTGTGTGCAAGGACAGCGGGAGGAGGGAGGAAAAGGTCTTTGCTTGGTTGATATTTGTACAGATTTCATAGTACACAATTACACTTCTCAACCTAAGAATTTAGCACACTTCATAAGCAATTAATTAAGCATTACAACACCTGTAAGATGAAGCAGGTAAGTTGACACAGCCAGTCTGAATATCCGGATACTCACCCAAAGTGCAACTATTTGCTCATTTTTAAGCAGAGAATTTTTTTGTGTTAGAATATAATTAAATCAGAAAACGAGCTGTTGGTTTTTTTGTTGTTTACAAAGCTGAAAGCAAACGGACTGTTTCCTTTCTGCAAATGGTTTAGTTCAAGTTGTCAAGATGCTTAAAAAACTCTGAGATCAGGTTAACGTTGTTGAGTACATGATTCCTATGAATTATGTGATGAGAAGAGAGGAAATTGTCACTTTCACCGCGCTTGGATGCCAGTCCTAAATTAAACTTCTTGAAACAGTTCATCAAAGGAATTTCAATGACAAAGCCAACCTTTATCCCCTCACAGAGGACTTCAAACTGCCTTTTATAGCACAGAGATTACTATATTTGGTCAAACCTAGATAACATTAAAGCCATTATCACTGCACTGAGATACTATAAATAGAAATAGTAATACAAAACATTTAAAATTCTGCCTGGGAAGCATGATAGATAAACAGTATTATCTATGAGTATTTTAGGGTTGTCTATCACATAATCTCATTCATGATAACATGAACCCATTTAGTTACATAATTAACTCTGTTGTTTATCCAAAATTACTTACATAGTCTTGGGAACTCCTTTCCTGATTGCATTTGACAATAGACTTTATATTTAACACACACATATGTGGGAAAGGTCAAATCACACTCTTGAGGTTCTGGATTTGTCAAAGTTAAGTCTCATTCAATAAATCAGGACAGGAAATGGTTTCATCCTCTGTTAAAAGGTTCTGTTCATTTGCATCAAAAAAGCATATTAACCCAAACTTCTTCATCTTAGTTTCGTCATTACCCTAAATTCTTCAGAAGAACATAATCCTGAAACAAATTTTGCTGCCAAAATTTGTCAGGAAATGATATTTTCATTGTGGATAAGTTAGTCTCTGAACTTTACTTTCCATAACAATGAACAGGAGATTATGAACTCATTTGCAGGAAGTCCTGATAGGGCTCTAAAAAGATTTGCTTGTACTCATTCAGGTCAGAAAGAGCACTGCATTTCACATAAAACCATTATCTTAAGAGACAGTCCGCCCTCTAAGAGAAGTGTAACACAGTAAGCAATACGGTAGCAGAATTACCCCTTCAAGGATCCTGGCTGTGTTTTACAGACCTGCTACTGGCACCCAAGGAAGATGTCTTTCTACGTAAGTTTTAAATTGACTTCTTTTTCATTTGGAAAAAAAAAAAAAAAAAGTGTGTATCCTTTTAAAAAGTAAGTATGTAAACTAGTATCTAAAACTTAAGCATATCACATCAGAAGGGGTCATTTGAAGACCCCTTATTTTCAAAAAGGAATCCTCCTCCGCCCTCCAGTAACTTCATATAATTTTAGAATTACATTTTCTGCTGGTAGAGTGGTTTGGGTTTGTTTTTTTAATTAAAATTATAGGTGGTCCCAAAAGCTCAGACCCGGTCTTGTTTGAAAATTAAAATATTTAATCTTGTCTGAAACAGAATTTAGTAAACCTCCTCTCCCACACAAAATGTCAAAACAGGCTAAGTGTATGAGGCTGTGCTCCTACATCTCCGCTGTTCAGTGGGCCAAAGTTGGCCCACTGGCTGGTTGGAAACTGCCAGTGACTGTGAAATTGGTGAGCGATCTCACTCTAAAGGTCCAGTAAAAACTAAGATCTCAGGCTCCAGACATGACAATGGCAACCAAACTTTTAAATCAATAGCTAATGAAAACTCGCATCCGTTATATTTTCATTTATAATCTACCTCTTTAACTAATCCGAGGAAGCGGGAAAGGAGAAACATTGCGTACAGCTGATGGAGGAGTGAATGCTGCACCTCTGCACAGACACACAGACCTTCCCAGTTCTACGAACTGCAGAGGAAATGCTCGTGCTCATAAACAATCAACAGGAAGCCAGATTCAATAGCTGGGCACAGCACCCTTGCACCAACTTCACATACTTCTCAATTGCCTTGACGCAATAACCTTTAGCTCATAAAAAAGATCTTACAACATATTTGAATAGTGACAAAAACAAAACAAAATTGCTTGGAGCGTTTTCATCCCAAAAGCCCTGCCTTGAGCATTTCCACGTGCAAAGTAAAGAGCACGCTTGTTTTTATTCAGTTTGTTAAATCCACATCGAGATGCTACTCCCCCACCAGTGTTCTTCTGTGTGCACATAAATGCCTCAAAATCATCTGCAGTCATTCCCACTAGAGGTGGTTTCAGTGCACTCAGGCAAGAGCAAAGGCTCCATGCTGAACTCCTAGTGTGAAATGAGTCATTTGTTCCAAATGATGTTTCTTTTTTTCAATATTCATACTTAGTTATTCATTTCCCTAAAGTACATGAAGATGAGAAGTTCCTAAGTTACCTTCTATTTGCTCTCAGCACATATACCGTCTTATTCCTAATTTTTATCTCCCTCTTCCAGCCTTTTCCATGATCTCGGTGGGTTTTGATTTATAACCTTGTAGGCACAAAGTCCATACTTTGGAGAAGACACCATTTAAGTTGTTTCACCTTGCAAGAACTTTTGAGACCTCAGCCTCCCCTTGCACAGAGACAGTCAGCACCTGCAAGGGATTGATTCCTAAATACTCTTACCATGAGAACAAAGTTAAAATTACTTTAAAGCTGTAGAAGATAATCTATTATGGAAATGTTCATATTATTCGATAAATACACAAGATGAGAAAATTAAATGTTTGCAAGCTTCTTATTAGCTACCCATCGAGAGAGTCCAAGGAAATGATTGGTGCATATACCCATTTCTGTATACATGCTTCACCTTTCGTGTTACTTCACAGCCATAACCAAAAACCACAGCAAACTGTTTCTCTTTCTGCACTTCGGGTCACGCATCATTTTTGGTTCTATCTTCTATCTCCTTGTCTCCATACCAGCCATTACCTTCACGCTATTTTTTCCAATCCTAATCATTCCACCAGATTCCCCTCTCCCTTTAACATTGTTAAATTTGTAATTTTAGTTTATTATTGTTTATTTCTTTTTATTTAGTGACAGTTAACATTTCAAATAAGCGTCGACCTGAACAGATAATCACCTTTACTAAGATCACTATACTCGACAACTTTCAAATCTCTCAAAGCAACTTTCAAAGCTGTGAAGAATGACACATGGAAATCAATGTGAAAGATGGTAATAACACACTGGCTAGTCTCATGTCATATCGAACATGAATGCCAAGCCGACCTTTGAGTACTGGAAAAAAGTAATTTCTCTATTAAGAAAATTCACAGATGGCATATATCACAAGAAATTTACTCACCTTCCTAAACAAGCTCAGTGCCATTAAGAAAATAAAAAATGAATGTAGACACAAGACCTAACCTAATCTACTGTAGCACATGTCCTATTGAAGGCGCTCTGGATGGGCTCTTCCCCTGATCTTCACCACCATATGTACAGTCTTTATTTTTCATCACCGAACTGTTATTGTCTTCAATATCTGATAATGCTTTTGTCCTCAGTATTGCTAATGGACCTTTTTACTGAGTCACAACCAAAAATATGAAGGGCTGAACTAAAGTCCATTCAGGTCAGCACACAGACTTGTTCTGATTTCAGTTTTATATCAGACTCTGAATTCAACAGTGAGCAACGTTCTCCCAGTTTCCTGCTGGCACATTACCTCTGCCTGCTACGCTCAATGCTAAGGAAATGTCTTCCAAACATCAGGATTTCATGTGAATGTCACTGCATTAACTATTGGAGATTATCCAGGGTGCAGTATATTAGAAATGTAAGAAATCCATTTTTATTTGTTGAGTGCTAAGTATCAGAAAATACAATTCATCTTCATACTTAAAACCATGTAAAGAAAAAAAGCTTTGCAAGCAGTTTACAAAAAACCCCCTCATCAGAAGAGGAGATGGAGAGGGGGAGAAGGGAAGCTCTCTGTCCCTAGTCTCTGTCTCAGTAGAAACATTTATAGACTGACAGTGCTGTTACACAGTCCCAGGACCTGGCTTAGCAGAGACATAAGTGATCCCCAAAGTGGTCAGGTATAACAGCAGAGGCAAAATGCATTAAGATTAAGTTAAATTTCACTTTGTAACTGCAGTTCATAAAGGTATCAAGCAACTAAAGTATCACTTTATTGCATCTTCCCTGGGAAGCAGGCAGTGGGAACCTACGGATGTTCAGAAGCTTATAGGGCTGGACTAGCTCAGCAACATGGACGAGGTTTGATTTTGCATGACTTGCCAGAGATTGAATATCAATTTCTTCTGCTCATCCAGGTAGATCAAGGAGCAACACATTGCTGGCTGAGTGAGAGGTGCCAAAAGCTGTCACTAATGGACTCACTGCCCATAATTCCAAACTAGCGGAGACCACCCCTGGTGATCCTAATCCAAATTAACTGCAATTGACCCCATGGAAAACACTGCCAATCTTTAACACACATTCTATCATCGCTTATCAGAAGGATGCTTGGAATTGTCAAAAACCAAATAAACCTGAATATACCACCTTCTCAAAACCACTGAGACTCACCCCAGGGAAGGAAGAAAAAAAAAAAAAAAGTACAAAAAGATCAGTTAAAGTTGCTTCTCAAATGAAGATGTTGCAGAAAAGTGGCAAGCTTCCTCCTATCCTATAAACAAACTTTCAAAAGTCAACTAGTGACACTTTGGAGTCCTTACTCGTATTTCGGATTACATATTGCTCTCATCTTTGCCCCTGAGCGTTAAATGCGTGCACCAGGAGGGTCTCTCCTCCCCAGTAGCTGGGAGACAGGCTGCTGTTCTTACCTGACATTGTCATGCTTCTGGATGTAGATCTTATGAAACATCATATCTTCCTGTTTGGCATTAATGTCAGCTTTCATCTCCATGGCAACATGTCGAGGAAGTACAGAGAGCAGGAGACGCTCCTGTGGAGTCAGACAGATGAACCAATTAAAACACCTGCTGCCCAGTTAACAAACACACTTTGTTCCTTACTGGGGAGAAATGAATCACCAGTTTGGTGAGACATGAGTGCAACCAAATTAAATGGTCTCCATAAACCTGGCAGCTGATCCTCTAAAAAGTTATATGCAATTCTGTTCCAACCCCACAACAAGAATTCAATGATTTTAGAGGAAAAATTATGATTTTTCACCCCAGCTGCACGAGGCTTGTGATTCAGGGCTGCCATTTTTTGCAAATGAAGGAGCCATACAACTCAAAAAATGCCTGTACACCATTCTTGAAAGCGCTCAGATAAATGATACTGTTTGACCTCCTACACAGCCTCTCCGCACTACCATGAAGTCCTCCACATAGCACCAGCGGACTGATACCCAACACCCTTCGGCACCATTTAAAACTCTTCCTTTCCTATCTCATCATCTAAGCACATTCCCCCAGCAGGCATAAACCTGTTCTTAGAAGCTAAAATGTCAATAGGAATGCCCCGATAAAACTAGTATGAAAAGTCAGCCCAACTATACACTGCAGTATTATATTTCTAAAACCCCTATTAGTGCCGAATTGCATTAATACCTATAAACCCACTCACTCACCTACAAGAGCATTTTCAATAATCACTTCTGTCATCAATAATTCGTGACTCTCCACCCGCGCTTGGCACTTTTATTTACCGATAAAAGCTTTAGTTTTACGCTCATAACATTATTTTGTAAGATGTTCCGTACATAGTTTTCCATGCTAGGTAAAAATTACTTACATGACAAAACGATGCCTTTCTGGTCATTTTCCTAAAATCTCACACAAAAGCCTGTGCTTGTTATTATTCTAAATTTGTTGGCAATTTCATGCAGAAGCTATAGAATTTAAATCTGCAGGTAATATTTGCCCTAGTGATGCATTTGTGTGTTCCAGGAATCACACCCGAGAAATTCTGCCCAGACCTTCATTTTATTCCCACTCACAGCTCTCATGGTTCAAAAGTTTTTTCAAGAAGTTTTTTGCTATGTCTGAAGAAGGTGGGGAGCACCTCCCTTGGGTCAGCTCCACTGTGGTCCAAGCTGCAGGCAGTGCCCTGGAATGGCTAAAAAATCCTAAAAGCTTGTGCCGCTATCACATTTCTCTACCTGCAGTGAGCAGAGGGAAGAAAAGGGCCTTCTTTCCTGATGACACAGACACAATGTGGCATAAGCAAAGGTCCCTAACCTCATCTACCAGCTCATTAATTCACAATAACACAAGGAACAGTAGGGCTCAAACGCAGCCCTGACTCAGAGGGGTCAGCAATCCTCTACTAATTACTCACGTCACCAAACCTCTTCCCATACTACAGCTATAGGCACTGTCTTGGTTTCTAATTCCTAGTTTTAACCAAAAGACCTTCATTTATTTCTTCCTCTAAGGAGAGAGAGGAACTTTGGGGGAACCAGAAGAAGGTGAATTCACTGGAAATGTGCTCAGCATGCACTAGACATTTTATAGTCTGTGGTACTGCCCAGTATTTCTTCCCCCCCCCCCCCCTTCC